>QRDG01000295.1:270070-635975 GCA_012064385.1 Puccinellia tenuiflora | reverse complement strand
GTGAACCTCAATTTTTATTGCATATGTATCTTTTTATAAGATTCACTCAACAGAAAATCATTTCTAGTTATAAGTGGACTTCAGAGTTTCTGCTCTTTGGACATCAAAGATACATACAAGTGGACTTCACATTTTACTACATGTGGACTTCAAAAATACTCAAAAAATCTTTCATTAGACTAATCGTAAGGGTAATCATATGGATCAGTCTTATCTTTTTATCTTTTTTCGGTGCTTATCCCTTCTCTACGCTTATACAGTTTTCATCCTACTAGTGGACTTCAAACCTACATTATGTGAACCGCATGTTTACCTACAAGTGAACTTCAATGCAATCCACGCAAAGGTAGGATTTTTCTGTTATCTTTTTCTCGTTTCCTGTTAGTATGGAAAGGTTATTCATTATCCTAACCGCAAGGGAAAAACATGGATCAGCTTTATCTTATCTTTTTTTGGTTCTTATCCCTTTTTTTTTGCATCTACTGTTTGATCCTTCTATAAATATCATCTGTTAAGGCACACAGGAGCCATAGCTTCTTCCCCTCTTCCCCCCCCCCCCCACCACCTCCGGCCGCCGGATCGGCCTCCCCGCCTCCTCCTCCCCCCGCCCGTCCTTTTCCCGAGCTCCCCCGCCTCCTCCTCCCCCCGCATCGAGCTCCGCCGTTGAGCTCCTCCCGCCCGCCGCTGAGCTCCCCCCGAGCTCCTCCCGCCCCGCCGCCGCCGCCCCGAGCTCCTCCTCCACCCTCCGCCGCCGCCGCCCCCGAGCTCCTCCTCCTCCCTCCGCCGCCGCCCCCGAGCTCCTCCTCCTCCCCCCGAGCTCCTCCTCCTCCCTCCGCCGCCGGCCCTCCCCCGAGCTCCTCCTCCTCCCACCGAGCTCCTCCTCCTCCCTCCAAGTGCCTGGCCTTTTCTCTTCCTCCCAAAGAAGCTGCGATGGCCGGAGGCTACGGAACGAGGGGAGGTCGGCGAGGCAGGCGAGGCGGGCGAGGCGGGCCTGCGCCTCCATCGTCTTCATCCTCATCGGACGAGGAGCTCGAGTTCGCCATCACCATCTAGCACGGCATGGGTACGGAGAGGCTTCGTCTCCCGTCCAAGTTCACCGAGATGATCAACGGCGTCGAGCCGGACGATGTCGTTGTGCAGGTGCACGGTGGCAGCAAAATGTGGCCCGTCGAGGTCAGGTACGACAGTCCGTGGCGGGATGTACCTCGACAACGGCTGGGGTGACTTCGTTGAAAGCCACGGCATCACGCCGGGGCACTGCCTCGTCTTCAGCTACGATGTCTCGGGCGTGTTCACCGTCAAGGTGTTCGACGACACCGAGTGCCTTCGCCACTACCGCAGCGACTCTGAGTCCGATGGGTAGGCATCGCCGGCGGCGAGCCTTCTAGTTATTATACTACTTATTTTCCTCCGTCTTTGTATCCTTTAAATTTTAAGGGTTTGAGGACCCTTACATTTAAGGGTTTAAGGGTTCCACTAAATGCCGACATTAGTGTATGTAAGGGTATTTAAGGGTTGGAGCTGTGGAAACCTCAGGTGGCTGCTTTTGTTCAGTTTTGTGTTGGGCAAGATGTGTTGGTGTATCACTATTGTCATGCCGACAAGCCTAGTGAGAAGATTCTGCCATTTACTCGCAACTGGGGTTATACCTTTGCAGGATTCGACATCACCAATGACAGGAACGTTCTTGCGCGTTCTGATCCTACGTTATATATATCTAATTATAAGGATATACAGGCAATTTGGTGAGACCCCGACAACAGGAAGAGGAAGCAAGGAATGAAGGACGTAGCTGGTGCCATCATAGATGTGTATTACCTTGGAATGAAGGATGGATTTGGAGAAAAGGAGCATAACATGTGGGCACTTCCACCGCCCCTTCCAGAAGAGCACTTGAAGTATGCTGCAAGAGCTTTATAGGAAGTTGGATAAGTTTGAGAGGGGCTTTTTTGGTCTCTACAAAAATCCTTTTAAAAAGCGTTTGAGAGATTGGTGAAGATTTTAGGCTTTTTCACAGAAGTTCGTTTAGGTTTATGTTTTCATTCTTTTCAGCTAATAAGATAGTTCATTGGTTTTCATTTGTTTTGTAACTTCCATTATTAACGAACTTCTTTTTAATTTATATACAAACTTTTGTTTCAGCAAGAACCGATTTTTATTAAGAGTTTTTGGGTTATATAGCAGTGAACTGTATATGTTTATAGCAGTGAACTGTATATGGGTTCTATGTGAACTTCCATTCTGTGTTTATCTTGATCTGTAATTTGCACACAACAGCTTACCATGTAATACAAAAGTGAACCTATAATAATTTTTATAGTGAACTGCATCAGAAATATGAACTGAACTATAATATACATTCCAAGTGGACTTCAAATCTTATACAACATTGAAGGTATATACAGAAGTAAACCCTTTTGTGTTAATATATCAGACTGGTGTATACAGAAGTGAACCTCAATTTCAAACAAGAATAATTTCAAAATTCATTTATTAAACCGGGCACTTCTTCTTGGCTGAGTAACTAATTCCGCGTCAGCCCTTGTGGTTTCAGCATTTTTACGTGTTTCCAAGTTTAGCTGCTGTTGTCTCAGTTTCTCCTCCAGTTTCAACCTCTCGCATGTTCTGGCATTATGTCCTCTTATTTTCCCACAACTTCCACAGGTCCGTACTCCGCGTGGCATCATTTTCTTACTGTCGCCACTCTGCCTCGCTGAAACTTGTTGCTCCAGGATCTCCTTTTTATTTGGGCATGTGCGCGAGTTGTGTCCAGCTTTTTCATGGCAGGTGCTGCAAACCCGTTGCCCTAACGGAATAGAAACATCTGCCTGTTTGTTGTTTGCGACTACGTGGCTGGTAGCAGTTTCAACTGTGCATGTTTCTATTTCATCTTCAGTTTTATTGTTGCCATAGTCCCTCGAGTTTTCACTGTCTTCGTCGTCTTGTTCCCCTTCTTCTTCCCCATCATCTCCTTCTTCTTCATCTGTGTCCTCTTCATACTCATCTTCATCTGTTCCTAGCTCTTCTTCTTCATCCTTTTTCCCTTTATTCTGTTTTGCAAGTAAGTTTCTGATGCAAAGCTTCACATTTTCCGTAGAATTGGTAGGCCCATACATCTGGTTGTGTTTTTCGAGTAGCTTTTGCGCAAGCTCTCTCTTCTTGCAAGTTCTGGAATTGTGTCCTGCAATTTATTGCAGTTGCTGCACAGCCTCTTACCTTTTGGAAGTCCATTAGCATCAAGTTCTGGCTGCGGACGTGGAGCTACAGCTTTTTTTCTACTGTCCAAGCCAGTTTTATCACTCTTGCTGCCTTTTGTTTTTGCCATTGGGGGCGGCTGGATGTCTGCATAATGATCTGGAGGAGCATCATTATATGTACATGGAATATCTGCAGACCCTGACATTCCATTGTCTGTCCCCTCATATGCTTCCTCTGAGTTGAACTGTTAACACTGATTCCATCATAGTCCATGCGGGTATTCAAATCTCTCAAAGAAGACAGCGCCATGTCAAACATCTTGTCCGAGGAGCATCCTTTGTTTACTGTCTTCATGGCCTCGTTGTACAGGATTGTTCGCCTGTACTCAAGTGATGTTCCATTGATGTCTGACGCTCTGTAGTCTCTGCGGTTGAAACTTGGATCCTTCACAGCATTTTTTGTGTATCTTTGCAGTATGTATTTGTCGGGTATCTTGTCAACTCTCAGGTGTTCAAAAACTGCTATGACGTGCTGGCAGAACATTCCTGCAGAAATTGTTTGAAGTTTGTGTTATTTCTCATATGTATGCTTAGTATATGTCAAGAAAAAAAATAGCACAACAACAAGAATAAGTTTATATTGTACCTGTGTGTTCCCACAGCTTGCATTCGCACTTGATATTTGCCTTCAGTTTCATTAGCATATACACGGAACTCATGTCGGGACCAAGCAAATTTTTTACTTTGGTTGAAGTGGTGCACAAGGAACTCTGCGGGTTCTTCCTCCGATCTTTTGATTCGGAATGCGGTACTGTGATACAAGCGTTCCCTAAACTCTGAATAGGCAGCCCTTGTGTAGTTCTCAATAAATTGCTTTTCAAACCCATATCGTGTCACCCCTTTTCTGTCTGCCTGCACATGTACATAAGAACTATATACAGTTAACTCCCAACATTCATACAATATGAACTGCAGCATATGTGATTAATGAACTGCAGCATATAATAAAAACATGTTTTTATTAATGAACCTTTTTTAAAATGTTTAAATTTTTGTCCAGTGTTACATAGTAGTGAACTGCAGAATATATGAGTAGTGAACTTTTTACTGTGAACCTCCTTTTCCAGAGTACCTCTTTAAAATTTATATTTTTGTTCAGTGAACTGCAGAATATATGAGATGTGAACTTCATATGAACTTCCTTTTTAAAGTAATATTTTTGTTCACTGTCATATAGTGTTTTGAACTGTAGCATATAATAATTATGAACTTCCTATGAATAGCAGTAACCAATGCAAAAAATTCAGATAAATCATACCATAGATGCAATAGTTTCAGCATTCTCCTTTTCATGTCTGGTTTGTATGCAGTTGTTAACTTGCTGTGCAAATATATGGAGATCATGGCGCTCTTTTACAAAGCCTCTTTTCAGCACAAAATTCATACTCTCGCTCCTTTGGGTTGATGTCATGCGAGCGCAGAAAACCTCTTTCCAGTAAGCTGATATCCAAGATTTCCTTTCAGCCCACAAGTTTACCATTACATTGACATCATGCAGACCATACTTGTCCATCAAGGCATGCCAAGCATCTTCGAATTCTGATGGCATTAGTGGATGATTCAGAACTGCAGCAAGCTCATCCTGCAGATCGGGAAACAATTTATAAAGACTCCCTAATGGATCCTTATGCTTCCTCATAATGTGCCATCGGCACAATTTATGGAGAGTGCGTGTCAAAATATCTTTTATTGCCTTTGCCATTGATGGGCACTGATCTGCATTTTGAAAAATTCATGGATAAGACATTTTATCTGCCATTCATTTTTTGCTTTTTGTTTTTATGATGGAAGAAGTAATACAGACCTGTTAGTATGCATATAGGTTGCTTCCCTCCCATACAATTCAAGAAGGTGCTAAATACCCATTTGAAAGATTCGACGCTCTCATCCCCCATGAGTGCAACACCAAAAATGCAAGACTGTAAGTGGTTGTTGACTCCTACAAATACGGCGAGTGGCATATGGTATTTGTTTGTCTTGTAGGTGGTATCAAATGTCACACAATCTCCAAAATCCTGATATTTAGCTCTGCTGCTTGCGTTAGACCAGAATATGTTCTTTATTCTGTTTTCTTCGTCAACCTGCACATCATAGTAAAAGTAGGAATTCTCAGCCTTCATTTCCTCGAAATGTTTGAACATCTTATGGACTGCGTCTTTGCTTTCCTCACGAGCAAATTCTGCTTTCCTGCAATAATTTTCACAACAATTGTTAGTGCTGCCATTTTTTATTCTTTTTGTATACAAGACATGTGAACTTCAATTGTAATGTAGTGTGAACTGTTTGACATACATGTTCAACACATCTTTGTCATGGAAAGGAAGTTTATCTCGCCCATTATACAGTCTTGATAGCAACCCCATTATGTTAACATGCTTGACATTGCTTGAATGGAGGTCCTTTATATATTCCTTCAAATTTGTGTCCACCTTCTTGTGGGATTTCAGGAAGACGAGGATTGATGGGCTCAAAATAAGAGGGTGGTTGTGCTCAAGTTCAACATTTCTCACGACACACGTACCATCACTTCTCTGCTTAAATCTCATCAATGCATTGCAACCAGTCCTCTTGCTTAGCTTATCACGCTGTCGGTCAGAGTCGGAAACACTTGGCTTGCATTTACCTTCTCGCACACATTGGAGGTACCGCTTGCCTCTGTTGAGCTGCCCCTTTTTGATGCCAAAGCCAGTGTGCTTTGCATATGCATTGTAAAACTCGTACGCCTCAGTTTCGGAGCCAAATTCTTGACCAATTACTGGTATTAGATAGGCTGGAAGCTCTGGTGCCTACAAGGTGTTTTTACACACAGTGAGAACAAATATATTAATTAAAATTTTTATTCTTCATTGTTTTATTTCTGTGGCAGCAGCAAACTTACATGTGTGTACTTTCGTTGTTCTGCAGGAGTTTGTGCCTGAACCTGCTTCATTGGGCATGGCGGCGTGACATTAGGTATATGACATAGAGGATCTATGGGAGGCATGTGGTTTGATGTTGATCTTCTCTTCTTTTTGCATCTTTCTGTATGAGCCTGTGTGTCCTCCTTTTCACTCTGAACCTCAAATTCATCAGAACTGGACTTCTCTGATGATGACTTGTGGTTATCTCCTTCAGTGAATCTTTCATCTCTCAACATGTCCACATTATGTGCAATCTTATGAACTCCTTCTGATGCAGTTGTGGACTTCATTCGACCACCTTTCTGCAACTGCTCGCCGTGGCTGTCGGAACACAGGATCTGTAACAAAGATGTTCTCGTTGCAAATAATTGGAGAGGGCGGAGGCTTTGGTGGCCCTCTCCAAAACACTATTTCTTCCTCCTCGGCCTGATTGAAGCTTGGCATTACTGTCCGTATTGGAGTTGCATCAATAACATAATTGAACTTCCGCTTTTTATTCCATGTGATAGTGTTGTGGTAATTTATCCCACCCACACCTTGAGTTTGCTCATCCATATGTTCTGCGAATTTTGCACTTCTTGAATCAGCAGTTTCAAACCCACAATGCTTACTGTCCTTGACAGCTGCAGCTTTTGCACCATTATGGCCCTTGCCACCACCCCTGGGAAACCTCATCACAGGATTAACAAGTGTCATAGGTGAATCATAATTCAGTGGAGAATTTGGAGGTTGTTTTGGGCTGGACCAGCTTTCTATTTCATCTTCCACTCCTCCATTTTTTTGCCCAACTTCTGATGCAATTCCAATACCAGTTTTGTAGTCAAGCGTATTCTTGCCAACAGCATAGTAACCTATTTTTTGAAGTTTACTTGGTTGTTGCTCCTGGAACAAAAAAAATTATCAGTGTTTATTACTTATTTTAGTAATAAACAATCTAAGTGAACCTTACGAAAAATCTAAGTGAACTGCAGACGTAATACAAGCCCATGGGTAATTTTACTCATACAGAAAACCAAAATCTGTTGATTCTTCTATTTAATTTCTGTGAACCTTAGGGAAAAACATAGTGGACCTTACGAAAAATCTAAGTGAACCGTGTGTTCAGACATGCGCACAATGCTAACTGCAGTTCATAATTTTCAGTGAACCTATGGAGAACACTAAGTGAACCTTAGCAACAAACCTCCAGGTCCGCCGTTGCCGTCCTCTTCAACGACGACTGTTTTTCGCGTGACTCTTCTTCCAGCAGATTCGCTCTTCCTCGAATTGGAGCCATCACCGGTGCAGATGCGGGAGGAGAGTAGCTCCTGCTCCTGCTCTTCGCTCGGCTGCGTCAATCCCTCCTGGATGGAGGTGCTCCAGCTTGGGGTGTACTCGCCGACTCCGCCGCGAACTCCTCTCGCGTCGGCTGCCTTCGCCGTCGCAGCTCGATTGGCAGCGCCGAACCGCCGAACGGGAGAAGGTGCGGTAGCTTGGTGAACTCGCCGCCTACTCCGCCGCGCCCTCCCTCGCGTCGTCTGCCGCCACCGCTCGCTCGGCCGCGTCGATCCGCCGGAGCGTAGAAGGTGAGGTGCGAGGGGAACTGCCCGCCGACTACGCCGCGCCCTCCCTCGCGTCGGCTCCCGCCGCCGCTCGCTCGGCCGCGCCGATCCGCCGGAGCGTAGAAGGTGAGGTAGCGAGGGGAACTGCCCGCCGACTACGCCGCGCCCTCCCTCGCGTCGGCTCCCGCCGCCGCTCGCTCGGCCGCGCCGACCCGCCGGAGGGGAGAATTTGAGGTGGATTCAAACTGACGGAGGAGGAGGTGGGCTGTGTCGGGTAGGACAGGTTTAATGTGTCGGGTGGGTTTGTGTCCGGTTCGGTACTAGTTAGTTTCCTAATACGTTGGGTTGTAGAATAGCTATTCTACAATCACTTAAGGGGGGTTGTAGAATAGTCCTACTAGTTGAATGCCCGTGCGTTGCTACGGACGGCAAAAACAAATACTACCTCCGTCCAACAAAGGATGTCTCAAGTTTATCTAGATTTGGATGTATCTATACACGAAAATTGTGCAGTAATTAAGTCAAGTATTTTGTCAGATTATCAATTTTATCTAGATTTGGATGTATCTATACACTAAATTAATCGCGTCTAGATACATCCAAATTTAGATAAAATTGATAATCTGACAAAATACTTGACTTAATTACTGCACAATTTTCTATATCGTGGCAGCAAACACAAGTCTCTCTCACAGCAAACATGTCTCTCCCATCGTGTCTCTATAATGAGTATGTATTTATGCCCACTGACAATATGAAAAATCACTTTGGCTCCGAACTCTAGTGATCCCTTCATTTAAAACAAAAATCAAAAAAATTATTTGTTAGTTTAAAAAAATCTAGATGTAGTCAATGATGCATGCAACAAGCATGCAAAATCGTAATGCAAAATCCTTTATATTGTGGGCTACACTAAAATGACAAAATCTTTTATATTTTGAAGATTTGAAATTGTTTGTACTCATATGCACACATTTGTCATCATTATTTGCTCTGAATATAAAGTATTTCAAATTGAGATTTTGCGTTTTTGTTGGATACATCATTGACAGCTTGGGAGCCACAAATCTTTATTCATCATAATGCGTATTCATTCCCAGATCACTCTATCTCAAAGCACATATTTTATCTTTTTTGCACATACCACAATAAGTGTCATTTCATCTGAAATTTTTCACGAATGTTGAAAAATTTTATATGTTTGTGGCCAATTTTTTTCAGATTTTTTCGAAGTGTTTTCATATTTTTTTAATTTTGAAAACAATAACAGGAGCATATGCACCCGGGAGCCAAAACGTCTCTCTCCGCGGAAATCCACTGCGTTTCCCTATCCACCGTACCCATATGCCGCAAGTAAATGACCGGTCGTCTTTCTACTCCATTCCTAGGATTAATGTGAAAGAGCACATGGTGTAAGTTCATAGATTCAGAGGAGCAAGATGGGAAACGGGGAGATGGAGCGTAATGGTTGTGTTAGCATTCTTAGATGGATTAGGCACTTGTTTCTTAGTGCAAGACAATTTAATGGTGACAAATATATAATTACACTAATTGCATGTATTTATAATTATGTGAATTTTACAGATTAAGGTGGAACAATAAATTCAAATATAGAGAGTACACGACTGAGCAAACTATAATGTGCAAGTTCAGCGATTCATGCTTAGGTGCAATATATACTCTCGAAACACAAAGCAAACATTCATGCTTAACTAAATTCATCTAATTCATCTGCTCCATTTTTGTGTGATTCTCTAGACAGTTTGAATAAAAACAAGACAATAATTTTCTTGCTTAGTTCAGCCATAACATAGTAATTGAATGTGTTCTGACAAAAAATCACAAGAAATAATGTAGCGACCCCAGATTCAGAGCTATACATAAGTGTTATGTGCTATTAGGCATGATAGCCGAGAGTTACTGGGGTACCAATCCCAGGCAGCATTTCACTGCAGGCGTGCCGGGAACACCGGTCACACAAAACCCCTCGGAAGACTACCATAACTAATCATAACCACGAAGGCATAACACAGAATCGTAGGACCTTGTTAAGCTGTCGGACTCGGCCTTAGAGTTATACAGAAATGCTATGTGTCACTGGTCATGCTACGTAGCCGAGGGTTACTGGGTTTACCACTCCCAGGCCGAGTAAACATCGGCAGGCGTGCTCGGAATGGATCATCGGCACCACAACCCCTCGGCTAAGCCGTAACACGGGCATAGCCAAAACTGCATAACAAAGAGCCCAAGAACCTTTCCTCTCAACCGTGCACTTTATATCCATACACGCATCATGCACGGGAGAGGTTGTAACAACCGGTACAGGGCAGTGACTCTACGATAAGAAGCAAATATACAACTCTTATTAGAGTAAGATAGCAAAATACACGCAGAGGTCACATGACCCAACATTACATCATACAACGGAAGGCAAATTATGTTGCTATTCAACAAGATTAACAAAAGGCCTAAGAGGCCAGAAATAAGCAACGGTGACGTCCCACACTACAGATTCCAGGCTGCTACCTGGGAACCCCAAACTACTCGTCGATGTCCACGCATAAATCTCCATCGATGGTATCTTCATCTCTGTCAAAAATAAGGTAGCGGCAGGCCTGAGTACGGAACTCAGCAAGACTATAACCCGTTACGGTAATGCATAAGTTAGAAGCTGTTTGTGGGCTAATTTTGCGTAAAGCCAACTTTTCAATAGAGTGAGGCGAAGTAGAAGTCCGTCTACTCAGAAGTTTTGTAAAAGGGATAAGAGAACACTTTTATCTCCTTCGATCATCTTTGGAAACCACCAGAATCATCAACAGCTGAACTTGCTCTACTAGGGTCACTCCCTCGACTCTCCCTCGAGGAAGCAACCCGCACACGTTGTTATCAAGTTTTACGAATATGTTCAAGTTGTCATCTATGATCAAACAGCAAGACCCAAGTCGTACTTAACCGTGGACACGGCTATTCGAATAGATTTATCCCTGTAGGGGTGTACAATTTGGTCCACACGTGCCAACCGACTCTTAATGCCACTCGATTAGCACACTTCCGAGGGTGCCGGCAGAGGGTGGTTGACCACGACTCTTAGGTTGCCTAGATGTGCCCATAAGCCAACCCAAATAGGGCCATTCCGCCATTAACAAGAGATGGCCATCTCCTGACGGTCCCTATTTCTGTGCGTGGGGACCAAGATCAGTTCGTCCTTCACTTGTCCCCAGACACGACCTATCTTTTCTTCAAAACATTTTCCCACACACTCGCAAATGGAACACGTCAAACTACGTGTCCTACGGGCACACCTAAACAAGAAACAGCCGAGCGGGGTTCAAGGGCCCGCGTGTGTCGTACTCTTAGTCTTGGTTCAAGCGATAAGCACAAGAGGTCCTAGGGCGGCAAGAACAAGACAACCCACCACATCCCACCGTGGCCTCATTGTCCAAGCCTTTTAGTCAAATTAACATGTCCACCATAAAAATCCTCGATATCCTGACATGCTAGATTCATTCGTATCGCTGATACATCGGCATGACGGATCAGATCATAACTAAGCATGGCTAAGCATATAAACATGTATAGGGCTCTGGCGACACACAAGCAACCCTAATCATGCTAGGATGGATAAACAGGTACTAGGCGATAAGGGGAACATGCAAGATAGGTTGACTCTACCTATCGACCAAAAGCTGTGGAACCGATATGATGCTTATCAGAAATAATACTTGAAAATATGGGGGCAGATAGAAGAAGGGGTTGTGCTTGCCTTATTGAGCGATAACAGAAAATATAAAGCTGTTCGGATCTTCTGCTTGACTTGATTATTGATGATCAAGTATTCGTCATTTGTCGTCGATACTCGTGCATTCGTCATTGGCGGTGATGATCTTCACTTTGGAATTATCCTCGATATCGACACTCGTTCTACCGGAGGAACCAAAATACCGGAAAAGAACGACAACAATCAACATGGCATCGATGCAATGCACACAATGTATGACATGACAAGTTAATGAGTTTAATTTAAACCCTACAAGGTAATAATCAATTTAAATGGAGTCCGAATAATAATAATCGGAAGAAAACTCCATAATTGAACAAAGTGGCATTTTGGTGAATCTAGATAACTCTTAATTGAATTTGTTCAAACATGCATGAATTTGATAGAAATAGACAGATCTCATTTTTCTGAACGATTTGATATATTAATCATATTTTTCTGAATTACAGAAATAAAGATATGGATTTTAGAATATTAATACATTTTCTGGAATTTACAGAAAAGAATAAAACTCTGACAAAAGGGTCCACTAGTCAGGGATTTCGCATTTTCAGAAATTATTAAAACACGGCTGACGTCATCACGACGTCACCGTGATGTCAGCGGCGGCAGGCAGTGGCCCTGCCGACCACGCGCTCGTCGATTCAGCGCGAGAGGGGACACGCGGGTGAGGGCGCAAGGTGCGCACGGTCTCCCGCGACCAAAAGGAGGCGGCGCCGCTCCAGTTGGGTCACCGGAGCATGGCCGAAGACATGGCCGGGCGGCGGACGATGGCGAGCTGCGGCGCGGCGGCGGTAGTGAGGAAGGGAGAGAGGGAGAAGTGGTCCCCGAGGACCGCAAGCTCACCAGGAAGGCGATTATGTGCCCGGCGAGGTCCGAGGAGGTCGGATGACGACGGTTCTGTCCGCGGCGACGGCGACCGGAGCTCGGGGAGACGGCGGCGATTCGCGAGGACTAGACCGTCCCGGCTCGATTCCTTCGTCGGGGAGGATGAGGAGGCCGAGGCGGAGCTCGTAGCTTGCTCGTCTTGGTCCGGGGCGGTCGAGGGCGACGGCGGCACAACGCGACGGCCGACGAGCTAGGGTTTCCGTCGGGAGGAACCCAGAGAGAGGGAAAGAGCAAGCAGCGAGGAAGAGAGGAGAGAGTGAGAGAGAAAAGCACGGCACTGAGGTTCTTATCCCCTCAAGCAAGGGCACAGGCAGGAGGTGTCACGGCAGCTACGACGGATCGACACGCTGCTCATCCTTCTGTCCAAAGGAAGAAGAAGAAAGGGAACAGAAAAGAAAAGTCATTTTGTAAATAACCCCCTAGGTTTTAAGGAAATTAATTAGGGCAGTTAAGCAACTCCGAAAATTAAGAGAATATTTATGTAGGCCCAAAATAATATAAAGAGACCCCACAAATTATTGCAAGATTTTTGGGGAATTTTTACCACATTTAAAAAAAATAGGGAGGAGAAATAACCATTTTAGGGTTTCCCTTTTATTTTAAAGTAGCAAGAATTTCTTAATGCAAGAATTAATGCATGCCATGATCATGATTAACTATTTTACACATAATAGAAACATGGGTTGTTACAAATAATGAACAACTTTCCACAAGAAATAATAGCCCTGTTTAGCGAGAAAATAAGAACCCCTTTCACATAGAATCACATTCAGCTGCCATCTTTGGGTTCTGCCTATGAAGTGTCTAGACCGTCTCCACCCCTGCCTTTCCATTTTATTGTTCAGTCAGGACCTCAGATGAAACTGTAGGAAACAACACTCAACTGTCGAAGGATTTCATGAATGAAGCATTATTTTATATAGAAAGTGTAGTCACATAGCTCCGAGAGAGAACAATAAATCAGATAGAGCAATGGTCATTCGACATGAATCAAAATAAGACACAATATTCAGAAAAATATTAGAACCTCAGTTTGCACACGGCACACATCCATAGCCATTTAAAAACAGTTGTTGGTATAATTTAGTACGGAACTTAGAACCGCATAATGATTGTTCTGTCTGACTAATTCGATCCAACTTTGTGTATAAAGCATGAAACATTTTTTGATAAAATATCTCTATCAAGACTTCTTGGAGCATAGCTTAACTCATCATAAAAAAAATGCGTAGTCGATAATTTGACTCACCCAAGCTCCATTTGCAAAGTAGAAAGTAGCGTAGCCTACCATCTCATCTTGTAGAAACCGAGTCCACGTTGCAGAAGCCATTTAATTATATCTAGTACTGGACCTCGATAGCCAGCACAAGTTATCTTTCAGTGTGTGTAAATGTGTAATCACGCAGGTGTGCAGTCATACTCCAAGCAACCAATATGGCAGCAGAAGACAAGAATGTGTAAATTAGTAACTTCTACAGTATTTCAGGTGTAATACTGCACTATGATAGCCTATTGCTACTGTATGCTACTACATCACCTTGAATGAGGCGAAGAACAGAGAAAATGCACAATCAGTGCTAGTCTCTGATAGTCAGTCTTCTAAACAACTGCCTTGCAGCTCATTACTACTAATCAAATGTAAAAGGAAAATTCAATTGATTAGGGTAAAAGGTGCTAAAAAAACATACATGTGGGAAAAAGATTTATAGGCGAAAAAGCCTCAACAACATGGAACAGTGTCATATTTGATGGAACTATTAAAATAGACTATATGCTAAGATATACTTAGAGGTGAACAAAAAATCTTATTTAAATTAGAAAATAGCAATGTGCAATTCTGAGTAAGATAATTCTGTAGCAGACGCTATAAAAAAAGTTTTTTGTTCAATGATGTCAGGTACTAGTAGTGGTATGGAGTAGTAATATGTTGGTAACTGTGAGGGTACTTTAGGTATTTCATATGGTGGTCACCTTGTAGCTGGGTTGGTCTTTATAAGCCCATCTTGTATCCTGTTGAATCAACCAAGAAATGAAACCCTAAATTTTACTTTCCTTTTCCTGCAATTTATCTTTATTTAGTTCTTCAATTTATCTAGTTTATCTACCGATTCCTCTCAATCCTTCTTCTTCGTGATCCAATTCCGCCAGGATCCATCGGGATCCTGACAGTTGGTATCAGAGCGAGCTCGATCGACGGGCGTGCTCCCTCCCTTCCCTCCCTCGTCTTCGATTCCGTCGCACCGGCGACCTCTTCTTCCTCTTCCTCGATCCAATTCGCAGCAAATCGACCTGATTCTTGTTTTTCCCGATCCGATTCGTCCCCCACCCTTCCCTCCCTTCTTCGCCTTCGATTCCGGCCGCACCGGCGAGCCTTTCTTCTTCTTCGATCTGATTCCCGTCCATGGCAACCGTGCCATATCCTTTCCCCTACCCCTCCGCCGCCACCTACCCACCTCCTCTTCTTTCCGGCGGCTATTACCCAACCCCTTTCCCCTACGCCTCGTCCTCCTACCCATCGCCGCCCGCGCCTGGCTTCTTCCCAGCTCCAGCGCACGGCCCCTCCACCTTCGTCCCTCTTCCTCCAGCGCCGCCACCAGCCTACCCCTACCCGCCTCCCGCCTCCGCGTACACGGCCGCGTCTGGCTTCTCCCCCACCCCAGCGTGCGGCTCTCCACCCGACTTTTTTTATGCCGCCACCTACTCCTACCCGCCTCCCGCCTCCGCGTACATGGCCACCACAGGCCCTTCCCCCATCCCGGCGTACGTCCCCTCCACCCCTCCCTCCACCATCCACCTCCCCTATTCTCAACTCCTCGCGTCATCGCTTGAATCGACAGCATCGCCGGCTACCCAAACTCCCCTCCACGCGCCGTCGCCGCCCGAATCGACATCGCCAGCAACCCCAACGCCGCCAGCCATAGGAGCTCTGGCCAACTCAGCGACACCAGCAACTGCACTCCTTTGCTGTCGTGACCAAGCCCCCGGCGCTCCTCTCACCGATTCCTTGCGATTTTCCCCACCGCCTCCTGCAGGGACACCGGCCACCGCACTCCTGCGTCGTCAAGTCCATGGTGCTCCTATCCCCAACGACGCCTTTCACACCTCTGCCTCCAGGATGCAGCCGGACCGCGCGCCCATGGCTCTCAGCGACCACACACTGTTGCTCAAGCTCCAGAACAGCAAGGTCGAGGCCGTCCAGCGCTACGGCTGCACCGTAGTGCCCAAGTGCCACGGCGGCGAACTTACCACGGGCAGCAACACCAACGGCGCGTCCATGTACGGCGAGCAGATCGTCCACAAGCACACGGGTCCTGAGATCCTGTCCATGAACAACACTGGCTCCAACCACAAGGTCGTCACGCACCAAGCCCAGCTTCAGTCCAGCTTCGACTCGCCCCATGGTGCAATCTCAAAACTCTCAACTTTATTCTCTCACTTCACAGTATCGAGGGGCCTGCAAACCAATGAGTCACTGGCTACTGAATCATCCCTAGTGGCAGCAGACGCACCATCCACATCACCAGCAACTACTTCTTATGTTGCCCCTCAGGTGTTTGGTAAAATGCCACAACAGTATGATTTTCACAATCTCAGTCGCAAAACTGTGTTCCTAGCAGATGGTTCTGAGCATAGCTACTACGCGCTACCAGCAGATTATCCCTTGGAGCTGGCTACTCAACCATTGTCATCTTCAGCAGCGGAAATTGTCTCTGTCAGAGCTCCACCATCTGTAGCAGCACAAGCAGCAGGTCTGGCTCCAGTTTGCTGTTCCAAGACCAACAACACCACCGGTTCTGAGACGATGCTTGTTCATGATGTGCAGCCACCAACAGCTGTGCAAGATGATCACAAGGTACTCAACGAAGTGCATGTGTTTGATATATCTGAAGACGAGAAACAAGAAAGTGAACAGTTTTGCAAGTGCCTCAGCAGGCCATCTGAAAATCCATTACCTGAAGTTATTTCAGAATTCACACTTACAGATAATGTGGATGTTTTTGTACCAAGATCCATCAAGTTCAAGCATGGGCAGTGCATCCCACAAGTATTAGAGTATGCGTACACTCCTGGCTGTGCAATGGGAGATGTACTCCTGAAAGACAATAAGTGGAATATTTTATTAAGTGAAGAAGGAAGAGAAGTCTGGGATCCAGGAGCTTCAACATCCCTTTACTCAAGCAAGGATAAGCCTCCCGAGGAGCTCAGTTATGTGGCAATTATGTTCACTAAAACTCTGAATTTATGCAACCAAGTGGGCACTTATGTGCAGCAGCTGAGAGATCCAAGTTGGAATGGGCTGGTAAATTATGATAGAAGAAAAGAATGGGATCCAGGAGACAATACAATTTGGAGTCCAACACTCAACACAGATTCTGTCGGTGCTCTTCAAACATCAGTACTTACACTCCCTTGTGTGCTCACAGTGCGAGTCCACTTTGGAGCACCCACTTGTGTACCTTCAAAACAAGAAACTTATGGAATTCAATCTGTATGGGATCCAGGCATTTTGAGATGGAATAACTTTCCAACGCATCATATTAATCGTGATTCATCAATGAAAAGGGCAGTATCTTCTCAATGGATAGTGGGCTAAGCAATACTGCAGTGCCTAAACTAATGGACCTGAAGCATTTCTGGGCACAGCTGTATCATTCTGGGTGTGCCAATCTGAATGCTTGCCTCCAGTTACAGTATTGTTGTTTGCCAAGTGTTCTGGATTGCCTATATTCAGAATCAATCAAGAAGCAAGTCTGCTACTCTATCAAGTTTAGTTCGACTGCAATGTGTATGTCAACGACTACTGTGCGCATGAGACTTGTTTTCAGTTCTGAAAAAATAGCTCAAGAGGAAAAGGATGCAGCAGCCAGGTACCAAGTCTTAAACATTCAAGTACAAATGAGTAAAACCTCTCGTATTTGGGACCCTGGTATTTACTCACTCCTGTGTGTATGCATGCTGCATGTACACATGATTCAGCAAGTGGGCTGTTCTGCTATCCATGCATGCCACTTAGTGTATGCTTTCTTGCCTCCCATGCAAATCGCAGCCTATTGTCCAAGCAACATTAAGCAAGGTACCCAGAAGAATTATAATGCAAAGAATCTGCTGTCTTCACCGAACTATCTTCAGATCTTGGAATTGAATATTATTTTTATTACATTTCGACCTCCCTGATATGGTGACTGAATTAAGATGGATAATTGTCAATGATAAAGTTTCTGTAGAAACTTGTTCCATTGGTGACCAATGGCTTCAGGGGGGGAGTAATGTCAGGTACTAGTAGTGGTATGGAGTAGTAATATGTTGGTAACTGTGAGGGTACTTTAGGTATTTCATATGGTGGTCACCTTGTAGCTGGGTTGGTCTTTATAAGCCCATCTTGTATCCTGTTGAATCAACCAAGAAATATAAACCCTAATTTTACTTTACTTTTCCTGCAATTTATCTTTATTTAGTTCTTCAATTTATCTAGTTTATCTACCGATTCCTCTCAAATCCTTCTTCTTCGTGATCCAATTCCGCCAGGATCCATCGGGATCCTGACAAATGATCTCATAGTACATATACCTATAAAGTAACCTTGTTTTACGCATAATGTTACCGACCCCTGATCTGCGTAAAGCACGCTATATGACATATATTAGAGACGGCTAGGTGCAGTACATAGCAAATCATATCGTACTAAGCAAAAAGATTCGTGAATGCAACTGTGGGATGGCGGAAGGAACAACATAATTCACCAGACCATGTGTTAGCTTTCTTGACCCTGCTGATGAAGACATATGTGCTTGTAAGGCCTCCCCTCGCAAACTGCAGAAAAATCGAGAAAAGCAGCATTATTACATAAAATACTTTTGCTCCGTGTAATACTAAACCAGTATTAGCTTGCAATCAGCATATATCACTGAAACTGTAAATTACAGGCTGGACAATTCATTATTTCAATTGGAAGGTAGTCAGATAGTAAGCACGACCTGAAAGCCACATCGATTCAATGCACATGGAAGTCATCATACTCGAAGGCATTCTCGAATTAGCATCATCATCACTAATTAGCACACGCTAAATCCGTAATTTCAGGAGCAACTCTAAGGCACGTTGCTGCAGCCATGCTTGTACCTAATAACTTAATAAATAACCTTGTAAGAAACAGTGCTTGTTTCAAAATATGTTGCTTAGCGACCCAACTGCTCATAATGTTCTCAAGTTGCACCACCATTGACTTTTGGGTTGGCTTACATAAAATACTTTTGCTCCGTGTAATACTAAACCAGTATTAGCTTGCAATCAGAATAAGACATGCATTCATTACATGGAAATACTAATGAGTATACCTACCAGCAATTACTTCTCATCATCTCTCCTAGCAAGCAACTTTGAACCTGAAAACAACACAGTACAATATATGAAGAAACAAAATGAAGACATGGTTCAAGATAGAGAAATGTCCTGAACACATTTATGAAAGACTTAATTCAATTATTTCCAAAACCAATTTCTGCAATTGCAGACTGATTCACATGAACAAATGCATTATAATCAATTAATCAGGCGCTGAGAAAATAAATGAAATATAGTGTTTTGAACTATGCACTTAATTTGCAGTATAAGCTCAATGTTATACTCATTAACTTGAGATAATTTAAGATATGGAAATGGCAAATGTTGCGTCGTTATTTCTAGAAAACATCACGATAAACTATTCACCGCGCACACCAATAACGGTTGTAAAACAATAAATTCCTTGTAAGAGCTGATCAGATTTTGTTTAAATGTATCTTTTTAACTTGAGATAATTTAAGAGTACCAACAGAAAGATAAATGCAACCCACTTAGCTGTATATTCCCAGAAGTACAAAATCAAACTGTATTCTACTAAAACCATTATTCACACATGACTGCACTAAATAGAGAGAGAAAAATGGAAGGAGGACATATAGTATCAGGATTAAGCATAGGTTGCACTTTGGTCCTTGGCTTGGATTTGATCCACCCCTGCCTTTCCATTTTATTGTTCAGTCAGGACCTTAGATGAAACTGTAGGAAACAACACTCAACTGTCGAAGGATTTCATGAATGAAGCATTATTTTATATAGAAAGTGTAGTCACATAGCTCCGAGAGAGAACAATAAATCAGATAGAGCAATGGTCATTCGACATGAATCAAAATAAGACACAATATTCAGAAAAATATTAGAACCTCAGTTTGCACACGGCACACATCCATAGCCATTTAAAAACAGTTATTGGTATAATTTAGTACGGAACTTAGAACCGCATAATGATTGTTCTGTCTGACTAATTCGATCCAACTTTGTGTATAAAGCATGAAACATTTTTTGATAAAATATCTCTATCAAGACTTCTTGGAGCATAGCTTAACTCATCATAAAAAAAATGCGTAGTCGATAATTTGACTCACCCAAGCTCCATTTGCAAAGTAGAAAGTAGCGTAGCCTACCATCTCATCTTGTAGAAACCGAGTCCACGTTGCAGAAGCCATTTAATTATATCTAGTACTGGACCTCGATAGCCAGCACAAGTTATCTTTCAGTGTGTGTAAATGTGTAATCACGCAGGTGTGCAGTCATACTCCAAGCAACCAATATGGCAGCAGAAGACAAGAATGTGTAAATTAGTAACTTCTACAGTATTTCAGGTGTAATACTGCACTATGATAGCCTATTGCTACTGTATGCTACTACATCACCTTGAATGAGGCGAAGAACAGAGAAAATGCACAATCAGTGCTAGTCTCTGATAGTCAGTCTTCTAAACAACTGCCTTGCAGCTCATTACTACTAATCAAATGTAAAAGGAAAATTCAATTGATTAGGGTAAAAGGTGCTAAAAAAACATACATGTGGGAAAAAGATTTATAGGCGAAAAAGCCTCAACAACATGGAACAGTGTCATATTTGATGGAACTATTAAAATAGACTATATGCTAAGATATACTTAGAGGTGAACAAAAAATCTTATTTAAATTAGAAAATAGCAATGTGCAATTCTGAGTAAGATAATTCTGTAGCAGACGCTATAAAAAAAGTTTTTTGTTCAATGATGTCAGGTACTAGTAGTGGTATGGAGTAGTAATATGTTGGTAACTGTGAGGGTACTTTAGGTATTTCATATGGTGGTCACCTTGTAGCTGGCTTGGTCTTTATAAGCCCATCTTGTATCCTGTTGAATCAACCAAGAAATATAAACCCTAATTTTACTTTCCTTTTCCTGCAATTTATCTTTATTTAGTTCTTCAATTTATCTAGTTTATCTACCGATTCCTCTCAAATCCTTCTTCTTCGTGATCCAATTCTGCAATTGCAGTCTGATTTACATGAACAAAGGCATTATAATCAATTAATCAGGCGCTGAGAAAATAAATGAAATATAGTGTTTTGAACTGTGCTCTTAATTTGCAGTATAAGCTCAATGTTATAGCGGGCAACAATTTCTTTGGCAAGAGCTCTGAACATTTGGAGGTATAGGAAAACTTACACATATTGTGGCACTCTTTATTATTTGCATGGTCGAGGAGAGTTTGATAATTGTATCATACTGGGCAAACATTTGCCATTATTATTGTGCAGTTCATGAACTACCTAGACGACCTTATCTCAAAGTAAAATGAAGTTATACATAAGAGTAGTTTCAAAAAAATGTATACATAAGAGTAACAGATCGAGCTAGCCTTATGAAAAGCCTACACATAAGAAGCTTTGTAATTAACTGTTTGATACAGTCAGAAGGCAGCACTGCCTCGATGATCAGTTGACCACCATGCATGATGACAGGTAGAATCCAGAGAGAGATTTTATTGTTGGCTTCAATATCCACTGTCCGAGGCACCTACTACTCAAAAGTGTTTTTTTTTCTTTATTCAAAAGTGTGTTGTGCCGTGAGCATTACCTATTTGTAGGGCGGCGAAGCTCCATGGGCAGCCGCACAAGCAAAAACCAATTTTGCAGGTCCAAATCACCTGTCTCTGTAGCTTGTGTG
Organism: Puccinellia tenuiflora; assembly: GCA_012064385.1. Taxonomy (NCBI): domain Eukaryota; kingdom Viridiplantae; phylum Streptophyta; class Magnoliopsida; order Poales; family Poaceae; genus Puccinellia; species Puccinellia tenuiflora. The sequence goes on along the minus strand of QRDG01000295.1, from coordinate 614,610 downwards.
GCCAAGGAATCAAAGAGTTGAACTATTTTTCTTCAGAGAAAAAATCGCTCGGACTGAATATATTATTTTGAAGCAAATCCGATTCATCAAACAAAGCCATAAAATAATTTCCGCGATACCTTCTTGGACTTGGAGTCCTTGGCATTGGTGGTGTTGAACACGGAGCGCACTGCGAGGAGCATCAGGGCAACGGGCATGAGCAATAGACCGGAGGTCAGCGAGTAGACGGTCACCGAGAACAGCGCGGAGAGCACGGGGGCACCCCTCAACCTCACCCAGGGCGCGGCGCTCGATGACCGTGGCAATGCACCCCGCGGTGGCGACTCAGAGCAGCGCGTAGTAGAGGAACACGGCGAGGACCCCGGGCTTGAGCGTCAACGCCGGCATCCCCGACTTTGCGACGGTCATGGGGGGAGGCGGAACCCTAGGCGCCGGCGGCTGGGTTGTGTGGAAGCGGGAGGGGGGAAGAAGACAGGGGGCGGGAAACCCTAGCTCCTGGAAGCTTCGATGGGAGAGGAATGGCGTGGTGAGCTCGATCCGGAGTGAGCTGAGAGCTCTCCCTTCGATTGCTTCCACCCAGAGGACCCTGAGACCCCCGATTGCATGTATCCCTCTTCAGTTCGCTGGATTGCGGAGCGCCGGCAAGATCTCGTCGAATCTCCGCGCGCGTACGAGCATCACGTGGGCGGTCGCCGGCAGGGTAGCGTGTGCGAGCAAGGGCGGTTGCCAGCAGGGTAGCGTGCAGGCGAGCGCGTGCAGAGGAATCGGCAGCGGGGCGGTGTGTGGGCGGGCGGGCAGCAGAGCTCGAGGCGGCCGCACGGTTTGGAATTTTGGATGCAGCCGGCGTCGGAGATCTCGGGCGTGGGGGCGATGGGATGCGAATGCGACGTAGGAACGATGAGCGGCTGAGCGGGCGTGAGAGCCGTAGATGGGCTGAGCGTGGTATCGGCAGACCGTGTCGTCTGGAGGACGCGTAATTAGCGATGGTCTGAGCGCAGACCATCGTCTGGAGCGACGTACAGACTCCCATATTATAGTAGAGAAGAAGATACTAGCAATGCACGAATCAACTAACTTGTTGCTAAGCGTATTATGAATTCTAATCCTTTTAAATCGTTTCATGTCGTGAAACAACATAGCTTGTGTGTCTAATTTCAAAGAGAACGTGACATGTTTCCTTGTTGAAGCTAGTAGTCTATTAAATGATCAGAACTCTCCAATTAAGAGGTGTACATGTTGGTTTAGCTGTAGAGTCTATGTCGTGATATATTCTCTAGCCGAGTTCTTCAGATCAACGATATTTCATCGAGTTGTCGAGGCCGTATGGACGATCCTCAGCCAGTCAGACCATGAGTTGTACATGAATGGATCTGCTACGTCTCAACATAACTGAATGGTCGCCTCTTTGGTCATTATTTGTAGGATGTTATGAATGAAAAGGAACTATATAACAGATGCCACATCTTTCCTGTAATTAAACCAAGTCATCTAGAAGCACAAGTGGTTGATACATCATCAAGAATATATATTGTGATCATTTGAAGCCCACTGGACAACAAATATCTTTGCTTCACCAAAGTAACAAACCCCTAATAAGTACACATATATGACCCGGAAGCCCATAAGTAGTCTGCCTTCACTGATGATGGAGGTGAACAACGGCGACGGGGTCGCGGGTGTGCCATCCCCAGGCTGGAAGACTGTTGTGTTGACGAATGGACATGGCTTCTCGTGCACATGTTCTCGGCGTTTCACCTGGTACTCATGATGTGCTCGGGTTGATGACCCCTCCTCCGTGGCCATGTCATCATCTCCAGTGAGAACCAAGACAAATCAAACGTAGCATACCAAATAGTGCTTGATCAAAGCTTCCATTCTCTAGGCACCCATAGACCAATGTTGTTCTCTTGCTCTCGAAGCAGAAACCATACAAACCCAGAAGGTAACTGTTTTGCACTCCAGATATAGTTTCTATTTCGGTAGCAAATTGGACTTCCCTCGATTAGATGATGAAGATAGCTGCTTGCCTGGTTCACTGCCACCACTCGTCCATCACTACCTTTCGCTGCAAGGAAGTTTCAGTGATCAACTTTCGCATTTTGGCTTAGAATTACCAAAAATTCCAATTTGTTGGCAAAAAAACTGAATATAAAGCTACATAATTCCCTCGTTAGGGTCAACCGGTCAAGACCATGATTCCCTATTGCAAATATGTTTCAATGTTAGAACTCACTCATGCGTTTTTGCCTAACTTCTAATTTAGTGCTATGAATAAAATAATAGCTCACGTTAGCATAAAGAAGAAAAAATAATCAAGATAAAATTGCAGGATCCGTGAAAAAAATATAGAATGAGTCATTATCTATGCTCGGCTGCACTTCATTACCTCTGAACGAACCCTGTAGATGATATGGCTGAAACCCGGTTTCCGTCCGCTCAAGGTATTAGAGTTCTTAACCCCGGCGGAGGAGAAGGCGATGTGAGCACGCGGCATGTCAGGTCACGAGCATGTTGTACTGGGCGGCGTCAGAGGCGAGTGAGCCTTGGTGGAGGACTTGCTGCTCTGTTCGTCGGCGTTGTCCGTGTCTATGAGAAGGCCCACGATCCGGGTCTAGCCGCCACGCCGGCGTCTGCTTCAGCGGGACTCGTAAGAGGCAATGGATCTCCGCTCGGTGGCCGTCTCCTTGTTTCCCTTGGATGGTGCAGCCGCGCAAAGGAGCAGCCGTCGGTTGTGGATCTGCGTTGCTTCACCACCGACAGCAATGCCAGCAACTCCGACAGAGGAGGAGTTTTCTCCTTGCAGTGCTCCCACCCAGATTGATTTGGCGAGAAGGCATCGATACGGGGTAGGGATGCGTCGGACGCCCACGGGGGATGAAAGGGGAGGCGACGGCGTGATTTGCGGTAATTAGGGAAACAGAGAAGACGCGGGAAGGGGGGAGGCCGAAAAAAAGAGGAGTAGTGGGGTACGTGTAGCGTCAATTTCTCGGCAGAACATTGTCTGCCTCGGCAAAACATTGAATATGCACCGTACGATTGGATGGCAGACCATGGATGCGATATGGACTCTAGATTTCGTTAGATGGAGTTGGATCATAGGGTAGCGCTTATCCCGTGTAAACTAACTTTGGTGGCTTTAGAAGAACTAGATGACCCGTTGCGCCAATTGGCGCAAATGGCGGATTTATGCCGAAGTTTATTTCCATAAGAAAAACATTATTGAGATCACCGCCTTCTAAAATCAAAGCAGACATTTTCACTATTTCTCGATAGCATGTTAGCATTTCGTTGTAGCCTTTCATTTTTACAGCCAGTTTGTTATAATTGAACCCTTGTGCTTACCTGCTAATCAATTACTGTTCTACAGAAGGAAACACAAAATAAAAGGTGTAAAAATAAAATAACTGTAATACTACGAATTTTGTCCTTTGATTTGCTCAAGCCACTGAATTTTGTTCTCTGTACCGCATGAGTAGACCAAAATTTGAAAACTTTTAAACCGAAAGGTAATTATATAGAGAGAATAGTTTATTGGTAAGACAACTGATCATAACAATTATATAGAAATAGTAAGATGGAAACGGTGATCTTTAATATGCACAATCAATGTAATTGTTATTTGGGCAGGAATGAGTAGTTCTGACCTCAACAGATAATTGCATCTTTGAAAAAAATGAAGGGGCTACAAACCAAACGAAATTTAAATCTAATTGGGCGGGGGTGGTCTAGCTCGGGACCGAAAAAAGTTAATATCTATTGTCACGTGCCAACAAATCTGACAAAGCAAATGACAAATCTGACATACAAAGCAATGGCAAAGAAAATGACATCATCTACATTTATATGTACCAACCAGTCTAGATAATAAATACATCACTATTGTAAACCAGAACAACAAACAATCATTTAACAGGGTTTACAATTTGATTATGCGGAGTATTTTCCTAATTATCCTTACAAAGCCATTTAACTACAAAAGTCTGATGGCAGTGAAGGATTTTATCAAAAAATGGAATAAGCAGCTGCGGTCTCTTGGCACACTCATTTGCAACATTTTATCCTGCATCTGCTTACGAAGCCATTTAACTGGGCTCACTCAATTGCTTCTATGTTAGAGCTCGGAGGGGAGGCCAGTGCGACAAAGGATCTGGAAACGGACTAAGCAGCTGTTGTCTCTTGGAACAGCAATGTGGTGGATATCCTACAAAAGAATACAAGTTTTACGGTACTTGGGAATTTTAACAGCCGTCCATCAGGTGTAATCGAACTGTGGAAAAATAGGAGCTACCCTAAACTACCAGAAGAAAACTACCTAAAACTACCAATAATATTTTATTTTTAATATAAATTAAAAGGGCATTTAGGTAATTTTGTATGTCAATCTCTCCACAGAGACAGATCGGGCACGCCATCCCCATTCCCCGGTCATCTCCTTCTCTCCCGGTCTCCCCACAAATCCCCGCTCATCTCACTCTCAGAGGAGGTGGAGGCAGCCGGCGCGGCGGCGACGAGGGCTGAGGGTCGCGGCGGCGGCGAGGGCTGATGGTTGCGGCGGCGGCGAGGGCGAGGGCTGATGGTCGCGCCGACGGCCGTCGGCGGCCCGTCGAGGCGACATCAGGTCCCTGAGGCTGTCGTGCAGCCACTCGGCGGACACGACGGGCTCGTTCCGCGGCACCTTCACGTGGATGCCCAAAGTGGCGGCGGCCTCCGACACGGCCGACGACGTGGCGTTCCAGCGCGCCGCGATCCCGAAAGGCGCCCATCGACGGCCACCCCTGCTCGCCATCTTCCCCGACCTTCTTCCTGTCATGACATAAGGTAAGGTACTGAGTCCATGCTGAAGAGAGAAGCAAATATCAGTATAACGTTGATAAAGAAATGACCGTCGTTAAGTTTGTAGATGATGAAGTAGGTCCAGTTGGAAGTTTTAATTGTTTTTTTTTTGTCATTTTTTGGTTGCGCACCACGTATACCACGTGGTAAGTTTTAATTGTTTTGCGACTCACAGTACATCAATGAGTCTTACAAATTCTTTGATAAGTGGTGATAACAAAGGAGCAGCTGCACGGATCATGGAAGACTGGGCTGAACAAAGTGGTGTTTCAAAGCAGACATCTGTACTTCCAAGGAGAGTCTCTACAATAATCCCGGAGCCAAATGAAATAAGTATGTTCCATGCTTCTTGCGTCGTTTAGATAGTATATTGGAATGGAATGTGTTAGGTTGTGCCCAATCCTATTTTTTTGCTCTGTGCTTTTGTTCAGCTGATGACTTAATGCAGTTGGCATCATCCTACGAGGCCTTAGGTGGCAGACGATTGGCAGCTTCAAATATTACTAGGCGCATTAGAAGCAACGAAGAAAACAATCCCAAATTTGTTTCTGCATTTTGCCAGTCCAATTGTGGAGACGAGCACGGCGGCAACGGCCGTAGTGGCCAACTTCGGGGGCATCACCAGCTTCCTCCCGAAACTCTTATCCCGCCGGCTGCCGCCCTCGTACCGGATGGAAGGCGCAGCATATCGGCCTCCACCGCCTGCCGCCGTGACGTCCCCCTTCCTTCTCGTCCCCTCGCTCGCCGCTGCCTTCGCCGTCCTCTGCCCGCTCGCCTCCACCGCCGCGTAGGGTTCAGCATCCTCGCGCCTGCCTCCATGGTGCCTCCGTCGTCTGATCATCCGGCTGAAGCCGCCGAAGCTGCTGCGATCTACAGGGTCCTCTTCGTCATAGGTGCGCACCCTCATCCGCAGATTCCCTTTACCTCCCTGTAAGCTGCTGTTTCGCTTGCTTACTGTGTTGTTGGGGGCGATTGGTTGCAGCGATGCAGACGGAGGCGCTCCCGCTCGTCGAGGCGGCCACGGAGGAATCCATGTCAGTGTTCATCTTTTTTTCCCCACATGAACCTTACTATTCCGACTCATGCTAATGCTTAGAATTGGGAATTGGAAACAAATACACAGCTAGTGGTCGACGAGGGCTGCTAGTTAAGTACTACCTCTGTTCCGAAATGTAAGCCTTTTTAGCAAGCTAGTTTAGCTTGCTAAAAAGGCTTATATTTTGGAACGGAGGGAGTAGTTAGTTACTTGGTGGGATGTTGTCTGTGGCTATCACTACGGGAAAACGTCAACACGCCGACGGCCTTTTTATACGCCGACGGCCAAATGTCGGGGCCGTCGGCGTATAATGGAAGCCGAGAAAGCCGACGGACGGCCCGTCGGCGTAATAAACCCCGTCGGCGTAGACTTACATACGCCGACGGCGGCCGTCGGCGTCAATTACACCGTCGGCGAAAGAGGCCCCACTAACGGCCGCCCAAACGGTTAAAAAACGGCCGTCTTCCCTGTGGAGCTACGCCGACGGTTATGCCGTCGGCGTATTTGTAACATAGACGCCGACGGCATAACCGTCGGCGTATATGTATTTTTTAGTTTTACTTATTTCTTTATTTACTTTCATTTATTTCTATATATAATATTTATGTATAAATTGGGTCTGTAATTTATGTATTAATTGGGTCTATAATTCCCGTCCCTATTTCTGTATCCCACCCGCATAAAATAACGGTTTGATTCTTCCGGAACCCGCATGAACTTAGCGTTTGAACGGTTCGATCTCGAGAAAGAGGAACAACATATGAAGAAAATATAGGTGGGCACACACACACAACATTCAGCTATCAGAATCATTCCCAGCACTTGCCTTTTCTGATGGATGGGCTGCCAAAGAGAACCGGAGAGACCAAACAAACAATCCCGGAGAGACCAAACATAAAATAACGATTCCATATTTGTGTGATTATGTTCTTCAGCTACTTTCTTATGCTTCTTTGTCCAATCAGGTGCGATCGACATCAAAAGCTAGGGTTTTCTCCAGCGGGTCTAGGGTTTCGCCGGAGAGGGGCTCCGGAGCGTCGGAACCCCACCAAAAGCTAGGGGGTGTCATATCACATGTGTACAAGTGTGTTTTGGGTTGTTGATGTCCAAGATCCTCCCCCGAGGTGTGACCGGCTTCACGAGCGTCACTGTTTCCTTAGAGAGTTTCTAGGCATAGAGCTGGAAACTCCCACATGGGGCGAACTGGGGGGAATCGTTGCAAGAGTTGGGGTATATATGTGTTTTTATTGTACATAGTGACTAACCTAACCCAACCAAGCAAAAAGATCCACTTAGCTACCCACTTTCGACGCCCGTACCGGCCGTAGACAGAAAAGCTAGGGTTTTCTCCAGCGGGTCTAGGGTTTCGCCGGAGAGGGGCTCCGGAGCGTCGGAACCCCACCAAAAGCTAGGGGGTGTCATATCACATGTGTACAAGTGTGTTTTGGGTTGTTGATGTCCAAGATCCTCCCCCGAGGTGTGACCGTCTTCACGAGCGTCACTGTTTCCTTAGAGAGTTTCTGGGCATAGAGCTGGAAACTCCCACATGGGGCGAACTGGGGGGAATCGTTGCAAGAGTTGGGGTATATATGTGTTTTTATTGTACATAGTGACTAACCTAACCCAACCAAGCAAAAAGATCCACTTAGCTACCCACTTTCGACGCCCGTACCGGCCGTAGACGGAAAAGCTAGGGTTTTTCTCCAGCGGGTCTAGGGTTTCGCCGGAGAGGGGCTCCGAAGCGTCGGAACCCCACCAAAAGCTAGGGGGTGTCATATCACATGTGTACAAGTGTGTTTTGGGTTGTTGATGTCCAAGATCCTCCCCCGAGGTGTGACCGGCTTCACGAGCGTCACTGTTTCCTTAGAGAGTTTCTAGGCATAGAGCTGGAAACTCCCACATGGGGCGAACTGGGGGGAATCGTTGCAAGAGTTGGGGTATATATGTGTTTTTATTGTACATAGTGACTAACCTAACCCAACCAAGCAAAAAGATCCACTTAGCTACCCACTTTCGACGCCCGTACCGGCCGTAGACGGAAAAGCTAGGGTTTTCTCCAGCGGGTCTAGGGTTTCGCCGGAGAGGGGATCCGGAGCGTCGGAACCCCACCAAAAGCTAGGGGGTGTCATATCACATGTGTACAAGTGTGTTTTGGGTTGTTGATGTCCAAGATCCTCCCCCGAGGTGTGACCGTCTTCACGAGCGTCACTGTTTCCTTAGAGAGTTTCTGGGCATAGAGCTGGAAACTCCCACATGGGGCGAACTGGGGGGAATCGTTGCAAGAGTTGGGGTATATATGTGTTTTTATTGTACATAGTGACTAACCTAACCCAACCAAGCAAAAAGATCCACTTAGCTACCCACTTTCGACGCCCGTACCGGCCGTAGACGGAAAAGCTAGGGTTTTTCTCCAGCGGGTCTAGGGTTTCGCCGGAGAGGGGCTCCGGAGCGTCGGAACCCCACCAAAAGCTAGGGGGTGTCATATCACATGTGTACAAGTGTGTTTTGGGTTGTTGATGTCCAAGATCCTCTCCCGAGGTGTGACCGGCTTCACGAGCGTCACTGTTTCCTTAGAGAGTTTCTGGGCATAGAGCTGGAAACTCCCACATGGGGCGAACTGGGGGGAATCGTTGCAAGAGTTGGGGTATATATGTGTTTTTATTGTACATAGTGACTAACCTAACCCAACCAAGCAAAAAGATCCACTTAGCTACCCACTTTCGACGCCCGTACCGGCCATAGACGGAAAAGCTAGGGTTTTTCTCCAGCGGGTCTAGGGTTTCGCCGGAGAGGGGCTCCGGAGCGTCGGAACCCCACCAAAAGCTAGGGGGTGTCATATCACATGTGTACAAGTGTGTTTTGGGTTGTTGATGTCCAAGATCCTCTCCCGAGGTGTGACCGGCTTCATGAGCGTCACTGTTTCCTTAGAGAGTTTCTGGGCATAGAGCTGGAAACTCCCACATGGGGCGAACTGGGGGGAATCGTTGCAAGAGTTGGGGTATATATGTGTTTTTATTGTACATAGTGACTAACCTAACCCAACCAAGCAAAAATATCCACTTAGCTACCCACTTTCGACGCCCGTACCGGCCGTAGACGGAAAAGCTAGGGTTTTCTCCAGCGGGTCTAGGGTTTCGCCGGAGAGGGGCTCCGGAGCGTCGGAACCCCACCAAAAGCTAGGGGGTGTCATATCACATGTGTACAAGTGTGTTTTGGGTTGTTTATGTCCAAGATCCTCCCCCGAGGTGTGACCGGCTTCACGAGCGTCACTGTTTCCTTAGAGAGTTTCTGGGCATAGAGCTGGAAACTCCCACATGGGGCGAACTGGGGGGAATCGTTGCAAGAGTTGGGGTATATATGTGTTTTTATTGTACATAGTGACTAACCTAACCCAACCAAGCAAAAATATCCACTTAGCTACCCACTTTCGACGCCCGTACCGGCCGTAGACGAAAAAGCTAGGGTAAATCTTGAAAAGAAGAGTGTGTCCTATATTCCTGGACAGAGGATGTAACTTGATCATTTACTATAGGCTGCGATGATAAACTATATCACTACGGGAAACAAACAACTCTATGTCATTTTCTATATGCAATGATTTTAATTTAATTTACTTGTTAAGCAATTTTTTTCTTACACCACTAAAATATGTTTTGATAATTTAGTTGGGTTTCAAATCTTATTATTATTTGGCTCGTAGAACATGTTATTATGTCTTTATCATTATTAATTGTTTACCCTTTCTCAATGCAGGTGATTGACCAAGATGAGCCAAGGCAAAGAGTCATCGGGCTCCTTGCTCAAGAGGTTTAACCAGAGGAAAGCCACTAAAAGTGGCCGGGCGCCTATCCCGAACCCACGGTACTTGGAGGACGGTGGTGAGCCAGGAGGCTCTGGACGAGGGGCAGGTGCCGATGCACCTCCTTCGAGGGGACGAGGTGGAGGTCGAGCACGCGGTGCGGGAGGTCGAGCACGCGGTGCGGGAGGCCGAGCACGAGGTGCAGGCCGAGCACGAGGTAGGGGCGACGTGTCTTCGGACATACCCTCCGCCTCTGGCGACGTGGGAGGTGAGGAGACGTCGTCTCGAGACGATGCTCCGGAGTCTCGAGGCGAGGGGACGGAGTCTCGAGGCGAGGGGACGGAGTCTCGAGGCGAGGGGACGGAGTCCTCCACGTCGCAGAAGAAGCCAAAGATTCGTGGGGAATCCATGGTCCCCCCTGAGTCAAAGGAACCTGCTACCGAGGAGGAGAAAACCCTCATTACGCCTAATGGGATTGAGTAAGTGACTACCCTAACTTTGAACATGGTAATTTCATTGTGGTCAGTACAATTTGACATGTACTAATGTTTAATTATTGTGCAGCAATTGGAAATTTCCTCAAGGTGCCCGTGCGCCTAACACCATGATCGGCGCTTTGGTTAGGAAGTTTTGGCCGGGCTTGTACAGCACGGTCCCCAACGGCGAGAGGAAGCTAGCCACCAGTTGGCTAGACTATCAGGCTGCTGATCACCCGGGCTTCGGGAAATGTTCTGACGCCGTGATCACCAAGTTTTGGGTAAGTTGAACTTTTTGAATTTCTTTCATAGTTGATGTCCCCACCGTGCTCTCACAAATTCTTTTTTCTGCATGATTGAAGAGATTCTACAGGGTACTCCCTGAGCACCGTGACATGGCGGACAGGACTTTGGAGGGGGCTTGCAAGAAGTTGACACGTCAACAATTTTACAATTGTAAGCATACCGCCATGAATCATTTCAGCTCTAAGAAGCTCTCGAAGAAGGCGTCGAAGCATGAGAATGTGGTCGAACCACCTGATATGACCATAGAGGATTACCTATCTGTAAGTAAATTGTCAATGAGATTACATGTTTCTGCTAAGTTGCAATTGTCTTATGTGTTCTTCACATGCGTATTGTTTTATCAGGTTATGCCAGAATGGTGCTATGGTAAGGCTGACGCGTGGGAGGCGTTGGCATCGAGGTGGCTTGGGGAGGACACCGCGTTCAGAGCCTTGAGCGAGCGGAACAAGGCAAACCGCGGGACGTCGGGGACACATTGTGCGGGAGCCCACTCCCATGGGCGCTTCAAGGAAAAGCTGGTATGGGTCCTTATTTGATGGCTTTCATTCATTTCCCCCCATTTTCCTAATTTGATACGCATACACATTTTTGGCAATGCAGGAGGGCTCCTTGGGTCCTATGACGGACATGCAGGTATGGGAGAGGATGAAGATGAAGAAGCCCGATCTATCCGAGCCTCAGCCCTCGCTTCCCACTTTCTACAACAACGCCGGCGAGAACATAAAGGCGTACAAAGAGGTATTCACCGGTCTTAATCCGGAGGTGGATGACCCTCTTGAGCATGACACCGACCATAGGGCGTTGATCCTCGCCGGGCACGGTTGGGAGCATGGGCGTTCACTCTGTCTTAATGCGGTAACCTCGCATACTCCTGACTTGGGGCTCGTGCGTATCAAGGCTACACTCACCGCCGATGAGCCCCCTGTCATGCCTCCTCGACAGCCTTCCCGAGCTCGCCCTGATGTAAGTTTTCCTCAATTTCATTCCTTTCCGGCATTCGTTCCTAGATAAGTTGCTAAGTTGATGAGATTCATTCTATTTTGAAATTGTAGGCTGCATTCGAGGCAGCCTTCGAGGCCGCTTACAAGGCCTATGAGGCGGACTATGAGGCGTGGCTGCAGAAGAGAGCGGCGTATGACGAGTGGCAAGAGTTGCGCGATGCTGTAAGTTTCAACTTTCATATTTGTAATATGACAAGTCTCATTTCCTCTAGTTCCTACTTTTTCTACAAGTCCTGACATCAAAACTATCTTGTAGAGAGATGAGAGGTTTCATGCCACTGGAGAGCGGGAGCAGCTGCCTCCGCGTCCACCTAACGCGGGGATGCCGCCCAAGTGCCCATCGAGGGAAGCGGTCGCCATCGCCTTCAAGCAAAGGACTCCGGTAAGTTATTGCCAAACCAGTTGTTACCGCCGTACCGTGCTTTCAGCGTTGCTAACTTGGACTCAACCATGTAGGGCACGGCATGCTCCATGACTGCACCCTTTGGTCGTGCTTCTGGGTCGCCGGCCTCAGCCCGCGCTCTCGTGCGGCATGGCGATGCCTCGCCGGATGCCACACCGTCCCGTCCCTCCTCGGATGCCACACCGTTGCCGGGTTCCCAGTGTGATTCGACGGCGGGTGGCCCAAGACGTCGGACGCCTCAATTTACCCTATCGGAGCTGGGTACCTCGAGTGAGCCGCAGCCGTAGGGTGTAGTGCGTCGGGTGTGAGTTCGAACATTTTTTGTGCCATTTTGGACGAGTTCGACTTTGTAGATGTGAATTTTGGATTATATGTGTGATTTGAATTTTGTATGATGCTTTGTTATATGTATATATGATATTTATGTGAGTTTCTGTGATTTTATAATTTTTTGTAAATTTATTTCAATTTAAAACCTGCTGGAAACCAGGATCCAGAAAATCTGGTTTCTGAAAAATTATGGTCAGTCATACGCCGACGGCAATGCCGTTGGCGTAGGATGTCTGACAGCGCACCAGCGGCCACGTCGCCCTTACGGTGAGTCATACGCCGACGGCATTGCCGTCGGCGTACGAAGCTCGCTGAACATGCAGGTGGACCCGGTTTGTCAGAGCCGTGGCTTATGTGTGCTTATACGCCGACGGCATTGCCGTCGGCGTATGATTCGTAGACGGAGACGGAGACGGACGGACGTTTTGTGGGTCCCACCACGCGTACGCCGACGGCTGGTTTATACGCCGACGGCAATAATCGTACGCCGACGAATGCAAACGCCGACGGCCAGACGCCGACGGCGGCCGTCGGCCTACGTCTACGCCGACGGCAAGGGAGCTTACGCCGACGGCTTCCGGCCGTCGGCGTATTGTCTGTTTCCCGTAGTGTATATGCATAGCTCACTAGCTGGGTGTACAACGACGTAATACGACGAAGTTGCAAGTGTATGCACAGATTTATTCTGTTGTGTCTGGAAGGTTTGCGCCTGTGTAGAGGCGCAGCCTAGACGTCTTGATCGTTAGATGGAAAATTTAGTGGCAGAGCGTTCCGTTTTACAGGTCTACTGGATGGTTAGTTCACAACCTAGATGTCCAAAATGAATGGTGAGCTAAAATATATAGTGGCAGGTGGTCTTCATTGGACAGTTCTGTTGAATTTTTTAGTTACTATATGAAATGTGAGGCAGTCTAGCAGTCACAAATGGTTAACAGACTCAACACAATATATCTTACAATGCCCGTCTTTGCTCAATGATATAGATTAATTAGACTAGAGCAGTTTGGTTATCAGCTTGCTTTGCTAATAACCTGCCGGATACAATGAAACTAACACCTTTCTGTGTGGTGCACAACTAACAGGTTTTCTAAAGGTGCCCCATGGACCAGATTCCATGGCGACTACAAAGGCCTCCACATTGAACTTGTATGGCCTGGAAAAAATCCTCTTCTCGGTGAGTTCTTATCAGAGTGCTTGTTTTCACAGCTGGCTGTGGAGACATATCTTGAGAGTTTTTCTTCGTAATCAACTTCTCTGAAGCTGTATAGTTTGATAGAATTATCTGAAGTATCAATGCTGGACTGCTGGTACTGCTGGTGGTTTCAAAGTAGTGATTCTACTGTATTGCATGTTTGATGCCTCCGTTTGTGCACTAGAATTTTACTGATCTCTGCTTCGTTCTTTTTAGGCCAAAGAGGCAGGTGATAATGATGAGAGGGGTAAACTGCTGGAAAATTCAAAGGTTTCTGATCAAGCGGTCCAGGAGAAAAATGAAAGCGGGTTTACTTCAGGGAAGATCAATTTGACAATCTCAAGAAGAATTATCTTTTGATAACCGTGACGAGCAGAACAAGACCAACACATGATCATTCAGCACACAAAGAAAATTTAAGAACCAAAATGATGTATAACGGTTCTTTCATAGGTTTTGAGTTTTCGTTATTTGTCCTAAGTGACATTTACTTCATGTTTCCTTCTGTTTGATCTCAGTTTTGTAATACCTACAAAGACTATGCAAATATTGACTAGTTCGGAAAGTGCGTATGATCAAGTCAGCTAGCACAACACATACGACATACGTTCCCAGTTCTTGTTTCCCGTATGTGAATATTTCTAGCTATCGTCGGCATGCTGCTGCCCTCCTTCCTTTTCAGTCCAATTCGATCGGTTGATCATGTCGGTTGTGGCAGCTTGATAATTGGCTGTACCAAAAGATATCTGATGCTTGCAAAGCACAAACTAAACAATCAGAGGGCACAACCAAGAGCAACGTACACTGACACCAAAGCAGCAGGCTCTTCTACTTGTATGTAAATCAGGGAACTTACAATGAAATAGCATCTGAGCAGAACACAGGGAAGAATGATGGCCCAAGATTGCCATGCAAAGACGTATTCAAACCCACTAGTGAGATGGATTCTTATTGGTAACAAAATATTTCCAAAGTCAACAGGGAAATAAGAATCAATTCAAATAAAAAATGATGTTAGTACATCCCGGCAAAGGCATTTATTCTGGGTATACCATGCACACGCCTTGGAAATTAAATACACTCATTCTCGGTTAGTCTACATTCAACAAGCAGTCTCAAAAATTTGTCAAATATGTCATGATCCTCGTGCAAAACTGCAAATCGCTATTGAGCATTCTCCTGGGTACTTGCAGAGCTTCTTACTGGTTGAAATAGGGATGAGCCTGCACAAAGCAAAACGGCGGTACATTTTCAAGTGTAGAATAATGTGGAAATTATATGTAGCATTGATCACACACAAATGTTTCTTGGATGTACGGTTCGAAGAGATACCATAACTTCTTTTGCCGTGGGCCTTTCCTGGTGATCATAACGAAGCAGCTTGTCTAGAAAATCGATAGCCTATAAAGTAAAAATATGTCAATAATACATCCAACTTAGTGGAGCAGGTTGATTAAAGGCAAATGTGAGTCACCTCAGGGCTCACCAAGTGTAGAAATCATATTTTTCGAGGTAGATGTAGAAATCATCTGTCCCAAGAACCTACAATAGCACCATGTAGTGCATACATTAGCCATATACTCCTATCAAACAGTATCAAGTTATATAGGGCAAATCTCTTTAGAGACATATCTTATTGACTCACACATTTTTATCAGAATTTTTCACAACCTTTTTCAGAGTATATAGATACATATTTCATATAGGGCCAGTCAGATTACTAGAACTGGAGATGGATGCTTTAAGAAGCTCTGAACATACCTTGGCTATTTTTGGCTAATTGCTGGTAGTTATCTTGACCGTGAAAGAAAGGGTCCACACGTATCTGTTAAGAGTATCAAAAACGCATATCAATTAAAGTCTGTTAATAGAGACGATTGGCTGATCATAGACTTGCCACTTACCATCGCTGCAAACATGCAACCAAGGCTCCACAAATCTAATGAGTAATCATAGTCTAACAAATCCACAAGTAACTCAGGCCCCTCATAGCACCTGTAGAAGGGAGATAGACATAAGAACATATGATATTACTTAGAGTTGACGTAGTGGAAAGTTCAGATATATACAGGTTGTAGTATTACATACTAGACTAGCAACCTTCTGAACTACAAATACTGAGTGCTGACACTTAACTATCTGGTTCTCGACTTAATTATCCACATTCAGTAACTGTTGGAAAAGTATCAAGGAAAATAACTTTTGGAGAAGTATCAAGGAAAATAATTCTAGCTTATTCTGCTTTTCCCCCAATGTTAAAGCCTATCTTATTAGCTACTACATGAACTGTGAACTAGAGAGCCTCACCAACTCTAACAATTATATTTCGCTAGCTTTATTAGTGATTACTACATGGCTAAATAAAAATGCATTATCTGGTCATGTTTTTCAAAGGACAGAAGGGAGGAAAATAAGCCTAGCTTACTTCACTAGCCAGACCAACAAGCACAACGACATGGGCAACAACACAGGCACCAACGCACGGGCATCACACACAGAGCACACAGTGGCAGCACTACATGTATCAAATTATCAAAAGGGTCTTCTAATACTGAAGCACAAGCACTACAGCAGCGTCTCAAACACCAATGTGAGCAGAAAATCTAGTAGCACTTTCATTCTATGAAGATATCGTGGTTACAATCCCTGTGAAAATGTAAGTTCCAACACCACAATATGATTTATGTTGTGTACTTATGTGCCTCTAAGGCTGTAAACATCCGGCAGCAAATTCTTTTGATGAACACCACAGATGTTCATGCAATGGCTGCTAAGTTAGTCTCTAAGGCTGTAAACATCAGGTAACGAATGAATTGTCAATCAACGCCATGAGCTGCACTTCCAACTACTAAAGTACTTACAATGGCAGCGCGTACTCTCGGGCAACGGACGAGAGGGCGGAGGGAAGGTTTCGTGTCAGCTGGGACGGCCTGAAGATGTTCAACGACTCACCCAGAAAGCCGCTGTACCGCATGGTAGGAGTGACGATGGCACCCAAGCCTTCGTCAGGTCCTACAAGAACCTCAAATTCTACTGGATCCTGCCCCTCGTCGCACGTGCGCACCCGGCCTCGGCGCACGCCGCGTACCCAGCCTCGGCGCACGCCTGCTCCTGCCTCCTTCCCTCCTCGCACCGCGCACACTCTGCTCCTGCCCTCGTCGGACCCGAACTCCAGATCGATGTAGCCGCACAGCTCGTCGAGGTCGTCGTCGCCGAGCAGCCGGCCTCCGTTCCCGCAGGCGATGGGCAGCAGATCCAATCCCGCAGAAATGGGATCGAGGATGGGAGGAGGACGAAGGTGTGACGAGGACGGCGGCGCCACAGAAAGGGGATCGAGGGTGGGAGGAGGACGAGAACCGTTCCTCTGTTCGTGAAAAAATGACCATAATACCCCCAACTAATTATACTTTTTTGTGACGAATGGTTAGACGGCTCAAATAATTTACGTGAGTTGATTCAAATCGAACGGCTGCAATTATTTAAGATGGGAGCTACCTGAAACTACCGGAGGTAGTTTTCCAACCACTGTAAAAGAGCTCACAAAAGAAATGAAATTATGGAGGGTATAGGTAAAAAAATGTAACGGGAAAATTATGTGAGCACACTGGTTGTACTCCATCTTAGATTAGGCTAGAATTACGTACCAAGAAAATATTTAATGCTTATACTACTATAATGCAATTGTAAGTTTGCTTTGCAAACTAATCTCAGGAAAAAGAATACAGGAAAGCTAAAAGAATAACGATGCATTTAAATCTACATAAAAAGAACATAAGTTGCATTCACATATAAACTATTTATTAGGCAACCCATAATAGAAAACTACTCCCCGTTAATAATACATGTACTGACACAAATATAGCACAGGAGCATTTATATACTTAAATCAGATATTGTCATCACGAAAGCATTAGTTTTACCTAGAATGAGGTGTAGAAACGACTTATAAGCATGCATGGTAAGTAATCTGCTGAAGCACACTCCATAGAATCTATAAACTAAAAGTGGATTAGTCAGACTTGAGTTAAAATTTGAGCAACGAGCCAAGGACTGCACAAATGTAAGCAGATTCCATCTTGCTACGAAAATTTATTAAGCAGAGTAGAAATGAAAATCTGTTAGACAAATAGACATTACAAATAAATGAGCAGCGTACTTCAGGTACCTGTCGGCAACGACATCACCTATGCTCTGAAGAACACATCCATCTCATCCTGCTATCCAGCAACTCTATAAGCTCTCCATGCTCATTACTAAAAAATGTTAAACTAACACAACATGAGATAATTTCTGAAGTTGTTATATTATGTGCAATCTCAAGTGAAGACAATTTACAACCTAGTCTATTAGTCAAGTCTATCTAGTCTACCTGTCGAGCTATTGGTGGCACTGGCAGCCTGCCGTCCACGTCCTCCACCTGTTCTAGGGAGCCATAAGTGTGCCGCTGCCATGCTATCGATGATGCCGTTGGTAGATCCTCGACGAGTATGACGCTCGACGTAACACACCACTAACACAAACAGGTGGTCGAGAGATGTGTACATGGATCCATCAACATCCTTCAGAAGGCATAAATCACTATGTCCAAATACGCAAGGAGCCAAAGTGGATAGGTCGCACTGAACGGTGCAATGCCATAATTTTTCAAGAGGCGCAATAGACTACTCGGCGAGCACCTGGATGGAAGAAAACTAAACTTTTACACATTCATTTCAGGATATGGTGATAAACACATTAATTTCAGGATAAGGTGATAAAGGATCATTTGACAGAAATCTCTCACCAACAAAAAATGCAATAAGCTATCTCTTTCAGCCATTAAAAATAAGCCCAACAACAACAACAACAACAACAACAACAACAACAACAACAACGCCTTTCAGTCCCAAACAAGTTGGGGTAGGCTAACAATCAATCACCTCCTACCCAACTGTATCACATCTTCCATCTTCTGTGATAAGGATGCCTGCAATTTTTGTTGTCCTTCAGCCATTCCATCGAACAGATTGTGTGCGTAAGTCCGAAACAAAATGAGGTACAAAAATGTATCAAAAGGGAGTAATTATTTATCCTCGGTGAAAGCTGATGCAAAATTACTAATATTTTAATTAACGACCAAAGATAGAGCACCATGATAAGCTTATAGGTGATGTAAATATATAAAAGTTACTCCTGAAATGTTTGAATAAACATTGCATGCTTCTTGGATCAGCGTGCCTACAACAACAATGCTTTATATGCAAAACGAGCTCACAAAACTGAAGGACCAAACTCATCGCTACAACAAATATGAGCACCAAGAAAAATATGCAGAGGTCTGGAACACTAAATCAAATAAGCCTTCGAAAATGATGAACATAGAAGAAGAACAAAATTAGCGAGCTAGGGGATAGGATTTTAATGAATGCGTGTAGCATGCTTGTAACTAAGCCTACCAACTGAGAGATCATAGTATGTATACAGAGAATATTTAAGCCAAATTTCATTTATAAAATCAGTCAAACAAACAAACTGGAACTTGAGAAAAAATAAATTCAAGTTCGGACTGACTTGGTTGCAGCATATGTGCAATTGAGAACCGTGGTGGTGTTGTCTTTGAACTGCAAATCCTAGAGACATTTATCTTTCATTTGCACACTGGCAATGCTCCACAATCACCGCTCCTCACTACATCAGATCTGTGTCTCCTCATTAGCACTGCAAGAGAACCAGTGTGCAATTTTTTAAGTAATTATAGCCTACAGCCCAAAACAGCCCTGAAAATTTCTAGAAAACCAAAGGTAGCTCACCCCATATGCAAACCAAAGATAGACTCATTTATCGAATTGCCCACAGAGGACTTCAACTACTCAGTTTTGCCCCTAGCGCTGAATGGTGCTCAGTTTTGCCCTTACCTCGTGCCCACCTACTATGGAGAGGTCGAAACGGAGAGTTTGAAGTCGATTCCATCTGCTGGCGTTAGTAAAGTGGGTCCGGAGCTTACAGGTGGGACCGTTAGCTGCTGATGAGTGGGACCCACATGCCCCTGCTGAAAATAAACAAACACACCCACCTTTCTCTCTCTTAAACGTGGGACCAAGGCAACAAAAGGAAAGTAAAAAAAAGGCAACAAAGGGAAATAGAAAAACAGTCCTGGCCATGCCGGCGGCCCTCGACACCGGAGCAGAGCCGACCTCGACGCCGGCGGAGCAAGGGCGGCGCGGCCGAAACGGCGGCGGCGTGCGTCGCGGTGGTGTCCTGCTCCAACTGCTGCTTCAAGTGCTGGCTTCTCCGTCCACGACGCTCCATCCGCTCATGGTCGTCTCCCTCACCCGGAGCTCCACCCCGCGGTCTTCGCCGTCCACGACGACCTCAGGAGGCAAGCGACAGGGAAAAGATGCATATGAGGATCAGTTGCTCAACCTAGTCGCTCTAGTATTATCAATTGGGGCGGAGGATCTCTAAGGCGCTCGATATCATCCGCGGCGAGCTTCGGCCGGTGGTGAAGGGGACGAGCTGATTCCGACTGCCCCAACTCGAACCAGTGCCACATTGGGCTCCGCCGGGTCCTACTATTCCTCCACGCGAAAGGACGCGAGCCGGGATGGACTAAAACGTCGGGATCGACGCCGTATTCCTCGCCTCCGACCGAAGGTCGCCGTGCTCGATTCGCTTCCTTATGACCTCCCCCGACCTCTAAATCCACTCTATTTTGTTCCACGAGAGCTTATGGTCCTAACGGACAAGTTTTTATGCGCGAGGGATGGCTTATCCGATGACCACGACCGGGCGGCGCCGTCGGTATTTTGTCGAGCACCTTGTGGGCGTGCTCTGGACATGGCCATGTCGGCATCAGTGCGTTCCGGGATATTCCTAACGATTTAGGAAGAAAACTTTATATCTTTGTGCGCCAAATGGGAAATACTACAACTTTGTAGTTATAAGGTTTCGCTAGTTTGGAACTTTCTATATTGCGATTTTGTGAAAAAATTTCTGGTCCAAATGGCATTGCCATGTTTGAGCAGGCAAATGAATTTTTCATAATGTAAAACCTTGTCAAATAGTTAGAGGGCTACTAGAATATGCCATTTTTACCCACTTAGAAAAAGGGTTAACTTTTTAGGTAGATAAGTAGGTGTAAATCCCTATTTGAATTGAATTAAAAAAATCAAATAAATGGGAAACCATGACATAGTTTGTCGAAACGAGGCCATATTTCACACACTCATGGTATATTTCACACACTCATGGTAATGCATCAATATGGTATAGCCAAAGGTGTGAGATTTCAAGCATTGCATGAAAATGCATCAATATGCACCAAGATGAGCTACAAAAGAGCCCCAAAGGTAGCCCAAACAGCCCCATTTCTAATCCTGTCATTTTTTCGACCTTCTCCAAATGATCTCAAACTCTAGGGTTAACATCTATTGCACTAATATAGTGTCCTTGACCAATATGGAGTCATTTCTCAAAACATAAACCACCTCTCTTCACACATGAGAGTTCATAGTTTGAGATGTGAGATTTCACACCATATTGAAGCATTTCTTGTTTGATATATATCTAGACCTTATTTATCAGTTGGAGCTGTTAGTACATGACAAACTAAGACCATGTGCACTGGATTTTCATTTTTTTTGAAGTTTTATGAATATTTTATGATTATTTCAAAATCGGTCAAACCCAAGTTTGACCAACATTTAAACAAGTTTTAAATACCAAAATGAAAAACTAAGCCTGGGTCATTCTTAGTCACACCAAAATGAAGCTTTGGTGATTTTTTCAAATTTTTTAAATTTTCAAAACATCAAACCCTCTCTCACTTCCTTGAACTCTCTGCAACTTCGTTTGTGGTAAGTCATTTGTGTGAAGGATTTCTCATGAAAATACTCATATACCAAGTTTATATTTTTTTTTCATAACTATGTCATGTAAGTAGACCATGTGCGCTGGTTTTATGTTATTTTGATTTTTTTGAATTATTTGTGCTCATTTGAATGTTTGGTCAAACTTTGCACAAAACCGTTGACCGACTCAAAATCAAAGTTTATATTTTTTTTCATAACTATGTCCTGTAAGTAGACCATGTGCGCTGGTTTTATATTTATTTGATTTTTTTGAATTATTTATGCTCAACCCTAGCTCATTCCATCGATATCATGAACGTGTGAATGTTGGAATTGAAATATGGATATAACAAGTTTTATATTTTTTATAGCAACTTAGTTGCATAAGTAGACCATGTGCGCTGGTTGTATGTTGTTTTGATATTTTTTGAATTAGTTGTGCTCAACCCTAGCTCATTCCATCGATAGCTTGAATTGTGTGAATGTTTTTCATTTAACTGTGGATATAACAAGCTTTAATTTTTTTTAGCAACGTAGCTGCATAAGTAAACAGTGAGCGAAAGTTTCATATTTATTTGATTTTTTCTAAATTATTTATGCTCAACCCTAGCTCACTGAAACCCTAAACCCCGTCCGAAACCCCCGGAAGCACTAAACCCCGTCCGAAACCCCGTCTGAAACCCCCCTGCTTCAACCTTAGACTGAAGATTAGGGGAAGCCCTCGCTAAATTTTTCTATAATTTTGGGGACAAATTATAACACACTTGTAGTTTAAATCTAGTTAAATAGCGTTAAATCTGAGATTCACAAATTTGTCATTTTTTCACAGACCAAACTATACAATATTTCACACTAAAATTTTGCACACTATTGTAAATAATCATTATCAACATTCGGAATTTTTTTCACATTTTTTTTCAAAAAATGAAAAAATTCGAATTTTTTTGTACCGTTTAGATCTAGATCTCATATCCAAAAATTTGTCATTTTTACACAGACCAAACTACACAATATTTCACACTCAAATTTTGCACATAAGAATAAATGTTCATTGGTGACATACAGGATTTTTTTCACATTTTTATCTAAAACTTGAAAATTTTGAATTTTTTAGATCTAGATCTAGATCTAGATATTAGATCCCGAAATTTGTCATTTTTACATAGACCAAACTACACAATATTTCACACTCAAATTTTGCACATAAGAATAAATATTCACTGTTGACATACAGGATTTTTTCACATTTTTATCTAAAACTTGAAAAATTCAAATTTTTTAGATCTAGATCTAGATATTAGATACCGAAATTTGTCATTTTTACATAGACCAAACTAAACAATATTACATACTCAAATTTTGCAAATAAGAATAAATGTTCATTGTTGATATCCAGGATTTTTTTTCATATTTTTATCTAAAACTTGAAAAATTCGAATTTTTTAGATCTAGATCTAGATCTTAGATCCTGAAATTTGTCATTTTTACATAGACTAAACTACACAATATTTCACACTTAAATTTTGCACACTAGCATAAATAATCATTATCAACATTCGGAATTTTTTTCAAATTTTTTTCAAAACTTGAAAATTTCGAATTTTGTACTAGTTAAATCTCAGATTCAGATTCGTCAGTAGTGGGCCTCCTGTGTGAAATTTAAACATTTCCAAAAAAAATCTGAAACTATTAAATTCATGACATGTGGGTCCCACCGTCAGAAGTTAACAGTCAAACCATTGACCAGATAGGAGACGGCAAGAGTCACGGAATAAGTCTTTGCACACATAGTAGGGGCAAAACTGAGCACGATTTGCAGCTGAGGGCAAAACTGAGTACATGGCGACATCTGAGGGCCGCCTGATAATTAACCCATAGAAGGAAAGAACTGAAGAGAAAAAGAAAAGAAAAGAAAAGAAACAGAAAGAATCTCACCAACACCACCAAATGCTCCACGGCTTCCTCCGAAAGCCAGGGGAGAAGAAGCAGAGGATGCCATGGAGATTTCTTTGGGTCTGTGACACTTACAATCTTTCATGGGTTCATTAGATGACACTTTCAACCTAAAGTAAAAAAAAAAACACCATTAAAAACTAGACAAATGAGGTAGAAAGGATAATAATCAAAAGTGGACAGATTATTAAAATGAAACTTTTTGTAGTTTCCAGTCAAATAATAGATAATAAGATCACAGGCATTTCTTTTGTCAACTGTGCAAGATCCTAATCAAATGATCTCAACCATACAATTAAGTAGCCTGACCACAACATGAGTGATGCTTGCTAGAGACATTACAGTACCTCCTTGCACACCTATCTCTACTAGTTAGCGTGCACGTGCAACGCACGTCTCCAAAATGCAACACAATTTTTTAAATCCTCTTTCACCTTATAAGTTTACTTTTATACAGTTTTCGTTTTCGTTCGTATCTACCTTAATTTGAAGTGAAATGCTAAATTTTCGCCTAAAGATGCCCATATTTTGTCCGATCAGGTTCATCTCCTACATACTATACCTCCAATAGTCATAAGCAATGATGACCCTAATAAAATCATGCAGGTGGACATGCACGTACAAATATGTTTTTTTAAGTCAATCAACTGCTACATAACATAATATTCATAGTGAATATAATATAACAGTTATTCAAAGCTGATACTTTCAACATTTGTTGGTTTGAAGCAAAAAAAAAAACATCTCACATGGCACAAAAGATAACAGGTGCCATCTACAGAATAAAAGAACTATTTACAATGGAATGATAGATACAACATAAATGTGGTGCAGAAAAAATGCGTTCATTCACACAATAGGTACAGCGATGAAGTATGTCATTTACCAAAAAATAAAATGGAAACTATCCATGTTCAGAAACATAAAATTAGGTTTATCTACTGGTTACGTATCCCCCAAATTCTTCAGATCATTACCTAAGTTTTGGGACTGGTCTTTAGAACATAACGATCTAGCTTACCAAAATTTTCAGTCCACATGTAGTTATTTCCTAGCTGTATATGTGAACGCATTTCGAAAACTGCTTGTAAGCTTCAGGCTATAGCTTCTCCTTTACTTT
Source organism: Puccinellia tenuiflora (assembly GCA_012064385.1). Taxonomy (NCBI): domain Eukaryota; kingdom Viridiplantae; phylum Streptophyta; class Magnoliopsida; order Poales; family Poaceae; genus Puccinellia; species Puccinellia tenuiflora. The sequence continues at coordinate 590,332 of QRDG01000295.1, read as the reverse complement.
CTCACAGAAATGGAACTCTTGCGTGTACACACCTGAACTTGTCTGGTATCATTTCAAATTTGCACTATATGAATAAAATCTACATGAGCTTTCACTTTCCTTCAAAGCATCAGACCGGAACTGAACATACTATCTTGTTTAACATTATCAAGCAATCATGATGTGTTAAAAGAGATCCTACAATTTCAGCAAGGAGAATGGAAATCACAAAAGCATGTAGTATCACCCTAGCCACGGGCCTCGGCCGCTCTCCGGCAGCTAGAAGCAAACAATGCACTCCTGTTTGGCAACCTTGACGACGATCTCGCTGCACACCCTTCGTGTCGCCATCCGGCCATTGACGGAGACTCTGCCTACTACACACCTCGCCGTCTATAGCAATTGTGAAGGCAACGACGGCTTCTGGATGAGCTTTTGTTGTGGTACCAGGCCTTGGTGCGGCCCTCTCCGTCCATGAAAGCTGCCACCTGCTTCAAACAGAATAATGGTCACTCTGCAACAAACTAAGCAATAATAGTTCAACCTACAGATGCAAGAATAGTATAGTGTTGTGTAGCATGGAAATATAGATAACATTGAAAAAATACAAACAAATCTGTAAGATTGGGATCAGCAGTGTATATTACCGAAGCACCAAACTATCAAACCCATATATATCCAACAACAGATTAATTAAATGTAGCTGGGTATATATAATATAGCTGTTATCACTGATTTTACAATAGCTAAAAATCATCAAACGATAATAGCTCAGCTTCATTTGAAACTCAAAGGTGCCCGTTTATTTATTCTTTGTACATGATGCTTTCAATAGAGTGTGGCTCAACTTATATAGCCAAGGACATTTGAGAAAAATAAAATAAGTCAAAGTGCTATCTACAGAGAATACATTGATAGGGTTAACCTTCACAGATATCTAGAGAGTGAAGTGACGAACCTTAGCAACCACTAAGTCGATCCGGTAGCAGCGTTTGGATCCCTCGACACCAGCCGCATGTGTGCTCCCTTCAAAGACCTATCCAACACCATCAACACAAGTAGTAATATTGATCAGTTGATGTGTAAATATACCATCTGACACTACAAACTAATTACATTGGTACTGCAGGGGAGCCTGCGGCATGCCTTACTCATGGGAACTCCTACAGATCCAAAGGAACTTGACTGCTTGAGAGACAACGTGTTAGGAACTTTAAGATTGGTTTTGTTTCATGTTCTTTTCAAAGTGCATCGGGCGTGGGTCGACGAGCAGGCTGAATCGTCAGTCATCAAGAATGCCACTAAAGCACGAAGCTTTCATCATCACAGCTAGATGAACTGTGTAAATTATCGTACCTCTAGAGGAGGAGTGGTGGTGGCGGTGATCCGGTTGGATTTCCTGGGCGACTTGTGGTAGGTGGACTTGGGAGACTTGTCGGCGGCGCGTTGGGTGTCGGTGGTGTGCTATTGCCGTCTTCCTCGGCCTCTCGTTCTTGGGAGTCGGAGGCGTGTCGCCTTTGGGTGTCGGTGGCGTGCTATTGCCGTTGGTCTTCGCCTCCGCCTTTCCGCTTGGATTGCTGCCGTCTTTAGCGTCCCTTTGCCGTCGCTCTTGCCCTCGGCCAGACAAGATCTGCTCCCTGCAAAAAAAAAACCCACCATTAGATCAAGAACTATCCGCTCCATCCTCAACTACCAAGATCCAAACCAGATCTTCTCTCCAAGAGAGCAAGCAAAGATGATGCCAAGAACGACCGCCTTCAGCCCATACCCAACCACTACCAGCACTCCAAAAAAAAATCGCATCGACGAATAATCATAGCAGAGAACAGAACAAGATCACTTACTTCCTCTTCATGCCCAGCATTGCCGAAGCGCGAGGAGCTCCTCCCCACCGCCCCACTACCTCCTCCATCTCCTCCGCGTACCGGCCGTCCTCATCTCCTGCAATCGAGCTCAGCCCCAACTCTCCCTCTGGAGGCACTCCACAGCGAGCGGAGCTCCTCGAGGAGAGTCGTCGGCAGGGGTTAAAGACACGGGGAGGAGCGGGGGCGTCGGGCTAGGGCGGCGGCGAGATGGAGGTGGCGGGGTAGAGGACTGCGCACGCGGCGGCGGCGGCTGGGTCCGGGCGTTGCAAGATCCAGCTTTTCTAGAGGATTCAAGACGTGCGGGAGAGGGGTGGCAGACGATTGGCCCACATGTCGGCGCAAGTTTTTTTTAGAGCAATGGCAGAGTTTTCGTCTGCCAGGTTTAATCGCTACGTGCACACAGTGTTGGGACTGGGTTAATCTGGGTGGTAAATTTTAGTTAGCCAGGTCAGATCGTGTGGTTGTTGTCTGACCGTGTACATTTGTTGGGTGGCTGTAGGGAAGAATATGTTTGCTTGTTTAATAGTAGTATAGATGCATATGAATTCACGTGGAATACCATTGTAAGCAAAGGATTTGCAGGGCCTATATAGAGAACATCAAGGATTCTTGAATTTCCTTACCAAACCGATAATTACACTTTAGTGTGCTGGACTCATATTCAGTAGCCACCATCTTGCAATTGCATCCTCTACTGCTCAATGCTTCTTCTGTACACCAAATATACTCCACCCTTCTGCTAACCTTTCCTTCCTGAAGCAAAACTCTGAAACCTTTCCTCCCTGAAGCAAGCAAACGAGGATATAAACCAAAGCTGCTAACTCCCAAATGCACAACGGCCACAACAGATAACTCTCTGGATTACAAAACCAAACCTGCACTCTCAAGCCCTGAAGAAATAGTAACCATAAACAAGGAGGAAGCATCCAGGATGCACCATTTCCATTGCTTAACCACAACACAAGCAAGAAGATAACAACGGAGTGTATGCATCTAGGGGAGCGAAACCTAGCTGCGTCGTGAATCTGGGCCGTCCGGATCCAGTCGATGGCGCTATAAAAGAACTCTTGCAGCACGCTGCCGGGGTCTCCTCTTCCTCCTCCCTTGCCTTCTCTTTTTCCCCATTCCATTTCTTTCTCTGCTTCCTATTCCTCCCAGCTCTTACCGACAGAGGAACAACACATGTACATTAGTTATATGGCTACCACCCGAGCAAATCAAAAGGCAGCTTCATCTACATGCCAAAACATCCGAGAAAGGGATACCTTGAGGCTGGAGCAGGCGAGCGCTGAGGCATCGGACATGGCGGCACACAGACACCGCCACGATGAGTGTACGGGATAGTGTCGGCCTGCAACCTCCATGGCGCCACCTCCATCCTGCGCCGGTCCAGATCGAGGCGAAGGTCAAGATGAGGTCAGTAGAAGACGCAGTGATGGAGCTCACGGGCGGTACCGATGCCATCATCGTCCACCCTACATGTGCGCGGCCGGCCACCATCGTCCAGCAGTCACGCGAGGCCGCGCGTGGCCGGCCACCACCTGCACTCATCCGGTCCTCCCGTGGTTTCTTGGCGTTGGCGGTGAGGGCTCGCAGAGCCGCTGAGCGCGACGCCGCAGCTGGCGAGCAGCGCGAGGAGAGGCGGCGTGGTGATCCAGGAACAACAAACAATGTGTGAGAGAAGCAAATACATGAAAATTCATGCGCATGAAAACGAACCAGAACGAAATAAACGAGAATCACTCACCAAAATCCGGAGGCAGTGTTTGCGAGGAAGAGGCCTTGGAAGCGACGGTAGACCCTGGAAGCATCAGTAGGCAAAGCAGCCAGCGAAACTAACAAGCATCAGCACGTACATTGGCATTTCATCAAACACACGAGGTGGAAGTTCAAGAGGGGTAAGCAGATCGAACTATCGACAAGGAGACTCACCCAAACTGAGCAGCCGGCGAAGACCGTGGAGGACCAGGAGCTGGAGCGCACACCACCGGAAGAAGAAAACGAACCCATTAGGGACTCGAAGAAGGAAATGAAGATCCATGGGTAAGGAAGAAAACCAAGAAATTACAAGACACGGAAGAGGAGAGGGTCCTCACCTCAATCGCACGGGTAACGCAGCGGGAACGGCATCGTCGGCGCGGATCGAAGAAACCCTAGGCAAGAAACCCTAAAGCAGGAGCGAAGAAGAGGAGGAAGGGAGCGCACGGGGGAAAAGGGAAGTGAGGCGGGGAGAGAGACAGGAGGAAAGGACGGGTTAGAAGGCGAGGCAAGCGCGATACAGAAAATCAGACAGGCTTAATACAGACAGACAGACAGACAGACAGACAGACAGACAGGTGGACCCCGAAAATGATAAGGCCACACGCAACGAGATATCGGGCGTGGATGTAGCAAAGGGCACCCAAGCGGAGAGCCCCATTGGCTGAAAACCCCGCACACCGTCTAGTGGGCCCAAGCGTTCGATACCCCAGAAGCAGCGAAGGGTGTGAATCCAACATGTCGACCACGTTCCTCTCCGCCCCCTCAAACGGTCGAAAAGGCAAGCAAAAGAGGCAAAAGGCAAGAGAACGAGTCGCCGAAGTCCACGCTTCCGACCCCACGACGCTGACGCGTGCACAGTAACTCCCGGCGTGTAAGAAAGAGGTCCATGCGCCCGTAAACGAAGACTCGCACCCACGCCTCTCACCGCCAGTCGGACCCCACATTATCTGGACCCGTCGTCAGCTGAAGGAGTAAGAAAAGAAACGTGAAAACAGGTAAAGCACACGTTGTCCACCAGAGAGCAGTAAAACCATGCAACGCGAAGAGCAGTTTGAGCGCACTGAGAAGCGGGGCCAGCGCGAGCATGGGCCCAAGCGTCATACACAGTACAACATATCAGAGAGTGGAACAAGTTTTGACGAAATCCAAGGGTGGTAAATCAAATTTTGTACTGCTGAAGCCGTTGTCAACGCTATCCGATGGTCAGCAGCGAAACTGCACAGCCGAGAGATGGAGAAGCCGGGTAGGCTAGCATCGTTTATAGGAGTAATTCCAGTTTGCTCTTTTATAAGTAGTTTAGATTTAGATAGATTTTAGCATAAGTGACATGGCAACTGATTGTTTTTTAAGTGACGTGGCAACATGAGTGAGGTGGGAGTGGGCCTGCTGAGGTGGATAGGCTGCATGTCAAGAGAAATAGTTGTTGGGGGTGATCTTCTTAGTTATATACTCCTTCCGTTTCACAATATAAGATGTTTTAGATGTTTCACATGTTGTCTAGATTCGGACTAAAAGAACGGAAAGTGAGTGAACATATCTAAAGATAACATCCTTGCCGATGTTGGGGCGATTCTCAGGCCATCTGTTGTTTCGTTCGTTGGATTGAGCGTCTAAAACAATCCGGTCCGTTAAGCTTCTCACCGCGTTGGATAAAAACTCCCGCAGTGAAACCCTAGCCGCCGCCTCTCCCGCGCCCACTTCCTTTCACGCGTTTTCTCTTGCCGCCGCTGCCCTTCTCCCGCCTCTTCTCCTCCCGCCGCCAAGCTCGCGCGCCGCTGCCCTGCCGCCGCTGCCCTTCTCCCGCCTCTTCTCCTCCCGCCGCCAAGCTCGCGCGCCGCTGCCCTGCTCCCACCTCTTCTCTTCCATGTCCCCAACCTAGCGCGCCGCAGCGGCCGTACTGAAGGATGCACGTAGGGGATGCGGCGCTCACTGGTGCAGGGGTCGTTGTTCGTCGTCGTCCTCAGGTTGAGAAGAAATCCACCCCGAGCCCTAGGAATCCAGGGCCTCCACTGGTGCGAGGGATGGATCGGAGATCGACCATGATTCGCGATGACGGTTCAGGTCGGTGCTCGCCCCCCCCCCCCCCTCCTTGTCATGCCATCTATATTTCGCGCTCAGATCTGGGATGCCCATGTTCTTTGCTTTATGCTGACCGATTTGTTCGGTCTGTTCGAGGGAGAGGTTGCGGGCTTACCAGACATGATTCTACTTTCTGTTGGTTCACCTTCCCTAATGTTTTTTTTTTGTTTCCCAACAACCTGGTTGATCCTAGGTTTTGCTGCTATGTGTGGCACTATCTATTGCTTCAAAGTCAATGAGGAAAATCTGGGGACTTATTTTCTAACCAAGTAAGCTTTTTAATTTAGTAGAACTTGAACTTTTCATATATCCACTTGCTTGTAGCTTAAGTCTTTGCTACTTATCTGCAGCTAACCATGCCCCCCTTTTCATTTGTGTTTGCGCTGCTCTTCGATTGAATCCATGACAGGAGCATGCTTTGATTGGATCTGGTGGGCCTACGGTTGCGCTAGGCATGTGTGCATCTGCTTCAGTCACAGCCGTGCAGATCGATTTACTTATTTCACTGACAATACATGGTTATGGAAAGGCTCCTGGAAGTAAGATTTTGCTTTTATTGGAGATGGACTATATAGGTACGTCGTTGTCCAGCTGTTAACAATTTGCTTTCTCTATTTAAATAATACATATACCAAATGACTGTGTTTATGTTAATCAACAAATACATGAAATGAAATGGTACATTTAAGTTAGATCACTTTATTCTTATTGTTTTCACCTTATTCTGTAAACATGGAATGAAATGGTACAGCAGATTTTCGATGCTTTAGTTTTTCCACTTAAAGTGTGCTGTTTGGTGCCCATTCATGTTCTCTTTCAAGTAGGGCTATTATAAACAAAAAGGGAAGAGGCTTAATTTAATTAGTTGTTAGAGAACACTAGAATAATTTCACTCAAAAAGGAAAATATCAGAAATCTATTATTAACCTAGGATGTATATATATGTTTTCCAAAAGTCTACTAAGGGCCCGTTTGGTACAGCTCCCAGCTCCTGATTCTCCCCGAGAATCTGAGGAGCTGTACCAAACAGCTGTTTTTGGAACTGATCCTCCCTAGAATCGAAAAGAATCGCTCCCACATTTCACGAAGGAATCGGGGATCGGAAAAAACCAGCTCCGCGCACGCCCAAAACAGCTCCACAACCAACCAAGAAATGAACCTCCCCACAGAGTTCGCTGAAATTACCCGCAATTGCCACTGAACAAACCCCCACTGGCCCTTTCTCTCCCCTGCCGCCCACCCTCCCAGACGCGTCCTCCCCCATCGAGCGCTCTCTTCCCCAGCAGGAGACCGAACAGAACCCATGGAGGGCGCCGCCTAGGGTTCGGCCCCTACTCCGGTCGCGCCCCCAGGCCAGATCCAGGCCGCCGCCGGCATCCCCTACTCCGGTCGCCCCTGTTGTAGGCTGTTCGCCGGCGACCTCCCCCGCTTCTGGACTCTCCAGGCCACCGCCCACCCCACCCCGTTCGACGCCGTGCAGGCCTGCTGGTGCGCCGGCGACCGAGGTGCGCCCCCGACGTCTGAAGCTCGTGGCCCCGCGACCTCCAACGCTCCTGCGCCGGCGACCTTCACTGCTCCTGCGCCGGCGACCTAGCCTTCTCCTGCGCCTTCAGATCCAGCTCGTTCCCTAGCTCGTTGCCAAGGTATGAGGTCCAAACCTCTCTGTTACACTTCTGTACAACAGCTCGTTCCCTAGCATGGCTGTGAATTATTTTTTGTACAGCAAGATGTGTGACAATGCAGATTGGAATGAGGAGAACACTAGGCTTTTGTGTGAGTTGTTTGCTGAACAAGTGAGGGCACACAATCGCAGTGGCACTCACATTAACAAGTCCGGCTACAAGAATGTGATGGAGAAATTCAAGGACAAGACCGGGTTGGATTATTCTAAAATGCAGTTCAAAAATAAATGGGACAAGATGAGGAGAGAGTATGCCAATTGGAAAAGATTGGCTAGGGAAACTGGGTTAGGATGGGACAATGAGAAGAAAACCTATAAAGCACCAGATAGTAGGTGGAAGCAACTGAATAAGGTAGCCTTCGAGTCTATTGTTTATTTTTTGCATATCTTTGAAGCGCCAACAATTTTCCAGGAATTAGCTTGAATAAGGTGGAAGCAACTGAATAAGGTAAACTTGTTTCTATATGCTTGTAGGATTTTCCAGGAATTAGCAAGTTCAAAGATGGGCCCCTTCAGTTAGAAGAATTGAAGACTATCATGTTTGAAGATATTCGGAACTCGGGAGACGACCATTGGGCTCCTTCAAGTGGTGCTGCACCTACTAATCAACAAGATGCTGAACCTGATGAAGCGGATGGCAAGGATGAAGATTATGACGCTAATGAAGCAAGTGATGACTGTGAAGAGTACTCCCCTGAACCTTCAAAAGGAAAGCGTCCTGCTCCTGCTAACCGGAAAGACAAGGGTAAAAAACCAAAGACTTCAGGAGGGCATTGGGTGCAAAAAGAATTGAGCAAGCTTGTTGCTTTGAGTGAGAGGAGCACTGCATCATGTGAGTCTTTGGCAAGGAAGGATGAAACTTCTGTTTGTTCAATCAAAGATGTCATGGCTTTGGTGAGGGAGTGTGGAGCTGTCCCAGGGAGCAAAGAACATTTCATAGCTTCTCAAGTGTTTGTCAAGCGGGCTGAAAGGGAGATGTTTATGACATTGCAGACGCCGGAAGAACGATTCCATTTGCTTACCATGAAGCATATGTGGATGACTAGGAATTTTTCATCCATGTAGTGTGAGAACATGCTGTTTGCATGTTCCTGTGTTACCTCTTTCCTTTTTTTCTGGTGTGGTTGTACCATTTTTCCATGAACACAATTTTTCTGTATTGTAATGTTTCTCCATGAGCTGATTCATGTTGTAATAAAAACATGGTTATCTTATATCTTTTTATGTATCTACTGTACAGATGTCTTCTTCTGAGAGTGAAAGAGACTCATCAAGTGACTCAGAAGATCATGATTTGAGAGTCATGGAGGCTATTAAAGAGAACCAAAGAACTATCCACCTTGCTGCATCATTTTTATCTTGGTATTATGCATCTTATATTGACAAGAATGAGCGTAAAACTCCAACATATCCTGGTTTGGCTTGGGTGATGGATGCTCTGGATGATCCAAAAGAATGTTATGAAGTCTTCAGAATGACACCACGGTTGTTCTACAAGTTGCATGATGAATTGGTTAGTGATTTTGGCTTGACTTCCTCTATTCATATGTCATCTATAGAGTCTCTTGGGTTGTTTCTTGTGATTTGTGGTCAAGGTTGGTCCAACAGAGCAATCAAGAAAGATTTCAAACATTCTAGTGAGACTATTAGTCGCAAATTTACAGAAGTGTTGCATTGCATGGTAGCAATGTCCAAGAAGTATATACAACCTAAGGATCCTAATTTTCGAGCAGTTCATAGTAGAATTACCAATGACCAAAGAATGTGGCCTCACTTCAAGGATTGCATTGGAGCAATCGATGGCACTCATATTTCTGCAACTCCACCAAAGAAAGACTTTATTAGGTATATGGGAAGATCTGGAAAGCCTACTCAAAATGTGATGGGAGTTGTTGATTTCGACATGCGTTTCATATATGCATCTATTGGTCAACCTGGTTCTATGCATGATACTACGGTATTGTACCATGCACTTGAAAATGATGAAGATATCTTCCCACATCCTCCTTTAGGTATACTTTATTTGTATCATTTGTTATATGTTATTTTAACACTTCTTCGTTGCTTTAACACTCCAATTTTTATCTTATATGACATAGGAAAGTATTATGTTGTCGATGCTGGTTACCCAAATAGAGATGGTTATTTAGCTCCATACAAAGGTCAGAGATATCATGTTCCAGAATGGAGGAACGGGGCTCCACCAAATGGTGAGCAGGAGATGTTCAACCACTTGCACTCAAGTCTTCGTAATGTTGTGGAGCGCACATTTGGTGTATGGAAGATGAAATGGAGAATTCTTTTGAAGATGCCGACATATCCACTGGATAAACAAATGATGATTATAGCTGCTACAATGTGTCTTCACAACTTTATTCGTGAGAATGATGCATTTGATGAGGAATTCCAAAGGTGTGATCGAGATCCTGATTATGTGCCTACAATTCCTGCCCGCTTTAGGAGACACATGCCTCAAAATGCATCAGACACATCCACCACAGCATCTAGTACTAGAAACATGAATAGGTTTCGTGATGAACTAGCTAAGGCAATTTGGGAGGGAAGATGAATGGCTTCGTATTGTGGTCATGACTTGTGTATTTTGGATGACTTTAGGCTCTCAATTGTATTTTGGATGACTCTAGGTCCTTAATGTATTATTATGATGTTGAATTACTATTATTTCATCTCTATTTGTAAAGTCAGCACATAAGAATCAGTTTGCCTGCCAAACGCTTTTTCAAACTGATTCTAATTCTCCAGGAGAATCAGGAGAATCAGCTCCTCAGGAGAATCAGGGAGCGGATCAGGAGAATCAGGGAGCGGAGCTCTACCAAACGGGCCCTATGTATTCGTTTCCTACTAGGCATTCCATTTTAGTTCATGGCCACTTACCAGCCATAATCCCTGCTAATGCCAAATCAACTGAATTTGCTTATCGATGCTTAACCATCATGTTGAGAACTTGCCTATTAACAATTAGAAACCACTTTCTTCTATTTGTATGTTATTATTTTCTCCTCCATTTCTTAAGAATCCAACAAAATTTGCCTTTCCACTTTCTTGCTATTTTATTTGTTCCCTCAAGTCAGTGGATGGTTATTTCATCTAATGCATGTTTTATTAGAGCTCTAACTGTAAGCATGTCACGTCAGCCTTCCCAGGACATGAGCTTCTGTCATTGGTTGCAAAAATGGATTATAATAAGCTATACAGCGGGTTGCGTAACCCCCATATCATTTACCAAAGTCTACATATGTAATGTATTGCCTTTTCATTTTAATTTGCTGGAGCTTTTCCCAGTGCATAGATAATACGATGCTACTAACGATTCTATCCTCTTCAAAATGCTTTATGGTTTTATCATCATTTTGTCCTCTGAAGTTGTTTTCAAAACTATGCCTTGAGTTTATGCTGTCTTCAAAAGTTCAGTTGTTTGTTTATGCTTTCGGTTACTTTGTTTTGGCGGAAAATCTAATTTAATGATTTCTTCTACACTTATCCTAAAAATTATGTTCATGATAAAACCGATCAGTAGTTGCAAACCAATAGATAATTAGCAGTAACTGTTGATATCTGAGGTGTAGTATACCTTATCCCGCTTCAAAGATAAATAATTAAGGTTACTTCCAAGCTCTATCGCCTGCTTTAGATTCTTTAGTTTAGTGACTAAAAATTCACAGTTGTTTCTCATCATTGGGATCTTCCTTTGAAGTTCAGATAGATTAGTTATGCTTATATTGTTCGTAAAAATATTTGTTCTTTCTCTTCTGGAATACAAATAAAAACCATGTTTATGAAGGAGGAGGCTTTAAAAACAATAGATTGTTAAGGTTAATTGTAGGCACGGTAGAAGCGTAGTATAGTATACCTCATCCCATTTCAAATGTAGGTATTTTGAGAATTTCCAAATGTTCAAAAAATGGCAGGGCTGGTAACTTGCTATTATCAGTTCATGTTGGTGGCTAAAAATTCAGGATTTTGTCTCTTTTATGTGCTTTGCCGCAGCTAAATTGTTTATTGCTTTCTTTTCCAAATAAAAATAAAAAAATGATTATGACAAAAGTAGCAACATCCATAAATCGCCATTTTTTGTTATTTCAAGATTGTGTTATATGGTGGTATTTCCTCTGTTTTCAGGAATAGCAGAGATCGTAAATTGATTATAATATTTTTAACGGTTACTAGATATCAAAGTTGTTTCTCATATATGTGCTTTGCCTTCATAGGTTCAGATACTTCCTTATGTTTTCGATTACTTAATGTCCCTTCTCCCTGCCTAAATTAATTATCATACACATACTTTTTTTTCTTCAGATGCTATCAACCTACTGAATCTCTTGCATGATGTTTCTTTGTAGGTATTGTGTCTCAGTCATTGCTTTAGATCAAATGTGCCCCCACTGATGTTATCATACACATATTGCTACTCATCTTGGCATTTGTCGAGCTTCCTTGGCAGCTTGCATAATTGTTGCTTCTACCTGATTAATGATAAAATTTTGTAGTTTGCAATCCGTGGTTTGCTAATTGAAACAATCCCATATTTTGCTGAGGTAACTAAAAAAAATGGCATTATCTCTCATTAAGATAAAATGAAGTGTTATATTTGATTTTGGAGTGCTTCGTTACATGTGCAATTAAATATAAATGCATATGTTTTTATGAGGAAGAGTTCAATCCATATCTATTTTATTTTTAAACTCTCACATGTGAAGTGATAGCACTTACATTTTTGTCTATTAATTACCAGAATAACAATTACAGAGTTTTCTTATTCTTACTAGGAGGTTACTAATTTGTTCTTTTATTTCCGATGAGTTCAGTTCTAAAGATTACATCCTTGCGTTCGATTCGTCCCGGTTTGAAGCGATGGTGCTGCAGAGATCTGACGCTGGTTGAGGTACGCTGTGTCTGGATACTCCTCCTTTACTCTACGTACTCACTTTTTGGATCCGGTCCGGCACCCTTCACACTCTGTCCGTTTCGTGCTGTCGGACACATGTCAGGCATAAAATGGCGGGTGATGCCCCGAGCGGTACATCCAAATGGTCGGCCCGGTCAAATTTTATAATTTCTCTTGTCTTGATTATTTTTGTAGGATTCTTTCTTTTGAAACATGTCTTATCTCAATTGAAAAAAAAAAGTACAGGATACGTGTACACTAAGTTAGTGTGTCAAACCAGAAACAAAAGGCAACCGACTCCATCTAGATACAACAAAGGATGATTTTAATTATCCACCAGAAACACCAATGTGCGCTGAATATCAACAAGAAATAAGAGGTAAAGCCTATTAGTGCTCCACGAGACCAGCTTGATACGCAGCAGGACAAGTTTGTAGAACTTCATAGTCACTATCCGACGCAAATACAGTATCAGTGATTGGATCAGTATTTTACATTCATCAAGACGATTTTACTTCATTTATTATGTTTAAACCACTTGAAATGTATGCCATAATATTCATTGCTCTGGTTTTTGAGGCAATTGCTGTCTGTTGGACAATCATGGTCCTTATTTCTTATGAAAGCACATAAATTTTCTGATTTATTCTGATTTTTGTTCATGGATCTCAAGAGTTTACCTTTGTGCATAGTTTACCTCATACGAACACTGATTTTGCTTCATGGATCTCAAGAGTTGTAAATGTCGGAGCTTAATTCACATGTTAGTAGCAGGCCAATATCCACGATGGTTATTTCTACATATTTGTTTCCTTCCCTTGTCACCTGGTGATGCTTACACAATGGTGGTATTTCTATTAATTCAACACTTCATGTGATTATACTATTCAAATAATTTATGTATATTTTAGGAAAATATCTTCTTCCCGATTGAATAATCCATGGTGAACAGATTTATTGTACAGATCATTACCAACAGAGTCTTCAAAACCATACCCTTTTTGGTGAAGTAGACAATGCTCAACCTTTGTCTCTATTCCATAGTTTGTACAACTTCTACCTTATGATCTTAAATTTAAATCATGATTGTGTGTCTAAATCGTTTTCCTGGTAGAGATGATAAGGACTTATATTATCTTTCACACAGACTCTGGCTCATTACAGTTTCATCGCCTTTACTTCATTGCAAAATCATGCATCATATCTGTGCAAGTTTTTTTTACCAACAACATAATAACAAACTGAAGTGCATACCACTGAAAAAATGGATAGAAGTTCCCAGCCCATCTGTTTGATCTTTTAGATTAATCATGCTTACCATTTTTTTATTTTCTCCTTTTCCTCTTGGACGAACCATGGTCATAATTTCCTAGAAAATGATGCTCAATCTTACGCTACGAAAACTTGGCATTTTGGAAGCTGAATATTCCCTTGAAGCACACGAGGAAGAGGCATGGTTTGTCTCACCGTGCTTTTCAAAAAATCTGTACTAGCCCTGCCGGGATCGCCTGTGGACCTAGCAATACCTGGAATCCAATCCACAGCTCATGAAATTGCTGAAGACACCACATCTATGCCAGATACTCGGAGATTCGGGCGACAACAAGAAAAGCCTCGCTGGTTGGTGGTAACTTGCTGTGAGAAATGTCTTCCTTTTCTGTATAGATGAAAAGCACAACGCTTCATTAACTTATCTATTGGAGAAGGTGTAGTGGCAGGGTTACAAATACAATTATGCTCCATGTTGTAGAAATGGCACACGCCCGGAGAAACGTTTGGAAAATAGGACAGATTCCTAAGTCATGAGCCATGTTGACTCAAAACAATGTACGCTCTGCCTGTAGTATTGTTTTACTTTTCTGCTATCAGTTTTTGATATTTCCAACATGACATGTAAGATCAACTTTTCTTCATCCTTGTGTAATGTTCATATTGTTTTACTGTCGTCTCAACATTTCTATGTCATTATCTTTCTATGTTACTTATATTCCTGCTAGAGATATTAACTGTATTCTCAGTAATCTGTATTAATACATGAGAATTACGGGCAAAATATTTTTTGAATCAAATGGTGGCGCGCGGCAAGCCGCGCTTTTAAATCTAGTACACTAAAACATGTCTAGATACATTTGGTACAAATGTGAATGTGGAAAAGGCCTAAAACATCTTATATTATAAAACGAAGGGAGTAGGATATAGGATTCGCCTGATCTTCGGTAGCCTTGTGTCTTGTGTGTGTATGTGCAGTGTCGGGTTGTAAGATGGGTTCAGCATTTATATTTGTTTCGCCACTTTTCAGATAAAAGGCCGAAGAGGCCCAGCGTTAAATTAATAACTCCAAACGTCGAGAAGATACAAAGTGCTGAAACCCAGCATACAACACAACCCTGCACACACACAAGGAACGGAACCACTAGGCGATTACATGTAAACTCCGAAAAACACCACCACTGTCCGCACAGGTAGACATGCTCAACAAGGAGGCCTCAAAGAGGGACGCCGAGGAGACACCGCCCACAAAGCTGCAGGCAGGCTCAACAAGGAGGCCTCGAAGAGGGACGCCGAGGAGACTACAGGAGGGCATCGACGAACACCGCCACTGACCACAGAAGCTGCAGACAGGCACCAAGAAGCTCTGATACGTGTCAAACGTATCTATAATTTTTGAGTGATCAATGCTAATTTTGTGATGTTGTCACATTATCATATCACATCATTTTTATGCATTTTGTTGGACTAACCTATTGACAAGATCCCAGTGCCAGTTCCCTATTTTTGCTGTTTCTGTATTTCAGAAATTTACTTCTGGAAATATTCTCGGAACTGGACGAAAATTTACGGGGATTATTTTTACGTCAAGACGAAGACGAAGTCCGAAGGGCAGCCTCAGAGGCGACCCACAGGGCGCAGGCGGCCACCAGCCGCGGCTTAGGGGGGACCCGCGGGTGGGACCCGCCCCTGCCCGTGGGCCACCTCCTCGCCCCCCTCCGACACCTATAAATTCACATTAAACCTAAAAACATCGGGGCGGCCATTATTTTCCACAGAAGACATCCCGACACGCCGTCATCTCAAACCGTAGTTCGAGGGTGATTCTGAAGCAGTACCCGGCACTCTACCGGAGGGGAGATCGATCCCGGAGAGCTCTTCATCGCCATGCCTTCCTCCGGGATGATTTGTGAGTAGCCCCACCTTGGACCTTCGGTCCATGGCAGTAGCTAGATGGTAGTCCCTCTCTCTCTTGTGCTTCATGTTTATGATCTTGTGAGCTGCCTAACATGATCAAGATCGACTATTGTAATACCATGTGATGTGTTTGCTGGGATTCGATGGATTATAAAGTTATGATCAGATTGTGCATGATTCTTATATGTTGATTTATGTTCTTACATGCTCTCCGATGTGCATAGTTACTTTGGCTAAGTGATTGTGTGTATCTCCAAGAGAGAGTATTTATGCTAGATAGTGGGTTCATGCCCCCTCTTGTTCCTGGGCACGAGTGACAGAAACGTTTAAGGGCGAGGGTGTGCTGTTGCTAATAACGGTAAAACAACGGTGTTAATG
The DNA here is from genome assembly GCA_012064385.1 of Puccinellia tenuiflora. NCBI lineage: Eukaryota > Viridiplantae > Streptophyta > Magnoliopsida > Poales > Poaceae > Puccinellia > Puccinellia tenuiflora. The sequence continues at coordinate 574,497 of QRDG01000295.1, read as the reverse complement.
TCTCTTCTGATATTAGTATTGTTTACTTCATGCACTTTACTTAATGCAAATGTCTGTTGCTTGCAACTTAATACCGATGGGTGACAGGCTGGATTGCGATCCCACGGTGGACTTTTTAGACAAAGATGAAGTTGGACTCAACGGTCTTTGTTTCTTGTCGTGATGCCTCCATAAATATTATCATGTTCTCTTTTTCATAGCTAAATTAAATTTGTGTTATAATCTTGTCAATTGCCCAGCTGTAATTTGTTTACCCATCATATGATCGTTCTATTTACTTGAGAGACTCCACTAGTAAACCGATGGTCCCCGGTCCATCGTTTTACATTAATTGCAACCTTTATTCATCACTTTTCATCATCATTACTCCACTGGTCCATTTTCATAATTCATTTATTTCACTATACAATTAACCGCTTTGTTTTCTGCGAGACCGGAAAGATTGACAACCTTTCTGCCGTTGGGGGCAAAGTATTTTGGTTGAGTGTGTGCAGGTCCACGTCAGTTGAAGATGAAGCGCCAGAGATTTTCAACATTCACTTTGTTGTTGATTTCAAGGTCCTACTGGTTCGATAAAACTCGGTTCGTTATGGAGGGAAAACTGCTGCTAGCTGCATCTCCGCCTTCGCTTGGGGCACCACCCAACTCTTTCCAGTACACCATCAAGCAGTTTTCTAGCGCCATTGCCGGGGATCTTGGAGCTACAGCAAGGGGAGTCTCACACTCTTAATCACTTTTATTTTGCTTGTTTTATTTCTCGTTAGCTTATTTTTCTTGTTGCAAAATTTTAAAACCCAAAAAAATTAGTGTAGTCTTTATTCATGTCTTGTTATTTTATCTTATCATTATGTCTTCTACTGAAAGCACCAAGCTGTGTGACTTTACTAGCACTAATAACAATGATTTCATATGCTCTCCAATTGCTCCACCCGCTACTAAAGCGGAATCTTATGAAATTAAGCCTGCCTTGTTAAATCTTGTTATGAAAGAGCAATTTTCTGGTGCTAGTACTGATGATGCCGCCTCTCATTTAAATAACTTTGTTGAGTTATGTGATATGCAAAAGTATAAAGAGGTAGAAAGTGACATCATAAAACTGAAACTTTTCCCTTTCTCTTTGAGAGGGAGAGCAAAAAAATGGTTATTGTCTTTGCCTAAAAATAGTATTGATTCTTGGATTAAATGCGAAGATGCTTTTATTGGAAAATATTATCCACCTGCTAAAATCATACAATTGAGGAGTAACATTGTGAACTTTAGACAATTTGATAATGAACATGTTGCTCAAGCTTGGGAGAGAATGAAATTTATGGTTAAAAATTGTCCCACGCATGGATTAACTATGTGGATGGTTATCCAAACTTTTTATGCAGGTTTGAATTTTTCTTCAAGAAACCTCTTGGACTTGGCCGCAGGAGGCACCTTTATGTCCAAAACATTAGGTGCAGCAACTAAACTCTTGGATGAGATGATGACAAATTATTCACAATGGCATACCGAAAGAGCTCCAAGTGGTAAGAAGGTACATTCTGTCGAGGAAATTTCCTCTTTGAGTGATAAGGTTGATATGATTATGTCTATGCTTGCTACCAATCAGTCCCCTATTGATCCTAATAATGTCCCACTTGCTTCATTAATTTCCCAAGAAAAGGATCAAGTTAATGTTAATTTTCTTAATAGAAGTAACTTCAACAATAATGCTTATCGAAATAATTTTGGTAGTAACAACTATAAGCCTTATTCTCCCAATAATGGCAACTCATATGGTAATTCCTATGGTAATTCTTATAATCCTAATAAGAATGTGTCCTATGATTTTGAAAATGTTTTAAAATAATTTATCTCATCTCAAAAAGCTTTTAACAAAACTGTCGACGAGAAACTTGAAAAACTGGATAGACTTGTCTCTAAAGTGGAAGATCTTGCTCATGATGTTGAAATTTTAAAAATTAGAACCACTCTTCTTCAAGACAAGCCTACTGAATCTTTAAATGCTATTTCTATTCAAATTAATGAGAATGAAAGGATGATGGCTCATTTGAAAACTAGGTGGGCTAGAGAGAAAGAAGAAGCTAGAATTGCTGAAATGAATAGGAAAACTATTAAAGTTTATAATATCCAAACTACTAATGAGGATCCTCCTAGCCTATTTAAAGATGATGAAATTGATTTTGACAATTGCAATCTTACTGAAGTCATAAAATTCCTACAAAAACTTGCTAAGTCACCGGATGCTAGTAAATTAAATATTGCCTTCACCAAACATATTACCGATGCTCTTATCAAGGCTAGGGAAGAAAAGCTTTAGCTAGAAACTTCTATCCCTATAAAATTAAAAGATGGATGGGAACCCACTATTAAGATGAAAATAAATGACTTTGATTGTAATGCTTTGTGTGATCTTGGTACTAGTGTTTCTGTTATGCCTAAATTTTTCTATGATATGCTTAATTTAAATCCTTTCGAAGAATGCTATTTAAATGTTCATCTTGCCGATTCTTCTAAAAAGAAACCTTTGGGTAGAGTTGATGATGTCCTTATTGTTGTTAATGATAACTATGTTCCCGTTGATTTTATTGTTATGGATATTAAGTGTAATGCTTCTTGTCCTATTATTTCGGGGAGACCGTTTTTTAGAACCGTTGGTGCTATTATTGATATGAAAGAGGGAAATATAAGATTTCAGTTTCCCCTTAGAAGAGGGATGGAACACTTTCCCAAGAAAGAGAAATAAGCTTCCTTTTGAATCAATCATAAGGTCAAGCTATGCTCTTGATGTTGCAAAGGCCTCCGAAAAAACTTGATATTTGGCATCGCGCGTAGCTAAAAGGCATTAAAGAAAAGCGCTTGTTGGGAGGCAACCTATCTTTTACTTTCAGTTTGCTTTTTATTTTTCTTGAGTCTTGAAATTGTTGCCTCTATAGAAACTTCATTGTATCATTTTCTTTATGTTTTTTGTGTCAAGTTTATCCTCTAATCCATTGAAAGTGCAAGGTGTTGTTTTGTTGTCCAGAAACAGAATTTTGTCCTTCACTGTTCGAAAATCTAAAAATTATATGAATTTTAAGTTTTTCAAAAAAAATTAGACAGCAAGCCTGATACTTTTATCTATCTTTCGTTAGTTTTGACTTTTTTTATTTGAGCTACAGAAGTGCCTCGAAAAATTCGATCTTTATAGACTATTCAGATTTTGACAGATTCTGATTTTATTTTGTATTCGTCTCTTTACCATCGTCATATGTGATACTCTAGGGGTGGAGTGCCACATTGAGGCTTAGTAAACTGTAGCTAATGCCTAATAAAGTTGTTTGCAATTTGTCTTGAATTGAACACATGTGCATTTTTTATTTATGAGCACTAATTAACCCTCTAATCAGTTTATGAGAAGTTTTGTGTGAAGGGAGTTTTTAAATTCCAAAGGAGAGGATAATGAAGAAATTGAAGACGGATCAGAGCTCAAGCTTGGGGATGCCCCCATGGCATCCCCTCTGAATTTCAAGGACCATCAAGCGTCGAAGCTTGGGGATGCCCAAGGCATCCCCTCTTCTTAATCGACTATCATGAGGTCATCTTCGTTGAACTAAGTTTTATCACTTTACATATTATGTGCTATGCTTGGAGCATCTTTTTACTTTCAGTTTTGATTGTTATTTTGCTGGTCATATGTTGTTTGATCCTTGATTTATTTGTGTGGGAGAGAGACACGCTCCGCTTTTTCATTTGAATACTCCTGTGCTTCGCTTATATCTTGTTGAGTATTCTTAGCTACTGTTTGTTTGCTAGTAAGCTCTCGCTTTTAGTTTTTATCTTATTTAGAGCTGCTAGTGGTTGATGTTAAACTCTCTTGTTCTTCACTTATATTTGTTAGAGAGTTGTTTTGGTTGCTTGGTTAATGTGTTAGATCAGTAAAATGCTATGTATGTGGTAGTGGTATGAAGTAGAAAAAAGCTGCATAGTCTTGTAGATCACTATGTGGATAATTTGATACTTTTCAATTGTTTTGAGGCATTAAAATAACTAATGGTTAAAATGTGTTGGTTAATGGTGTTAGAGCTGATTAGTGGATAGTGTTAGTAAAGCGTGGAGCCATACTTTTCTGAACTAAACAAGCTAAGTCAACAATGCTAATGTGTCATGAATTCTGCTCAGTTGAAAATAAGTTCCTAGTGGGTAGTTACTGCAACAGTCGGGGAAGCCTACGGGGCACTTGTGTCGCCGCCACGATCCCTCTCGGGGTGTCTCTAACCATTTGTGGAACATTGAAACTGCTTGTTGTTTGCAATATACGAAATGCATTGTGAGTTTTGGTTTTTGGCACTTCCACTTCCATATTTTGCTAGCCTCTTCGGTGTTGTGCATTGCCCTCTCTCACATTGAGATTGGTGCACACTTCGCGAGTACATCCAACTCCGTGGGAGAACTTCATCCTGTTCTCCTACACATAAGCCAACTATCTCCCTCAAAACAGCCACCATACCTACCTATCACGGCATTTCCATAGCCGTTCCGAGATACATTGCCATGCAACATCCATCATTACATTACATGACTTGATGTCGTTCTTCATTACCATATACTTTGCTTGATCATTGAGTTAGTGATACGTGTCAAACGTATCTATAATTTTTGAGTGATCCATGCTAGTTTTGTGATGTTGTCACATGTTTTTAATATCATTTTACATCATTTTTATGCATTTTGTCGGACTAACCTATTGACAAGATGCCCAGTGCCAGTTCCCTGTTTTTGTGCTGAAATTGTTGCAGAAAGTTACTTCTGGAAATATTCTCGGAATTGGACGAAAATTTACGGAGATTTTTATTGAAGAAATGAGGAAGGGAGCCGGAAGGGAGACCCTGGGGGAGGCCCGCAGGGCAGGGACGGGGTACCACCGCAGGTCCAGGTGGGGCCACGACCGGAGACCTCCTGCGCCCCTCGGGAACCCCCTCGCGACGCCCTTTGGCCTATAAATCATCCCCGACGCAAAAACCCTAACGCCCGGAGGATTTTACGAAATACGATACAGAGCACCGTCGGGAGCGAAACCAAGTTTCGGGGGACATATTGATCCTGTTCCGGCATCCTGCCGGAGGGGGGATCGACCGTCGAAGCCATCTCCATCGACACCGCTGCTTCCCGCGATGAGGAGGGAGTAGCATTGATACACCATTTTTAGTTACTTTTGTCACTTGTTTGCTGGCTGCCATATTTATTACATAATTACAAAATCACCTTTTACCATCCATATCACTTGCATTTTACCATCTCTTCGCCGAACTAGTGCACCTATACAACTGACAATTGTATTAGGTGTGTTGGGGACACAAGAGACTTCTTGTATCTTAATTGCAGGGTTGCTTGAGAGGAATATCTTTGACCTCTACCTCCCGTGGATTCGATAAACCTTGGGTTACTCACTTAAGGGAAATTTGCCGCTGTCCTACAAACCTCTGCGCTTGGAGGCCCAACAAGTCTACAAGAATAGAAGTGTGTAGTAGACATCAAGCTCTTTTCTGGCGCCGTTGCCGGGGAGGTGAGCGCTTGAAGGTATCTTCTTTAGATCTTGTGATTAAATCTTTTTGTTTCTTGTTTTATTCACTAGTTCGGTTTTAATGGAAAATAACAAAAAAATTTAGAGAGCTTTATAAAATTTATCTTGAAATTGGTCATGATGCTTTTGAAGAGAAAATTAAAAAGCCTATGGAACTTTATTTGTATAACAATGATGCTAGTAGCAATGTTATTACTATGCTTTCTTTGAATGCCATTGTTTCTAATGCTATGGAAAATTCTAAGCTTGGGGATGCCGGTTTTGATGAATATGATCTTTTTAGTCCCCCAAGCTTTGAGGAGGACATTTGCTTTGATGAAACTTTGCCTCCTATATATGATGATTATTATGATGAATGTGATACTTTCAGTCCACCTACTATTGAGGAAAAAGTTTATTATGATTATGATATGCCTCCTATTTATGATGATTACAATGATGGCTATGATAGTTTTACTCCCACTATTACTAATGAGAAGGATTTTACTTATGTGGAGAGTAGTAATAATACTTTTATGCATGTGAATCATGAGAAAAATGCTTTATGTGATGGTTATGTTATTGAGTTTTCTTATGATTCTAATGAAAGTTATTATGAGAGAGGGAAGCGTGGTTATATAAATTTTCATCTTATGAAGTTTCCCCTCTTTATGTTGAAGGTTTTTAAGTTGCACTCGCTTTACCTTCCTATGCTTAATGCTTTATGCTCCAATGATTTATTTTCTTACAAGATGCCTATGCATAGGAAGAGAGTTAGACTTAAATGTGTTTGATATTTGCTTCTTGATGCTCTCCTTTGCGTTTTAATTCTTATTCTTATGAGAGAATCATTTAAATTATCATGCCTAGCTAAAAGGCTATAAAGAAAAGCGCTTGTTGGGAGGCAACCCATCTTTTACTTTCAATTTTCTTTTTGCTTTTCTTGAATCATGGAGTTGTTGCCTCTGTAGCAACTTCATTGTATCCTTTTTATTTTGTTTTTTGTGCCAAGTTTAGCCTCTAATGCATTGAAAGTGTGAGGTATTGTTTTGCTGTCCAGAAACAGATTTCTGTCCTTCACTGTTCGAAAATCAAGAAAATCTCTGAATTTTATTTTTTTTCTGATATTTTTAGACAGCAAGCCTGATACTTTTATCTATCTTTCGTTAGATTTTAGTTTTCTGATTTGAGCAACAGAAGTGTCTCGAAAAATTCAATCTTTACAGAATGTTCAGTTTTTGACAGATTCTGCCTTTATTTTGTATTCGCCTCTTTTACTATCATAAAATGTGAAACTCTTGAGGAGGAGTACCACATTGAGGCTTAGTAAACAGTATCTTATGCCAAATAAATTTTGTTTGCAATTTGTCCTAAGTTGAACACATGTGCATTTTAATTTAAGAGCACTAACCCTCTAATCAAATTATGAGAAGTTTTGTGTGAAGGGAGTTTTTAAGTTCCAAAGGAGAGGAATATGAAGAAATTGAGGATGGGTCAGAGCTCAAGCTTGGGGATGGCCCCATGGCATCCCCTCTAAACATCAAGAACCATCAAGAGTCAAAGCTTGGGGATGCCCAAGGCATCCCCTCATCTTCATCGACTATCATAAGGTCGTCTTCGTTGAACTTCGTTTTTATCACTTTACATATTATGTGCTATGCTTGGAGCGTCTTTTTACTTTCAGTTTTGTTTTGTTTGTTTTCTGGTCATATGCTTGTTGGATCCTAGCTTTATTTGTGTGGGAGAGAGACACGCTCCGCTTTTTTGTTTGAATACTCCTTCGATTCGCTTATATCTTGTTGAGTATTCTTAGCTACTGTCTGTTTTCTAGTAAGCTCTCGCTTTTAGCTTTTATCTTGTTTAGAGCTTCTAGTTGTTATGTTAAACTATCTTGTTCTTCACTTATATTTGTTGGAGAGTTGTTTTGGTTGCTTGGTTGATGTGTTAGATCGGTAAAATGCTATGCATGTGGCAGTGGTATGAAGTAGAAAAACCTGCATAGTCTTGTAGATCACTATGTGGATAATTTGATACTCTTCAATTGTTTTGAGGCACTAAAATAACTAATGGTTAAAATGTGTTGGTTAATGGTGTTAGAGCTGATTAGTGGAGATGTGTTAGTAAAACGTGGAGCCGTACTTTTCTGAACTAAACAATCTAAGTCAACAATGCTAATGTGTCATGAATTCTGCTAAGTTGAAAATAAGTTCCTAGTGGGTAGTTACTGCAACGGTCGGGGAAGCCAACGGGGCACTTGTGTTGCCGCCACGATCCCTCTCAGGGTGTCTCTAACCATTTGTGGAACATTGAAACTGCTAGTTGTTTGCAATATACGAAATGCATTGTTGAGTTTTGATTTTTGGCAGTTCCACCTCCATATTTTGCTAGCCTCTTCGGTGCTGCGCAATGCCCTCTGTCACATTGAGATTGGTGCATACTTCGCGAGTACATCCAACTCCGTGGGAGAACTTCATCCTGTTCTCCTACACATAAGCCAACTATCTCCCTCAAAACAGCCACCATACCTACCTATCACGGCATTTCCATAGCCGTTCCGAGATACATTGCCATGCAACATCCATCATTACATTACATGACTTGATGTCGTTCTTCATTGCCATATAGTTTGCTTGATCATTGAGTTAGTGTGCAGCTTGGCTTGCCACATGTTCTACATTTTTTCCACACTACGCTCGATCATGCATATCTCCTTTCATACATCATGTATAAGTATTATGAGTTATGAGTACCAAAACTGTGATGATCATCTTGTAAAAATAGAGTGTTGCCCCTACCTGTGAGCATATTGAAAATAGCCCAAAGTGGCCACATAAAAGAGTCCAAAAGAGACCAATGAGAGAAAATTTAAAAGAGTCACGGAGGCCACAATTATAAAAAAGAGAAAAAAAGAAGAGAAATATAAAAGAGAGAGGGGGCAGCACTACTATCATTTATTCCACACTTGTGCTAGTAGCACCTACACTTCATTATAGAGAGTTTTCATGTTTCATTTGTATAACTATGTGGGAAATTAACAATATAGAACTTGGCTTGTATATTCCAAGGATGAGCCTCCTCAAGTGAGCTCTAGGTCTTCATGAGAAAGCAAGTTGGATGCACCCCCACTAGTTCCATTGGAGAGCTTTCATACACTTATAGCTCTATGTGCATCCGTTGCATGGCAATCACTACTCCTCATACAGTGTCAACTACGGGACTTCCTTCTGTCTTGTGGTTACCTTCTCCACTGTTTGAGCCTTTCTTTTTGACCTTCCAAAACTCCATCATTGTTCTCTTTGCCATAACAACATGGTGCCAAAGCCACTTCTTACTTCCACTAGTCGAGTAGACTTCGGAACAGTTGATTTGTGAAGTAGATGGATTAGGGTACTTGACTTGAGCTTGGCTATTTTCATGAATGACTAATTAGATGCTTTGAAAAATGATTGATACTTTACATTGGAGACATAATTCGCAATTCTTCTTTCTAAACCTTATGTATGGTTCCATGTCTCCAACGCACTTATTCATGAAAAGTTTCTAGCATTTGTTAGCTAGCATTTGTTAATCATTATTTGGTTGATGTCAACTATAGACAATTGTTTTGGATCAACTTATTCACATCTTGTGCTTTGCATTACTATCTTGATCAAGATTGTGTTGGTTGCATGTCTCATCAAAAATTATTTTGTTATTACTTACCTACTCGAGGACGAGTAGGAGTTAAGCTTGGGGATGCTGATACATTGCCATGCAACATCCATCATTACATTACATGACTTGATGTCGTTCTTCATTACCATATACTTTGCTTGATCATTGAGTTAGTGATACGTGTCAAACGTATCTATAATTTTTGAGTAATCCATGCTAGTTTTGTGATGTTGTCACATGTTTTTAATATCATTTTACATCATTTTTATGCATTTTGTCTGACTAACCTATTGACAAGATGCCCAGTGCCAGTTCCCTATTTTTGTGCTGAAATTGTTGCAGAAAGTTACTTCTGGAAATATTTTCGGAATTGGACGAAAATTTACGGAGATTTTTTATTGAAGAAATGAGGAACGGAGCCAGAAGGGCGACCCTGGGGGAGGCCCATAGGGCAGGGACGGGGTCCCACCGCGGGTCCAGATGGGGCCGCGGCCGGAGACCTCCTGCGCCCCTCGGGAACCCCCTCGCCCCTTTGGCCTATAAATCATCCCCGACGCAAAAACCCTAACTCCCGGAGGATTTTACGAAATACAATACAGAGCACCGTCGGGAGCGAAACCAAGTTTTGGGGGATAGATTGATCCTGTTCCGACACCCTGCCGGAGGGGGATCGACCGCCGGAGCCATCTCCATCGACACCGCTGCTTCCCGCGATGAGGAGGGAGTAGTCCCTCACCGGGGCTGAGTCTTATACAAGTAGCTATGTGGTTATCTCTCTCTCTCCCATGATGTGATCTTAGTTGTGATCATGAGCTTTGTTGATATAGTTGAATGCATGATGTTTCCCTATGTGTAATGGATATGATGTTGCTCAAGTGGTGTTATTTAGTACAATTTCCGGAGTCACCGTTGTGATCACGGTATCTCGGTGACAGTGTGGGTGCCTTGTGTGACTCTATGGATAATAGATTGGAAGGATCTTCATCATGAGTTTGTTCTTTATTGTTGGATTGAATAGATCATGAGGTTTCTTGATGCTTGTGTTATTGAAGAAAGAGACTATTCAAGAAATAGGTTGTGGTGTTTGTTAGTACTATCTTTGGATGCGGATAGTGACAGCATGAAGTGTTCATAGATGTGGAATACGAACTTTAAGGTGTGCTTTTCGTAGCCCTACGCAATTCTCATCCTATTTGATCCACAAAAGAATGATCTCCGAGTAACGTCTACCATGCATGTGTTTTTGTGGGAACTATCATGTGTTTAATTATGTTAATGATGTTGAGAGTAGTCACTAGTGAAGGTATGAAGCCTAGGCCTTGTTTCCAAGCATTGATACACCGTTTTTAGTTACTTTTGTCACTTGTTTGCTTGCTGCCATTTTTATTACAGAATTACAAAATCACCTTTTACCATCCATATCACTTGCATTTTAGCATCTCTTCGGCGAACTAGTGCACCTATACAACTGACAATTGTATTAGGTGTGTTGGGGACACAAGAGACTTCTTGTATCTTAATTGCAGGGTTGCTTGAGAGAGATATCTTTGACCTCTACCTCCCGTGGATTCGATAAACGTTGGGTTACTCACTTAAGGGAAATTTGCCGCTGTCCTACAAACCTCTGCGCTTGGAGGCCCAACAAGTCTACAAGAATAGAAGTGTGTAGTAGACATCAGTTAGTGTGCCGCATGGCTTGCCACATGTTCTACATTTTTTCCACACTACGCTCGATCATGCATATCTTCTTTTATACATCATGTATTATTCTTATAAGTTATGAGTACCAAAAAGTGTGATGATCCAATTGTAATATAGAGTGTTGCTCCTACAGTGAGGTATAAAATAATAATAAAAAGAATAAAAGAGCCCAAAGGAGGCCAAATGAGAGAGCATTTAAAAGAGCCAAGGAGGCCACCCAAAATCCAAAAAAATAGAAAAAGAGAGAGGAAGCAACACTACTATCCTTTTTACCACACTTGTGCTAGTAGCACCTACACTTCATTGTAGAGAGTTCTCATGTTGTTTCAGTAGTATAACTATGTGGGGAATTAACGTTATAGAACTTGGCTTGTATATTCCAAGGATTAGCCTCCTCAAGTGCTCTAGGTCTTCATGAGCAAGCAAGTTGGATGCACCCCCACTAATTCCATTGGAGAGATTTCATACACTTATAGCTCTATGTGCATCCGTTGCATGGCAATCACTACTCCTCATACAGTGTCAACTGCGGGACTTCCTTCTGTTTTGTGGTTACCTTCTCCACTGTATGAGCCTTTCTTTTTGACCTTCCAAACCTCCATCATTGTTCTCTTTGCCATAACATCTTGGTGTCAAAGCCAGTTCTTATTTGCACTAGTGGAGTAGACTTTGAAACAGTTGATTTGTGAAGTAGATGGATTAGGACACTTGACTTGAGCTTGGCTATTTTCATGAATGACTAATTAGATGCTTTGAATAATGATTGATACTTTACATTGGAGACATAATTTGTAATTCTTCTTTCTAAACCTATGTATGGTTCCGTGTCTCCAACACACTTATTCATGAAAAGTTTCTAGCATTTGCTAGCTAGCGTTCGTTAATCATGTTTGCTTAATGTCACCTATAGACAATTGTTTTGGATCACCTTATTCACATCATGTTCTTTGCATTACTATCTCGATCAAGATTATGTTGGTTGCATGTCTCATCAAAAAATATTTTGTTATCACTTAGCTACTCGAGGACGAGTAGGAGTTAAGCTTGGGGATGCTGATACGTGTCAAACGTATCTATAATTTTTGAGTGATCCATGCTAATTTTGTGATGTTTTCACATGTTTATATTATCATATCACATCATTTTTATGCATTTTGTTGGACTAACCTATTGATAAGATGCTTAGTGCTAGTTCCCTGTTTTTGCTGTTTTTATATTTCAGAAATTTACTTCTGGAAATATTCTCGGAACTGGATGAAAATTTACAGGGATTATTTTTTACGCCAAGACAAAGACGGAGTCCGAAGGACAGCCTCGGAGGCGACCCACAGGGCGCAGGCGGCCACCAGCCGCGGCCTAGGGGGGACCCGCGGGTAGGATCCGCCCCTGCCCGTGAGCCACCTCCTCGGCCCCCTCTGACGCCTATAAATTTACATTAAACCTAAAAATGTCGGGGCAGCCATTATTTTCCACAGAAGTCATCCCGACGCGCCGTCATCTCAAACCCTAGTTCGGGGGTGATTCTGAAGTAGTTCTCGGCACTCTGCCAGAGGGGAGATCGATCTCAGAGGGCTCTTTATCGCCATTCCTTCCTCCGAGATGATTTGTGAGTAGTCCCACCTTGGACTTTGGGTCCATGGCAGTAGCTAGATGGTAGTCTTTCTCTCTCTTGTGCTTCATGTTTATGATCTTGTGAGCTGCCTAACATGATCAAGATCGACTATTGTAATACTATGTGATGTGTTTGCTGGGATCCGATGGATTATAAAGTTATGATCATCTTGTGCATGATTCTTATATGTTAATTTATGTTCTTGCATGCTCTCCGATGTGCGTAGTTACTTTGGCCAAGTGATTGTGTGTATCTCCAAGAGAGAGTATTTATGCTAGATAGTGGGTTCATGCCCCCTCTTGTTCCTGGGCACGAGTGACAGAAACGTCTAAGGGCGAGGGTGTGTTGTTGCTACTAAGGGTAAAACAGCGGTGTTAATGTTTCTTTTGATATTAGTATTGTTTACTTCATGTACGTTACTTAATGCAAATGTCTGTTGCTTTCAACTTAATACCGATGGGTGACAGGCTGGATAGCGATCCCACGGTGGACTTTTTAGACAAAGATGCAGTTGGACTCAACAATCTTTTTTGCTTGTCGTGATGCCTCCATAAATATTATCATGTTCTCTTTGTCATAGCTAAATTAAGTTTGTGTTATAATCTTGTCAATTGCCCAGCTGTAATTTGTTTACCCATCATATGATCGTTCTTCTATTTACTTGAGAGACTCCACTAGTGAACCCATGGTCCCCGGTCCATCTTTTTACATTAATTGCAACCTTTATTCATCACTTTTCATCATCATTACTCCACTGGTCCATTTTCATAATTCATTTATTTCACTATACAATTAACCGCTTTGTTTTCTGCGAGACCGGAAAGATTGACAACCTTTCCGCCGTTAGGGGCAAAGTATTTTGGTTGAGTGTGTGCAGGTCCACGTCTGTTGAAGATTAAGCGCCAGAGATTTTCAACATTCACTTTGTTGTTGATTTCAAGGTCCTACTGGTTCGATAAACCTCGGTTCATTATCGAGGGAAAACTGCTGCTAGCTGCATCTCTGCCTTCGCTTGGGGCACCACCCAACTCTTTCCAGTACACCATCAACCTCCAAACAAGAAACAACGATGTGTAGTAGAAGTTGTAGACCTTGCCAGCGAAAGCTCGGCGAGAAGCTGCCACCAGGGTCGCAACCAAAGCCTCAATAACCTCCAAGAAGCGACTTTCCATGTACACAAAGACGGCGTCTTCAAAAAGAACACGACACAATGCGCCGCCACCGCCCAATCCGAGGATCTCAATTTTTCACACGGAGTATGCAAGGAACCGAGAGAGCTGCAACGACGCCTTCAAGAAGGGAACAACGTCCAAGGACGTCGCCGCCACGGTTCGGAGAGACACCGGACAAGAGTTTCCCCTCGGCATGAACTCTAGGACACCAGCACACGGCTTGGAGTGTCACCGAAGCGACAACCGCACCGCTGCCACGAGATGTCACTTGTCAATCACCACGCCGCCGCGGCTGAGATCACTGATGAAGTGGATCACACGGTCGCTGGGGAACCCCAAGAGGAAGGTATGATGCAGCAAAGCAGTAGTTTCCCTTGATTACAAAACCAAGGTTATCGAACCAATAGGACTTGGAGAAGGCTTGCTAGGTATCAACGGCGACAGAAAAAGAGCGTGGCGTGTTGACGTCGACCTGCACACAATCACAAACAAACTAATTTGCCCCAACGAAACAGAGAGGTTGTCAATATCTCTCCGGCTTGCTGAACACAAAGAATTAAATGTGCAGATGTAAAATATGATGAGAGTGAAATATGACGAGTGAGCAAACGATGATGGAAAGATATTAAAACAGTTGTAAACAGTGTAGGAAAATAGGACCGGGGTCCACAGATCACTAGTGGTGTCTCTCCAAAAGATACACATGATGGGTAAACAAATTACAGCATGGCAATTGACAAAATTGTGGACGCATAACAATGCTATCATAAAACAATATAGTTCACCGCTTCATCTAATATGGGCATTACATCAAAATACATAGTCCGTTATCCAACTGCATCTATGACTAATAATCCACCCTGGTATCGCTATCCAGCATGTCACCCAAAGTATTAAGTTGCAAGCAACAGATCATTGCAATAAGCAAAGTGCATAATGTAAGCAATGTATATAACACAAGGAAATAACACCGCTGTTTTCTCCCTAGTGGCAACAACACATTCATGAGCATAAGCGTTTCTGTCAATCGCACTCAGCACACAAAGGCATGAACCCACTATCTAGCATACATACCCTCTCTGAAGATACTGACAATTACTTGGCCAAAGCATCCACTAGCATCAGAGAGCATGCAAGATCATGGATAAAACATAACACATAGATGAACAACAATAATGATTTCCATAATTCATCGGATCCATGCAAACACATCATGTATCAGTTACAGATATGATCTTGATCATGATAGGTGATGATCGGTAAACAAATGGGTAAAAAGATGGACCAGGGGCCATGGGTTCACTAGTGGAGTCTCTCAAGTAAATAAAACACTCATATGATGGGTAAACAAATTACAGCTAGGCAATTGACAAGATTATAACACAAACTTAATCTAGCTATGACATAAAGAACATGATAATATTTATGTAGGCATCACGACAATGAACAAAGACCGTTGAGTCCCACTACATCTTTGTCTAAAAAGTCCACTGTGGGATCGCTATCCAGCCTGTCACCCAACGGTATTAAGTTGCAAGCAACAGACATTTGCATTAAGTAAACAATACTAATATCAAAAGAGACATTAACACCACAGTTTTACCCTTAGTAGCAACAGCACACCCTCGCCCTTAGACGTTTATGTCATTCGTGCCTAGGAACAAAAGGAGCATGAACCCACTATCTAGCATAAATACTCCCTCTTGGAGATACACACAATCACTTGGCCAAAGTAACTACGCACATCAGAGAGCATGCAAGAACATAAATCAACATATAAGAATCATGCACAATATGATCATAACTTCATAATCCATCAGATCCCAGCAAACACATCACATAGCATTACAATAATCGATCTTGATCAGGTTAGGCAGCTCACAAGATCATAATACATGAAGCACTAGGGAGAGAGACTACCATCTAGCTATTGCCATGGACCCGTAGTCAGAGGTGGGACTACCCACAAATCATCCCGGAGGAAAGCATGGCAATGAAGAGCCCTCCGGGATCGATCTCCCCTCCGGCAGGGTGCCGGGATCAGCTTCAGAATCACCCCCGAACTAGGGTTTATGGTGGCCGTGCCTCGGGGTGACTTCTCTGGAAAATTGCGGTGACCCAGCACACCACTGCATGTTGTAGTGCGCAAGTCATTGACATAACACTCACAGAAGGACTCATCCGTGAATATTACATCCCTCAGAGTAGTACAACAGAAACATAGCATGTCCAAGGTAACACTATAGGATTACAACAATATTCAATACAAAATATTGAGAACCTCTTTTATACAAAAGCAAGTCACATACAAATGAAATCCAGAAAAGATCCAATTTGTATCACTAAGCTGGAGATTAACTCTAGCTCTATTCCTAATCTACTACTGCTGTTATCATAGCCCTAATATATTCCATCTGGAATATCTTTATCCAGGGTTGTACTCCTCCTTCCAATAGACTTTGTCTCCTCCATTGGTAGTGTGCTCTGCGTGTATGCCACTGACAATGCTGTCATTGCTGCTCCATTGTCGTTGTTGTCTTCATTCTTCCATTGGTGAAGTCCCCGTTGATTCCTTCAAGCTCCACCAGGTCTACGTGATTCCTTGTGGAAGACCTCCTTGACATCGTGATGGGTAACTGTCCATTTCCTCGATGACTCCAAAAGTCTAAGCAGGGGGTCAAATGGGAAGGGGTGAGTAACAGCGTTACTCAGCAAGTTCTAAATATTTAGAGAGAAGGTGTTTCATGCACTAGCTATTTCCATGACCATAGATCATAGACATAATGCAAGTTTTTGTAAAACATTTCTTCAAAAGGTTCATTTTATTTTTATGAACACTATGTCCACAGCCTCCACCGGTCTTGTGAATCCAAATGGGACTCCATTCCGGCCTCAATCTCGTAGTTCCATTCCGGGAACACGGATGTGATATCACAAATTTGTTTGTTTGACTCTGCAGAGTTGCATCACTTTACCCAACAGTTGCCTGGCCCTATATATGCTCTCTTTACACTCCATGAGTGTTATAGCCAAGGCTCAGGACATCCAGCCATGTGGAGCTCTTTCCCTCATAATGCACATCCGCCCCTTTGTGACACTATAGGTGAAACACGATCACCTCATACCCATCACCCACTCCTACCTTCCATACCAAACACCCCGTCGGATGGGAAGTATATGCGCTTCCGTGCTGGTAGTCGTCGCAACGATTAAACCTGGTAATGGCCTGCCATAGATATGCTTATGAGGAAAGAAGCTTCTGACTGACCCCGCCCATACAAATTCCATTGGTTGATGCTTTCACTATGGCGAAAGGATCACCGAAACATGGGTTATTAATTTACTAAGTTATTAATTTACTAAGGCTATATACCTTCCCGTACGATGGAACACCATACCTATTCATCTTACCATTGTTCCACCGCCAACCAATAGTATATACCACATCATTCGAAAATAGTTTTTCTTTTTGATGCAAGTGAAAGGAACGTATAAGTAACTTTGCAAGTACTTTGATTAAAATACATCAAACGGTATGCAAGAATGAACTTGCCTGTGATAAAGGTGGCAGTTCATGCCCTTCGGGGTTCTAGGGTTTGCGTTAAAACCCCGAGTTCTGAAAATAGCAATGTAGTCCTGGTAAGGACTACTAGAAAAGTTGTCAACATGCTATTATGCATAGATATGAGATGCATCGTAAAACCCCCAAAAATACCCAAGCTCACAAGTGTAAGCTTCGTTTTACTCAATACTTTGATAACATCGTATTCTTTGGTTTAGGGTTGTTTCATCATCTTTAGGTGGTGTTGTTTATTGCTTAAGGAATTGATATTGAGTTGTGTTGGTA
This sequence comes from Puccinellia tenuiflora, assembly GCA_012064385.1. Taxonomy (NCBI): domain Eukaryota; kingdom Viridiplantae; phylum Streptophyta; class Magnoliopsida; order Poales; family Poaceae; genus Puccinellia; species Puccinellia tenuiflora. The sequence continues at coordinate 556,981 of QRDG01000295.1, read as the reverse complement.
ATTCATAGAGTTTTAGTGTTGTACATGATTTACTTGATTATTAAATAACTTACAAATTAAGTATTGAATTTATTCCATAAGTTTATCTTATTAAAACAGCAATGACTCTATTTTGAAACTCATTTTAAAGAGTTTTCTTTTAATCACAAAAATTTAGGATATCTTCCTTAATTTTAAGTAGTTATTTATTCACCTTTTATTTACTTAACCAATTTCAAATATTATCAACACAAGAGTGAATGAATTTAGATGAATTCTTCCTTGTGTGTTTTACCTAGGATGAGTAACAGGACAGTCATTTATACTTTGAACTTATTACTCAAATTGTTTTTCTTTTAGCAAAATAATTGTTTTTGAAAATAGTTCAATTCATTTCCACTTAAGGATCCTTGAATTTTTAAATATAATTCAATTCATGTCCACTTAAGGATCTTTGAATTATTCACATAAGAAAATATTTTCAAAACTTATTTTTGAAATTAATTCAAATCATATCCACTAAAGGATCTTTGATTTTTTCACTCTAGAAAACCTTTTCATTAAATGCAATAAAAATCATATTTGAAATCCTTATAAAATCTTGAGTTGAACACATATTTTTACTTTAATTTTAGGAAATTTATTCAAATTTTCATTTTTGAATTTGAATTTGATTTAATTGGGCTGTGGTCAATTTGGTCCAACCGGATCAGCCTATTGGGCTGGCCCAACCGGTTTGGTCAGTACCGGCCCACTCCTCTTTCTCACTCCCAATTCTCTCTCTCACGCCCGACTCTGCTCCTCTCTCGTTCCCCTTCTCTTGCGATGTCGCCGCCGTCGCTACCCTCTGCTCCGGCCGGCTCCGGCCATGTATGCTGCCGTGGAACCCTGCTACTGCTCCGCCTCATCCTTCTCCACTGATTCCCCATCAGGATTTGCCCTCTGCGTGCTCCGATCGAGCTCGCCCGCGGAACCCTAACCCTAGCCGAACTGGCTTGGGTTGCCGGCACGATACCGCGCCGACGCGCGTCCTGCTGCTTTTCCTCGAGCCTCGGCTCGATTCCTGCTCAACCTCGCCTCCACCCCGACGCCGGTCGGGATGGCTCCTCGATGGACGCAACCCCGGCATCGCCTCCTTGTCGCCTGCACTTCGTTCTAATCGAGCCTCTGCTCAGCTATGCCGCCATGGACCCTTTCTTCACCCTCTGCTCACTGGCGGTGGTTTAGGTGGTGTGGTTCTGCTGGTGGTGCTGTGGTGGTATTGGGGTGGTCTAGTCCGCCCCCTGGAGCTGTTGTCGTGCTGTCGTCGCCGACGGGATGGCAGTGGTGCCGTCACCGCAACCTCGGTGATGCACTGCTCCTACACCTCTTTCGGTCACCTCCACGACTACGCACATCTCTGTGCGCTCTTCTGCCTCGGCTACAACTCCTCGAGGTGAGTTTCTCCTGTGACCGGCCTTCGAGCCGATGAACTATGGGATTGGTCTGGTCTGTGTGGTGCTCCAGTTCATCCTGGTGATGAACTCATGCTTGTGCTTGTGCGGTGCTTGAGCTAGTCAAACACTGATTCTAATGATCTATTCTATGTGCTTAACGTGATGCCTCAATTTAGATGATTTACTCATCCCTAGCATGTGTGGCTTGCTGGTGCTCGAATAATGACGAACTGAACACTTACAGCTACTTATTTTTGCATAAATCCGGTAGTAAAATAATTGGAAAGATTTATACTTGCTGGCCTCCTATATTTGCTTGTATATAATTTTCCTGATGATTATTTGAGCTTCTTACCATCTGGAATTTGTTCCTTTTGATCATGTATCTTATATAGAATATCTTATTAGCGTGCTATGATTTACTCATCCCTAGCATGTATCTTATATAGAATATCTTATTTGTTCCAAATCTGCAACTTCTACTCCTTCTCTCCTCTTATCTCTATCTGTCAACTAAAGATAAGAACAGACTACTGTACCCCTATCCTCTCTTTCCCTCTCATCTAACGATATGAGCAGATGCTATTAAGATGTAGATCCTAGCAACCTGCTGCTGAAGAGAAGCTTGGTCTTCTCGATTCTGAACATAACCTGCGTCTTGTGGCTAGCCTGCTCCTCCTCACTGCTTGACCTATTTCCTAGAGGTTCTAAAGATTGGATAAGATTTGGTAGTGTTCTTGGTGTTCTTGAGATGTTCTGGCTGGTTTGTGTGATGTAAACATGTGAGTACTGTTGGTAGATGATTTTGGCTGAAGCATGTATTGTTTGATGGCTGAGATGTGTTTTTGGTGCTAGAACAGTGGCTGATGGAAAATAATTTTTTGGGCAAAATTGCTAGTTTGGCTGGTTGCTTCTTGTGGATTAATGGAAATGGCATTGTGAGAAAATTTGAATTATTTGTGTGGCAAGCATGTCCTTTTATAGGGCCTTGCATGAGCATTACTTGGGGTTCAAGTTGAGCTAGATATTTTGCTTGTGGATAGAGATGTCTAGTCATTGTTCTTATCTCCTATGTAGCAAGCTTATCCCTCTCATGCTTGGTATTATCCTCTTGTAGGATTTATTCTTGGGCATGCCAAGTGGCTTTTGTTACTAGATGGGCTTGTGTGGGCTGATTCTCTTATGTGGCTTTGAATTATATGGGTGGCGATGATTGATACGTCCATTTTGCATCACTATTTTACATCATAAATTATCTTTATTCATAGATATGAATTATGATGCAATACTTATGTTATTCTACCTTGTTTTGCAATTGTTGGGGATTCATCTACCGGAGCCCGGAATCAGCTGGAAAAATACCTGTCAAGGTACCTGACGTCGGAAGCTCCAAAAATTCCAGAAAAATTCAGAGGATATTATTTTTGGGAAATAAGTCACATAGCCAAAAGGGAGCACGGAGGCGAGCTCCAGGGAGCAGGGGCGGTCTGCTGCCGCGGGCCCACCATTGGCCGCGGGGGGGCCCGCCCCTGGTCCCTGTGGCCCCTCTCCGGCTCCCCTTTGGCGTACCACTACCCTTTGACCTAAAAACATCGGGGGCATCAATGAATAATTTTTGCGCCACCTCCACGAACCAGACAGAGAGAAGAAGAGCTCCGGCAGGGAGAAAACTGCTAGGGAATTTCCCTCCCGGAGGGGGGAATCGCCGCCATCGTCATCGCCATCATGCCGGGCATCATCGAGATTGTCATCAACATCATCTCCACCATCAGCACCATCATCACCGCCGTCATCCCATCTCATCTCGTTGTAGAAATTATCATTGATTGGAATCATATCCCGGGTGTTGATTACCACTTGTAGTTGATGCTTGAGAGTTTTATCGGTAAATTATCATTACAATCAGATTGTTACCCATATTCATATCACCTCTGATCATGATCTATATGATATCTTGTGAGTAGTTCATTTGGTTCTTGAGGACATGGGAAAGCCTAGCTGCTAGTAATTGCATAATGTTGAGTAATATTTAATGGTTTGATATATGTTGTGGTGTTATTCCTCTAGTGGTATCGTGTGAACGTCGACTACATGATACTTCACCTTTCAAAGGGGCCTAGGGGAATGCATGGTGTATTTAGTTTGCCTATGGTAGGGTTGCAGGAGTGACAGAAACCTAAATCCCAATTCGCGAACTAGTGCACTAGGGAGTGTAGGATCTCAGAGTTTAAGGCTGTGGTTAGGTTTTTAGCTTAATTACTTTCTTGTAGTTGCGGATGCTTGCAAGGAGTTTAATCACAAGTATGTATTTGTCCAAGTAAGGGCGGTGCATTAGCATAGGTCCACGCACACAACACTTTATAAAAACATTGAAGATTAATCAATGGCGTGCAATGAAAATGGCTAGGCAGATAATCCCATATGTCCTCGAGAACATTTTAATCATCATAAGTAACACAACCGACCTGTCCTTTGAGCTTAAAAGGATTGGGCTATTTGCTGCAATTATTGTAGCACTATTTTATTTACTTGTTCTTTATTTGTTCTTTAAATCAAACTCCAAAAATATTTCTCTTTTAGTGCATGCAGTAAAACCTTGCTGAAATCTACTTGTCAACACCTTTTGCTCCTCGTTGGGTTCGACACTCTTACTTATCGAAAGGACTACGATAGATCCCCTACACTTGTGGGTCATCAATGATCAAGTGGGCTTTGCAAAATTTCAGATTTGTGTGCTTTATCATTTGGCTGATTTTCTTCATTGGAAATTAATTCCATTGGAGAAATATTAAGATGTGGGCTTTCTCTTTATTAGGAACTTGACTAGATTAGAGGGATTAATAAGTTGCCTCTTTGCCTAAGATAAATGGATCAAAGTTGCCTCTTGTCCCATGTTGCCTTTGTATCTTGCTCAAATGGATCATGTCCATTGCTACCTTCTTGTTGCCTAATTGATCCATGATGCCCCAAATGATCCAAATGATCTATTGTTGCCTTTGCATTAATAATTATCCCTCTAGTCCAGATTTTTATGATAAGACAAGTTCTTATGGTTCAATAGTTGAGTTTCAAAATCAAATTGCCTCACCCTTGTGGTGAGGGCAAACATTTTAATTAACAGAAACTTTTCTTTTGTCCTTATTTATTTTAGATGAATTTGGGTTGGTTATATGACCTCCAATTGCTTTATGCATAAAATAATAATTTGCTAACAAGGTTGATCGGGCCCTGTTACCAAACTACTTCTATAACACTCAAAGCATTTGAATATCACATGATTTTATTTACTAGAGAAGTTGATAATAGCAAATTATTGCTTTCTTTCTTTCTGCTTTTCTGCCTTGTTTTGTTTTGCAGGAAAGGATTTGAAAAGATTGGGAGATAAGAAGACCCAGATAAGTTGAGAAGATCAAGTTGAAGATTTGGTTAGGCTTTCACTTTCTTCTTTGTATTTCTTCTTTTCTTTTGGATGAGATATGTACATTTCTATAAATGTTGTAACATGAATTATTTTGTCAAGTTCATCTTATAACAATTTGTATAATGTCACTTTCTATTCGATGTATCTTATTGGACTGTGACATTTGTATTTGAGGTTTGTAATTTGAGATGTGTGTAGGATGGTGAATTGATAACGATGACTTGGGATGATATATGAATGATGATATGGTGGTGTAAAAATATTTGAGAGATTGATAACCCCCAAGAGCAGGGGATCACTGTAGCACCTCTCAATGTGGAAGAAGGGTATCGATCCACATGAGCAATAAGGAAAAGTTATCTATTCCCTACAACTAAAGTGTCACAAGTTTTAGTTGATTATGCACTAAACAAGTTTAAAGAACAAGATGGTTGATTTAATGGATGGAAGTTTAATGTAACAAAACAAGAATGTGAAAGTGTCCCAATCCTCTTCAATGCAAGAGGACAAGACAAAGGTGTAAACGGTGCTTGGAAATAAGGCCTAGGGATCATACTTTCACTAGTGGACACTCTCAACAATAATAATATAATTGAATACATAGATATTTCCTCTTCACTATGCTACCCCGAACTATCTTCTAGTTGGATAACGAACATCAATCCATTGTGTAGGGCTACAAAAAGCACACCTTAAAGTTCGTATTCCACATCTATGGACACTTCATGCGGTCACTATCCGCATCCAAAGATAGTACTAACAAACACCACAATATCATAGAGACATCCAACATAAATAATAACTCATGATAAGTATTCATGTAATCTTTAGCCTAAGAGCCACACACGGTGCACACACTGTCAACTTCACACCATGGGACAAAGGTGACTCCGGAAATCACATCAATAAAACCACTTGAGTAGCATAATTCATAAGATGATGAAGAGTAACATCTATGGATTCAACTAGATTACAAAGCTCATGATCACATAAAGATCACACCATGGGAGAGAGAGATAAACCACATAGCTACCGGCATGAGCCCTCGGCCTCGATGAGGGACTACTCCCTCCTCATCATGGAGACGGTGGAGATGTCGTTGGGGGAGATGGAGACCACCCCGGCAGCGCCCCGCCAGAGTTTTCCCCCTCCAATCTGCAGCTCCAGGTCTCTGTTTTGGTGTTTCTGTGTTTCGGCGGCGCTCCCTTTTGGAAAACGTCAGGGGACTATTTTTATAGTCAGTTTTAGGTCACGAGGAAGCTTCGGGAAGAAGGATCGACGCAAACGGAGCCACAAGGGCCCAGATGGGGTACCCCACAGCGGCCAAGGAATCTGGCCGCGTGGGCCACCCCCTTTGGCCTTCGGGCCTCCACTTTTTTCCATCCTTTTTTCCCACGCTTTCTTTCTTCCAAAAAATGACCCCCGTAAATTTTCAGGTCATTTGGACGTCGTTTGGGTCCCTGAAACATCAAAATATAGAAAATAGGGTTTTCTGCCAATGCAGGGTTAATTCCAGAAAAATAGGAAAACTGTGAAATCTTCCCAAAATCATTATAAAACAATGATATAACCCTTATATGATGCAAATTTGATTGAAATATGAGAATTATAATGCAAAGTTCATGTATGCATTTTACATGCATCAACATCCCCAAGCTTAACCTATACTCGTCCTCGAGTATGAAGGTGATAAAACTAACATGGACTTTGCATTTTAATTCTATCAATGGATATCAAAGATGATTATTATTGCTACATAGAGTCAAATGATTCATTCTTAAAAGGAGTAGCAATATGCAAGATAAATTATAAAGTGATATCAAATATTCAATGTAAGGATGTTCAATGATAATTCACAAAGTGTAACATAGAAGAAAGTACTATGGACCAAATGTATGCATAATGAAAAGTAAAAAGGTCCTATAATGGTCATAGAGTACTCTTATAAATCTGAATATAAAAGGTGGACACTTTGGATAGATATATATGAGTAGAGGTAAAAACATGAACAAGCTTCATCTAACTTCCAAATACTTCTACTTAAGTTAATGTTTGCAATGTGGTATCATTGGTATCAAGCTCTCATTACCCCTTATCATAGCATATTTAATGGTTAAGTTTAAAGTGAAAGCAAATATGAGTGGTGTGCTTGACAAAAAAATGGTTGAAAGTTTCATGCCCCTTGAATATGAGTACTTACACCATGGTGTTACTCAACTTGGGAAACAAAGCAAGTTCAAGTAAAAGCATTGTATAATAGCGTCATAAAGAAGATTAACTGGGGTACCTCTTGTCCCAGGACATGGAACAAGCCCATGTCAAAATGACAAGACAAACAAACATAAGGAACAATCTCAACACCTTTTTAGTTACCATTGGTATAGCTTTTTATTATGAGGTGCATCACTGAAGGTTCACATAGCATGTAAGTAAATTTCCACCATGACAACATGGCTTAGATTAGCGGCCCAGGCATCTCTCTAGCCATTTATACAACTACTTAAACATACTAAATTTCGACATTTATTTTGCACCATGATAAGCATCCATAAACAAAAGTACATGATATCAACTAAATATATTTCAGTGCAATGTTGAAAGCTTGCCATGTGACAGTACATTTGGGCTAACTAGCAACCAAGACTCTTGTCAAATTCACAACTTCATAATTTTAATCACAATGGTTCATGTTTATTAAGTGCAATAGTAAGGTCTGAGAGCTATTTAACCAAAATTTTCCCATAGCAATCACTAAAATAAGCATTTTAATTCAGAGGTATAGATAATACAAAGTAACATGATATACATACTCGGAATAGCATAAAGCTAATAGGTAGATATGGTGGACTCACTGGAAAAACTTTGGTTGAAGGTGTTGGAAACAAGTTTTTTACTTGTTGGGATTTTTGGGCTAGCAAAAGGGAGAAAGTTGACCAACTAAATGCATGCACAAGTGTCCATAGAACTACTCAATCCATGTTAAACCAAGTAAAGTAACATTAAATATCAAAACATGAATAAAAGATAGCTCTTGATAAAACACTTGCAAATTGATATTCATTATAAAGCACATGAATTATGCAACTATATGTATCTTTTTAAATCAACTCAAACATCCCTTTCCCAATCTTATTAATAGCATCCAACTTAATTCAACCCAAACTTCCAGTAGCTCTCTCATATATAAATGATAGTGGTGGTCTCAAAAAAAAACTAAACTAACAAACAAAAGACGCTCCAAGTTTATGCGATAAAGTGCTTTGATAGAAAAACAGAAGTTAGACGTGTGCAAACCGAGAGTGTGTTGGTCCAGTGGGGTTGTCTTCACATCCCCAAGCTTATGGTTTTCACCATAATTGGATAGATCTTGGTGCATCTCCTCTAATCCCTGTGAAAAAACTTCAAAACACTGTTTCTCCCATTTCTTTTCTGTGGGGTGACATTAGTAGTGATAGACAAATGCATTACTTGCTGCTTATAATCCTTAGACAATAATTTATATGAATATACAGAAAATGTATAATGTTGTATGCCTATTCATAAACTCAATTGGATCAACAAGATTCAAGTTAAAAGTTCAAAACATGCATCAAACAATATTGGACAGAATCTGTCCAGAAAACTAGCAGCAGAAAAACTTATTTTTCTACATGACTTACACATGTCTAAAAATTCGGAAAACATTCATGCATACAGAGGATGAAAATTGGCAGTTACAGTAAAAATACCAGCTTATTCGGAGTTACAGAATAAGAATTAAAAATCAAACCGTGCACAGACTTGTGCTGGAATGAAATCTCCGCATGCAAAATAACAACTTTTTCAAACCAAAATGGGTAAAACTTGACACTTTATTAAAAATTCCAGAAACTAAACTAAAAACTAAGTCTCTTGTTACAGCAAGAAGACACAAAGAAAATCAAAAATAAAAGCAATCGGGTTGCCTCCCGTAAAGCACTTTCTTTATAGCCATATAGCTAGTCTTCTTACTTGGTATCAAGATGGTTGGAATGAGGTGGCTTGGCATCCCCAAGCTTGAATTCTTGTACTTATTTGATATAGGTAGGGTGAGCCTATGGGTAACATCCCCAAGCTTGAGTGGTTGTCCCTCTTGATCTTTGTTCATCACCCTCAACTCTTCCACTTGAAAATTCTCTTTACACAAAACTCAACATAAAACTTGATTAGAGGGGTTAGTGTCTCCATAAATTAAATCCTTATAGGTACAGCAAAGATATATCATAAGTTGATTCTAAATATTAGCTACTGTTACTTATGGTTGTGCATTGCTCTTTGATCAATAGAACCACACAAAACACAAGTAATGAGAGTAATGCAAAATAAAGACAGAATCTGTCAAAAACTGAACAGCCCGTAAAGAGTGAATTTTCAGAGGCACTTACGTTGCTCAAATCAGAAAACTTTGAACTAATTAATTGTGTAATAATAACTGACAATTGCTGTCGTAAAATATCAAGTCAAAAAATCCTTTTCTGTGATTTTTAACATTTTTCGCAGTGAAGCTCAGGAATCTGTTTTCTGGACAGCAAATCACTATTGTTTGATCCTACCTCTCAAAAGAGGTTATTTAATGATGCTCACATAGGAATAAGAATTGAAATGCAAAAGAGAGAATCAAGAGAAAAATATGAAACACATTTAAGTCTAACCCACTTCCTATGCATTGGGATTTTGTAAAAAAATAAATCAATGAAGCATATAGTAATTAGCATAGGAAGGTAAAGCAAGTGCAACATTAAAACCTTCAACATAAAGAGAGGAAACATAGTATTATTGAGATATTTAGAGAGATGTTTCCCTCTCTCATAATAAATTTCAGTGCCATCATGAACAAACTGAACAACATAAGTATCATATAAGGCATTCTTGTTATGATTCACATGCATAAAAGTATTATTATTACTCTCCACATAAATAAAATCCTTCTCATTATTAATAGTGGGAGTAAAACATTCATAATCATCATTGTAATCATCATATATAGGAGGCATATCATAATCATAATAAACTTTATGCTCAATAGTAGGTGGACTGAAAAGATCACATTCATCAAAACCGGCATCCCCAAGCTTGCAATTTTCCATAGCAATAGCAACAATGACATTCAAAGAGATCATACTAATAACATTTCTACTAGCATGATTGTTATGCAAATAAAGTTTCATAGGTTTTTTAATTTTCTCTTCAAAAGCATCATGACCAATTTCAAGATAAATTTTATAAAGCTCTCTAATTTTTTTGTTGTTTTCCATTTTCTAATTTTTTTTGGGTTTTTGATAAATGCAAAAATGAAAGTAAATCTCTAGTGCAAAAAAGAATAGAAACTTAAGCGCTACGCTCCCCAGCAACGATGCCAGAAAAGTACTTGATAACCCCCAAGAGCAGGGGATCACTGTAGCACCTCTCAATGTGGAAGAAGGGTATCGATCCGCAGGAGCAAGAAGGAAAAGTTATCTATTCCCTACAACTAAAGTATCTCAAGTTTTAGTTGATTATGCACTAAACAAGTTTAAAGAACAAGACGGTTGATTTAATGGATGGAAGTTTAATGTAACAAAACAAGAATGTGAAAGTGTCCCAATCCTCTTCAATGCAAGAGGACAAGGCAAAGGTGTAAACGGTGCTTGGAAATAAGGCCTAGGGATCATACTTTCACTAGTGGACACTCTTTTTGAATACATAGATATTTCCTCTTCACTTTGCTACCCCGAACTATCTTCTAGTTGGATAACGAACACCAATCCATTGTGTAGGGCTACAAAAAGCACACCTTAAAGTTTGTATTCCACATCTATGGACACTTCGTGCGGTCACTATCCGCATCCAAAGATAGTACTAACAAACACCACAATATCATAGAGACATCCAACATAAATAATAACTCATGATAAGTATTCATGTAATCTTTAGCCTAAGAGCCACACACGGCGCACACACTGTGAACTTCACACCATGGGACAAAGGTGACTCCGAAAATCACATCAATAAAACCACTTGAGTAGCATAATTCATAAGATGATGAAGAGTAACATCTATGGATTCAACTAGATTACAAAGCTCATGATCACATAAAGATCACACCATGGGAGAGAGAGATAAACCACATAGCTACCGGCATGAGCCCTCGGCCTCGATGAGGGACTACTCCCTCCTCATCATGGAGACGGTGGAGATGTCGTTGGGGGAGATGGAGACCACCCCGGCAGCGCCCCGCCAGAGTTTTCCCCCTCCAATCTGCAGCTCCAGGTCTCTGTTTTGGTGTTTCTGTGTTTCGGTGGCGCTCCCTTTTGGAAAACATCGGGGGACTATTTTTATAGTCGGTTTTAGGTCACGAGGAAGCTTCGGGAAGAAGGATCGACGCAAACGGAGCCACAAGGGCCCAGATGGGGTACCCCACACGGCCAAGGAATCTGGCCGCGTGGGCCACCCCCTTTGGCCTTCGGGCCTCCACTTTTTCCATCCTTTTTTCCCACGCTTTCTTTCTTCCAAAAAATGACCCCCGTAAATTTTCAGGTCATTTGGACGTCGTTTGGGTCCCTGAAACATCAAAATATAGAAAATAGGGTTTTCTGCCAGTGCAGGGTTAATTCCAGAAAAATAGGAAAACTGTGAAATCTTCCCAAAATCATTATAAAACAATGATATAACCCTTATATGATGCAAATTTGATTGAAATATGAGAATTATAATGCAAAGTTCATGTATGCATTTTACATGCATCAGAGATCAAGGATGATTGTTGATGTTTGATGAGATGAGATAATATATGTATGAGATGAGAAATTTGTATATTATCATGTATAAGAAGTGATAACTTGATATTTGTATTTTGTATTCAATTGGGTTGGATATATTGTCTTTATAGAGTTATGATAAGAAGTGTTGAGAATTAGGAAAGGTCATGTTTGATTTGCTAGTACCTCGACAATCGACTAATTTGACCAACTAGTCTGTCGAGCAATAACTGACAATGTGATTTCAATTTAATTGGGTATAAAGGTCATCTCAAAGTTTATCGTACTTGACAGGATGATCTAAATCCTAACTCATCGAGTCGACCGAAACATCGATCACTTTATTTCTTTTATTTTAAAAGCACGAAATTTGCCCGCATTTTTAGATGCATGCTATGCGAATGCACAAATTCTATTTCTACCCTTTGGACTCTCTAAACTACGGGGTATTACAAAAATAATGGCCGCCCTCGCTCTTTTTGGGATTAATCTGATTTTATAGGTGTCGGAGGGGGCCGAGGGGACCCACCAGGAGCAGGGGCGGGTCCCACCCGCCGCCCTAGGGCAGGCCGCGGCTGGGGGTCATCCATGTCCTGTGGGTGCCCCCCAGGGCTGCCCTCTGGATTGAAACTCCGTCTTGGCGAATAAAAAATCCTCGTAAATTTTCAGCGCATTCCGAGAATATTTCCTGTGGTATGTTTCTGAAACGAAAAGAACAGCAAAAACCGGAAACTGGCATTAGGCATCTTGTCAATAGGTTAGTCCGACAAAATGCATAAAAATGATGTAATATGATAGTAGAAACACGTGACAACATCACAAAACTAGCATGGATCAATGAAAAATTATAGATACGTTTGACACGTATCAATAGGCAGCTCACAAGATCTAAGCAATGGAGTATAAGGAGAAGAGACAACCATCTAGCTACTGTTATGGACTCGTAGTCCCGTGGTGGACTACTCACGCATCACTCCGGAGGCAGGCATGGTGATGTAGATGCGTACGGTGATGATTCCCCCCCTCTGGCAGGGTGCCGGGAAGAGCTTCAGAACCCTTCCGATCCAGGGGTGGGCGACAGCGGCGGCCTCAGATGTTTTCTGAAGAATATGATCGGGTATCGAGGGTTTCCACGTCAAAGCCAATTTATAGGTGAAAGGGCGACTCGAGGAGGCGTCGGAGTCACCGAGGTGGGACCCACGCGCGGCCAGGGTGTGGGTCGCGCCTGGGTGGCGTCTGGGGGCTGTGGGGCCCCCCTGCAGCTCCCCTCTTGGCTCCGTCTTTGTTCCTTCATGAAAGTAATTCACGTAAATTTTTAGATGATTTCGATAAACTTCCCCGAACAACTTTTCTGAAACAAAAAGACAGCAGAAAACAAGAACTGGCCATGGGCATCTTGTTAATAGGTTAGTTCCATAAATCTATAAAAACATTATAAAAACATGTGACACTGATATATAATCAAGCATGGAACATCAAAAATTATATATACGTCAGGAACGTATCAGTCACCAACCAGCACCAGAACCACCGGCACGTCCGCCAACCGAATGGTTCCCACCGTCCAGGGCCGCCGCCCGGCCGGCATCCAAAAACCCCGCACCACCGAACCAAATCGAGATCCGCGAACCACCACCGCGGCAAGGACAAACGGGCCCAAACCAAACGGCGCGCGGCCACGATGTCGTCATCACCCACGGACCCCTCGCGCCTGAGAGGCGAGCACCGGCCCCCATGGCTGCTACCAGCGCCCGAACTGGAGGGAGCAAGCAGCCGACAGCCATCACGGCTGCCGGCCACGGATCCGCTACTGGGTCGGCACCCACAACCACCATGGCTGCCGGCGGCCACCTAGCCAGAGAAGGAAAGGGGGATCACCAGGGCCCAGGACCCCTGCCATGGCCCGTGAAGGCGAGGCGGCCGCCAGAACACGCCCGCGGCCGCGCCACCCTTTGCCTGCTTCGACCTACCCAGCCGGAGCAGAAGAACGTCGCTCCAGACTTGCAGAGCCGCCGCTAGGCCGCGCTGCCGCTAGATCTGGATAAGCCACCGCCATGGCCGTGCCGGGCAGCCGGCGCCCGGAGGGAACTCGGCCTCAGCCGGACAGCTACGCGCGAGGAGGAGACACAACCACCACGGCTGCCGGCCACGGATCCGCTACTAGGTCGGCACCCACAACCACCATGGCTGTCGGCGGCGACCTAGCCAGAGAAAGAAAGGGGGATCACCAGGGCCCAGGACCCCTGCCATGGCCCGTGAAGGCGAGGCAGCCACCAGAACACGCCCGCGGCCGCGCCACCCTTTGCCTCCCTCGACCTACCCAGCCGGAGCAGAAGAACGTCGCTCCAGACTTGCAGAGCCGCTGCCAGGCCGCGCTGTCGCCAGATCTGGAAAAGCCGCCGCCATCGCCGCGCCGGGCAGCCGGCGCCCGGAGGGAACTCGGCCTCGGCCGGACAGCTACGCGCGAGGAGGAGAGCCCTCACAGCCACCACGCCGCCGCCGGAACCGCCGCGCCGCCACGCCCCGTGAGTCAGCGTCGCGCCCCACCGACCACAATTCCTGCATCGCTACCGCCGAGCGAGTGGGAGAAGGAGCCCTGCCGCCGCCGATGCCGCGCGGGCTTTAGCCCGGTGACGTCCTCCAGCAGCGACGAGGGGAGGGGAGGATGGGGGAAGGAGGTGGCGGCAGATTCTAGGGTTTCCCCCCGACTGCTCGCGGGAGCGGAGGTGGGGAAAAACTCAAGAAATGCACTGTTCGCCAAGAAGAAAATCCTGTTTCGCCGCTTTCGGCGTTATTAGTTTAATGTAGGGTCTTTCCGGCCTATTTATCTAAAAATAAGTTTAGGGTCTGATCAAGTTATAACTCATGAGGACCACTACCATCTCATATTTACTAACTGAGACTACGTAGCTACGAGCTCCCACGTTAATTTTGGAGCTTAGAAGGATTTAACTATCCGATCAATCCATAGTCGTAGGATGAAACATATTAGTCGTGTTTCCCCTTTTCGCGTCCGGGTGTAGTACGACTGCGGACTGCCCTCCGTCTCCTGACTGTTTTAACAAGGTTCTCTCTCATCATGTCTGTAGTAACAATCCCTCTTATCATCGCTTCCTCCATGATACGACAGTGCCGAGAGAGTTCATCCGGCAACAATCGCATGTTTCGGCCTGCCTCGAATTGTTTCTCTATGCTGGCGCAAGGTGGGGAAGCCACCATTTTCTGTCGGAGGCCTCTAGGTCCATCCCGAATCAGAGACCAGATAGCTATCAGGGGCACTAATGGTCTTGCACTGCTGATATCAGGTGAAATCTTTTAGGGGTCGTTTGGATCTCATTATTTATATGGAATTCATTTTCAGATTCCATGCTCAATCTATTTGGATGTCATGAAATTGGAATGTCATTTCATTTGGAATTCCAGAGAGTGTCTTTGCTATGTTAAGTCAATTCTTGTCCCTAACCCTGTAATTTTTCTGGAATTCATTTCATTTCATTTGGTCCAAATAAAATTAAATGACGGGTGCCAAACGGGCCCTTATTTGCTTCGCGTCCATCAAGGTGCCAGCTGGGGCATCATTTCATTTGGAATTCCAGAGAGTGTCTTTGCTATGTTAAGTCAATTCTTGTCCCTAACCATGTAATTTTTCTGGAATTCATTTCATTTCATTTGGTCCAAATAAAATTAAATGACGGGTGCCAAACGGGCCCTTATTTGCTTCACGTCCATCAAGGTGCCAGCTGGGGCAATGGAGCGTCAATCAAGGTTTTCAAATAGCGCGTTATATCTCTGTTATAGGGGCGCTATAGTATTTTCTATTTTGAGCAAGGTGCGCTAAACTGAATCCATGTACATTTACTCGTTGTACTGCGCTATAAGCTATAACTCCGTTATAGCATCAAAATAGCAGATTTTGAGAGTTGCTGCTATTTTTTATCGCACGCTATTTTTATCATTGGGGTATACAGGTTTGCAAGTTGATGAGGGGATATTTACAGGCTGTAAGTTACAGCTACATGCCTACATGTTTCGTTCCAACATATTTCAAGATTAATATAATTTTCTCAGTGCAAAATCTGTGATGGGCTGTGCTGCAATCTCTCAGTCTGTCGATGTTGCCAAGTTCAAAATCAAGGAGAAATCTCTCCAGTGTATGTGGAAATCTAGACAGAAAGATAGAGATATTGAAATTGAAAGGTGCAGTGGTCTGTATCTGCTGGTTGATACGCAAAAAGGGATTCCCCGTGATTTTGAATGGGATCCTAGGAGCTTGGTAACTCCCTTGAAAATGACATGAACCATTCATACTGGTCTGGGTATACACATGTTGATCTTCATAGGACAAAATCCACAATTTAACACTGCTAGGAAAACAGCTACGAATACTACGTGTGACACTAGTTAATCCCTATGGCCTCAAACACTTCGAGGAACGGAGTAGTCTCATTGGTGATGGGTGGTCAGCGTGTCACAAAGAACAGAATGTGACACCATAGCTAATGGTGGCATTTACTTCAAGGTTGTACAGAAGAAGTTTGTGGCGACGACCAGACAGATCATGCAACCACATCTTAGTCCACTTTGACATTCTGTAGTTGTGGGAATATTGCTGTGAGTAACAAACCTTCCTGGGGGTTTTCTGCACACACATTATTAGAACCAATAAAAACACACAAATATGTGCAGCCAAAATGAAAATGCGAAAAAAGAATATGCGCCTTTACCAAAAGGAAATTGCAGGGAAATGACACCACAAACTATCTAAAATCAATTTTTGTTTGGTTGGCACACACTGACATTAAGCTTGGAAATTGAAAATCTTCGTCTTGTTCCTGTGTACAGGTCGCCTCTACTAGGCCGATTGCCAAACAAAAAATAAATCCAACAGCTAGTGGTCTTACGGGACAAGGAATCATCCACAGGTCGCCTCTTCTCACTCTGTCTCTTCGTCTCTGCTCTTGACACGCCCCGCGCACGAGGAAGATAGGCAAAAATGAAGAAAAGAAAACGGGCGAAAAATATCTAACGGGCTTACATTGAACCCGACAAGCTGGAGGACTAACACGAATCTTGGCAACACATCGTGCGTTCAGAAAACTGACTGTTGCGAATTAAAAAAAAAACAGCTAGCTGTAAAATTGGAAAACTATTTTTTTTACACTAGTATGAAATCTTCTAGACCAATGGATGGAATAAATTGGAGGGTTGTTATTCATTTGGGGTACCATAAAACTCCTCTATTCAAAAGTTGTAGTCGATGATTAACCTGTTGTTGATTCCGTACAGAAACCCAGTCATTAGAATTGCACATTTTTTCCAATTCAAAGTGATAATTGGGTTGGAAGGAAAGAGAGAGAGACTCCATGTACTCTCGCTTGTTTGCAAATTATTTGTTGCCAACATTCTGATCTTCGGGATTTAATGCCGACAATAAATAAATACATAAGGTAGAGGCCTTTAATATGTATGTCCAGCTAGCTTGTTGGCATTTTTTTCCATTGCTTCTTTCATTAGTCCATATATATACGTACATTTCACATACTTGCAAAGAAATAATGCTTTCTAGCAAATTACAAACAGCACCGGGAACTCACTTTACATTCCTCCCTTCTAGATAAAAACAATTTGCAAAAAAATGATCGTCTTGTCCGGCATACAAATTGTTTGCACACATCAGTATATAACTCTTAAAAACAGAAAACAGTACGGTGTATGACTCGATATTTACTACTGTAGTAGTATTTAAACTGTAACTGCGTTACTTTCCCCTTACACGTTTTTGGCAGCGGGTCAGCTTACATGGCGGCGCCGAGCGGAGCTTCTGGCGGCGCGTTGTCGTCGTCGTCGTCGACAGCGTGAACGCGGACGTTCTTCCTGGCGGCGGACAGGCGCCGCACGGCCGCGCGGCAGCAGCAGCAACAGGCGACGAGGATGGCGACGACGGCTAAGGTGAGGACCACCAGGACGACGACAGTCCGGAGGCGGCGCGACGGATGAATCGTCGCCAGCCAGTCCTCCAGTCCTGAGTACCCGACTCCCGTGGTCGCAGCTCCCTTCGACTGGCCGGCGGCGTGTTTTGGCGCCATAGAGCAGGTCACCGACGCGGAAGGGAGAAATGGGGGTGAGTGGAGAGTAGGAGTAGCAGGGTTCTCTGCGTGCTACGGTGGAAGAACAAACTACGGACGTGATGAGCTTCCAGACGGGGGCGCCGGGGTGATGGAGTGGCAGAGTACTCTGCCCGGAAGCAGCTAGTGTGCTTGTGAGAGGCTCTGCCTAGATTTTATTTATGGGCCTAAGCAGTAAGCACTCTACATCACTAGAAAAATCTGAAGTTTTTGTGGAAGTGGAGGACTCTACATCACTCAGTTAGTTCTAACAGTGGAGAAGAAAATATGTTCGATGCAAATGGGAATATGTCACACGGAAGTTCTAGTGTTTTTCATGCTCCAATACCATGAATGAAAGGGATATATTTTACTTGCTTTTGCCTCCACAATTTTGTACGGAATCAAACGGTAACTCATTACTGTTCTGCAGAAACAAAAAGTAATAATCAAAGAAATCAATCAAGAATCACACAAACCAATGGGCATCTTTAACGAGCCAAATTCGGAAGTAAAATAATTTGTTCACCCGGACTACACACTGAGCACAACAACATAAAATGCGGAGTGCCTGCCAACTCAGAAATCTCCCAAAGTACTCTCCTAAGCAGTGAACAACATGAATGCCATCTATTTTTAGGAAACTTCAGAGCAAAAGCAACACAAATTAAGCTTACTTAAATCATAAGTGGTGAGCCATCATCATCGTCCTTAATCAACCTTGGCGGTTCAGAACACGTAAGCAGTCTACAACATGAATGTTTCATCCATTTTAAGGAAAAATCCAGAGCAAAACAGAACAAATTAAGCTTACTTTATCACGAGCTTAATTTCTCTTTTGTCTCACGTTATGACTTCTGATTAGACAAGCACATATGCATGTATATATATGCTAAACAAAATGACTTAGTACTCCCTCCGTTTCATAACCGATAAAAGCCAATACAATATCCTGATTAATGATTGCTAACCTGACATCGTAACTAAATTTTCCACACCATTTGCATGACAAGTCATTAAATTCCAATCACAATATCCAAAGATTTTTTTTTTTTGAAATGGAGGTTGAAACCCCCGACCTCTGCATCAAAATGATGCACACAACTTTTTTTATTATATTATTTAATAAATCTTAAAAAGAAATACAACAATCAATCTGATGCCACCTTTCTCACGACATTAACACAACACCAACAAGCTTGATGAAGGGGGTGGCAATGATCGGGGCCGTGTGCCCTGGCCTCGCACCTACGCACGTCATATAAATTCGGAGGCTTCGCCAAGCCGCCCAACTGTGTGTCGGGAGTACAAACCGGTCCAACAGACCCTAAGAGCGCATCATATGCGCCCACTTCAGAAGCCGCCGCTGCCGTCTTCCACCAACCCATCTTCAGGGTGATCATCGCAATGACCTAGTCAAGCCAGCTGTCAACGCTGCCTAACAACGCCACCGTCCTGCGTGCGTCCATCATTCTGCGTCCACTGTCAAGCCCTTGTTGCGCCATGCCATCGAAATTTATCGTTGTCGATGCAGTAGATGCACACCACTCCATCTTGGCCACCGCGCAAAAAAACGCATGGAGACCTGTGTCCAGCAACCATGCACTTGCTTCTCCAGCCGGCATGTCACTCCAAAGACGATACCCATAACGGGGAAACAACGTAGGAACATCGTCATGATCCAGTCTGCAACGTCTGAATACGCCCTGGAGCACAGAAGGGACGAGAACAGACTACCATGCCTCCAACGAGGTAAACTACGCCCACGTGTGCCACCATTGGCGGTTCCGACTGAGGCTGAAACAAGCTTTGGCTGGCATCCCCACACTCGGCACTGGCAGGATCACCGACTCCTCCTCTCCATTGACCGCCATGCCCCACTGGCGTGTCTAATCCGCCGACAAGGCAGCACCACCGTGCGGATCAAGGCGCACCACCGGGAAGGTCCATTAATAGGAGAGGAGGCCTATCATTGCGCAGACGATGACATGGACCCAAATGCACCGAGTCGGGAAGCCTGCTCAAGATCCACCGCAACCCCGCTCCAAAGCTGCGTCAGAAGAAAGCCCCGCTACCGCCATCATCCCATGCGGGCTTTGCCCATTAGTACTCCAGCGGCGATGCGAAGAACAGATGTCGTCGTGGCTTTGCCTGGGCGGTAGATGTGACTCCTCAGAGGTACTGTTTCGTTCCGGGTATGGAATACACAACAGTGTACATATAAAGTGCTAATGTTACAGATTGTTGGCACCCATATTCTACTCCTCTAGCATCAACTCCTTTGTTGAGTATTCTCAGTGTCATGTTGAAAATATTTTGAGAGAGGAGAGGCAACCTTCTAATCACTGTATACCCCAGTGCAACATCCCGCCTCACACTAATGTTAACAACCCTTCATAACCCGTAGGCAATATAATTTGACGTGCATTTCACAATATACATGGAGATCATTACTGCTCAACATACAATTCAAGACTTAACAAATCTTTCATTCATATAATAGAGAAACTAGGGTTCATTCATATCCCCAAGTAAACTACTCAAGTAATGAGACACAAGACATCATAAACATCAACATATGTATCATGGATGAATGATAGTATGAGTGCATGAAGTAATCTACTATAAAGTATAAGATTACAACGAGATGGATGGATTGATCTATGGTTAATTACGGTGAAGTAGATGATGATGGTGTTGATGTAGATGCCTTGGCCTCCTTGTTTCAAGCCTTGTCTTGATCTCCAATGCATTGTGAGGTGGTGGAGATGGTGGTGATGGCGGCGGCAGCAGCCCTCCGGAGGAGGCTGCAATGGTGGATCGTCTCTTTGAGGGCTACGTTTTCCCCTCCTTATATAGGAGGCCTCCACGTGATCCAAGGGCACTAGATGGCCCCTCTTGACTCCCAAACCGAACTAATGCTTTTAGGAAGGTTAAGAGTTCAAACAGGGTCAAAATCGGTGAAGAATCGCAAAAATTCGGGCAATTCCCGTCGCCCTGAGGGTGCGGTACGGTCGCTTCACCGACGGTCGTTAAACCTTCTGTTAACGTGTTCTTGCAATCTTGTTTTGGACGCCATTTATTCATATGAACACCGTTTTGGGTGTTCTTCGGCTCGTTGGAATCGTGAGGACCAGCCCCACACTCCAGTGGTGTTTATTCTTGATTTAGAGTTCATGAAAAAATGACCATTTTCCAAGCCAATTTATTTGCACCTGGTGTCTTGTAACTTATTCGGATTCTCTTACCTTTGTTTCCTTTGATCGTGGTTTATTCATAAATTCCACCTACACATACATAGACACAAAGACAAGGGAAACAAGTAAAATCCTAATAACAACCTATAGTTGTCAAAGGACCATTGGAAAATGAAATTGGAGTTGATATCAACATAAAAGGTAGAAACAATTATAGAATAATGCCAAAACTCCAATGTAAATATATACAAAACAATAGGAAAAAATCCAAGGTAGAAACTGGCCTCACAGCCGATAGTACCGCCCCTGTCGGTAGTACCGGGCGTACTGTCGGGCTACTTCTAGAGAACAGTTTTTGGGTACTGGATATGTAACACCCCGAAATTTTGACCCTTTAAATTGTTTTGGACAAAACCAAAATTTGGATTTGGATTTGGATCTTCTAATTTTTGCACGTCTATTTTCTTCTACATTTCCAGAACCCCAAGATTCTCAAAAGATTTATCTTTTCTTTAAATGCAAAAAGGCCTAAACCCTAGCCTTCCAAAGGAAGTGTGCCAAGGGTGACTTAAAAAATTCCCCAAAAATTCCAAAGTGATCTAAACAAGTGTAGAACCCATTTATGCAAAAATATTGAATACCTTATTAAGAAAATATTTGACTCTTTCCTAAGTTGTTTTCTGCCTAAAACACCAAGTATTTTTGAAAGCCTATTAAACCTTTTCCTAAAATTGTAAAAAACCCCAAAGTAGGTGCTCCTCACCACTACCTACCTCAGGGATTTTTCCTGTCCAAATATCTTTTGATTTAAGGCCTCAAAACATGTATTCTCTTTTTGACCAGAAGTGTTCGATGAAATTTTTGTACAGACTAAGTTTGGATTTTGGGAAAATATTGTTCTGCAAAGTTGTTGGAAATTCAATTTGGCACCAGGTGACACGATCATATTTCCATTTGGGGTCCTGAGATGAGGGAAGCATCCTGATGCCGATGTCGGCATGGCCAGTGGCGTGGCCACCGCTGGCATGACCTTGCCAGGCGGTGCCACCACTTTCTGGTCGCCGTCGTTCTTCCCCTCCCCGATCCGTCCCATGTCCAGCAGTTTCCCCTCCACCCCATCGACCTCCAGCCGCCCCGAATTGCCACCTCACCCTCCCCAGCACGCCGCCGTCCGCTAGACGGCCGCACGCATAGGACCGCCGCGGGTCCCCCCTCGCAGTGCCATGATGCCCCCGTGCCTATCCTCTGCCACGGATTTCCCGTCGACAGCAGTGCCTGCAAGCTACACCAACGACGCCATGGCCGTTGTCTCGCTGCTACAGCCAGACAGCTCACCCCGCCACCTCACCGTGCCCGCCCGTGACGACCACCCCCTCGGGCGGCTATAAAAGGAACCCCCGGCCATCTTCGAGCACCACACCAGCCCTCTCCCTCACCCAGACTCCCCCTCCTGGAGTATTGCTTCCGGAAGAGCCCTCCATCACCGGCTGCGAGCTTGCCCTAGCCGCGCGGACTCCGGCCAAATTTCCCCGCCGTGCAACCCTCCCCCCGGATTTCTCCCACCATCCAAACCCCCTGAGAACCATGAACCCGGTGCCACCCTCGCCGGAGTGATTGGTGGCCGGCATCGCCATCTCCGTCC
This sequence comes from Puccinellia tenuiflora, assembly GCA_012064385.1. Classification (NCBI taxonomy): domain Eukaryota; kingdom Viridiplantae; phylum Streptophyta; class Magnoliopsida; order Poales; family Poaceae; genus Puccinellia; species Puccinellia tenuiflora. Next base: position 534,447 of record QRDG01000295.1, on the reverse strand, counting down.
TCGAGCACATCTCGGCCACCGTAGCCGACGACTCCACCTCTGCTCCTGGCCTCCCCACCATCCGTGAACACAACCTACGGGCTGCACCCCACTCCCCGAGCCGCTCTGATCCCTCTTCTCGACCTCCCTGTCACCACAGCCACCGGAGGACCTCGCCGGTGAGTTTGCCGGAGGCGGCAACCCCCCCGGACTTCGCTTTCTTCTTTTTCCTAGCGCGTACCGATTTGGTTTAAACAGACAGGTCCCACCCGTTAGGCTTTCAATCTTTTCTGAAACATTTTATTCTATTTTGTTTCTGTTTTTGAAAAGGAAGATTTTAGGGCTATCTTTGGAAGGTCATATCTCACTCAAAAATAATCGGCAAAATATAAATCTTTTTGCAGTAGCTTTGTTTTGAAATTATCTATCCAATGAAACTGGTTTTGAATGATTTGAAGTTTATTTGCTTGGGGAATTTTTGAGTAGCTTTTGGAGAGTTTTAACCCATGTTTTTAATTTATTTAATAAATTCAAACCCTCCTTTTGAAGTGGAAGTTGAACCTGTCCCTGAAGGCAAGCCATCAGCCCCCACCCATATGTTTCCAAGTTGTTGATGCCTTGTTTGCAATGATGGTTACCTGCTTGAATGTTAGCTTGCATCTCACATGTCATATTGCATGATTATTATTTCATGTGATCTATCGTTGCTATTTATTTCCTGTAAGACGATAAACCCATCTCATGTGGGTTGAGTTCAGGTACCCCGACTAAATACACGTTGGGTCCTGCCCAAGTGGACTGAACCGGCTACTTTCTGTAGAGTTGTGGCGTGTGTTGGACGGTAACATGCACCACTCCCCATTCCGGCGATGATGGACTGGGGGAACCACCGCAGTAAATGGAATGGAGGAACGGGATCGCGTGGACGCCTCCACTAACTCTTGTAGTCGACCTGTGGTAGGCGCTGGTCGGAGGTATCTCCACCACAGTCACCCGGTTGGCGCAAACCAACTGTGCTTTTTTACTTTCTTTTGAACCAACCTGTGGCAGGCAACCCAGTCGTCCGGTTGACTGTACTTTCTTTTGAACCAACCTGTGGCAGGCAACCCAGTCGCCCGGTTGACTGTGCTTTCTTTTAAATCAACCTGTGGCAGGCACCCCAGTCGCCCGGTTGACTTTGTTCATTTTTGCTGGACTACTATGTGATTATTGTATGCTCATTTATAACATGTGGACTAATGTTTGTTGCTTTTCTTACTGTGAGAATAATGACTAAGTATAAAAGTTGCTAAGTGAATGATCACCTCCGTTCACTAGGTTGAGTCATATAGTGCCACTCGCCAAACACCACCCGCACAACCATGCATCGTTGAAATGGGCAAACCGTAGCTTAGTAGCCTATCAAGTCTCTTTTGATGCTACCCACTTGGCAAGCCTAGTCGGTTACTGCATAGTTGTGGTTGGGGCTAGTCTTGCGAAGGTTCCGGAGCTAGGCATCGCTCATGAGTTGGGGACGTGCTGGATTCACTTCGTCATAAGACTTAGCCCAAGTGGTAATTCGGTAGCTACACAAGGAGCGTCTTGGTAGAGCAGACGGCTACGGGGAAATAGGTTTGTGCTGTCGCCATGATGGGGATAGTACTTCGGTACCAGCGGTACAAACATAGACCCCAACGTGTGGATAAAAGTTGCAACCTCTCGAGAGTGTCAAACCTAGATTCTTGTATTGTTCCTAAATGAGGAACAGTGTTGGGTCCAGTCACACTAGAGTCAGTCCAGTCGAACACGGAGAAAAAAATTCACTAAGTGGTCAGAGTTGGCTAAAGTTGAATGAGCAAAAGGGTGGACCATAGTTGGTCAAAAGTTTAGCCTCGAGTTAGACCAGAGTTGGTCAAGCTTGAGAACCTAAGTGTTGAGAATGTTGTTGCGTGGAAGTGAGACTCGTTCTCATAAGCCACGGTTTTCGTCACAGGTAAGTAGGTAAGTTAAGTCCAACCGTTAAGCTTGGACTCGCACTTTACCCTACCGCATTCATGCTATGCCATATAGGAAAATTGGATACGGTTGATTGTGGATTGATGTCTTGCGAGTACATTCCATGTACTCACTTGGCTTTTCATGTGGCTAGATCCTCCTATCCCCGTCATCAAGTACCCCTTGTACTAGAACCAGACACAGTATCTAGGCAGAACCCCGTGGAGTTAGGCCCTCTTCGTCACACGCTTCCGCCATTCCGCTGACGCCCTCTAAAGGAGTTTATGTTCGATAAATAATGTACAAACTGTTGTGTGTGCTAGGGCGCAACCTTGTAATGAGACCCTTGTAATGTATCGTCGGTTTCCGAAACCTTAATAAAGTTGTTGGTTATGTTCTGTTATCAAGTTGTCATATATTCAGTGCTTCTGGGACTCATATATGGGGTAACTCGATCCCTCGGATCGGGGTGCCATAGAGCTTGGTATCAGAGCCTAACAGGCCTGTAGGATACCCTAGTTCCAATGGAGAGCCTTAGATAGCGAACGTTGCTTTGCTTGCTTTTAACTATTTCTCTATATGTTTGTGCTTATCTTAACCATGCAACTCACCTCTTTTGTCCCTGGTACAGATGACGTTCGAGCTACCCATAGAAACCCCCACCTTGCACGTTTCCGGCATGCCACAGTTCCTCAGTGAGATTTGGGCACACCTCTACCCAGCCTCTCCTCCTCTGACCTACCGCGTGCTCTGCTCCCGTCGTGATGGGACTCACTCGGTGTGCACCGCCACAGTCTACTTGCGCGCCGAGCCCATGGACCGTGGGCACACGTACGTCCTCTCCTCTGGCATCACCCACCAGGCGGCCCGGGCCATCTAGGAAGCCGCCGCAGATGCCATCATTCTCCTCCGCACCCACGATCCCAACACGAGGAAGCGCACCCGCTATGTATACTTCCCGAGGTTGGATTTGAGAAACGGGGATGTCATCCTTCCCAACCCGGGAAATTCCTCTTCAGAGCTCACCGCCTTTCTCCAGTACACATCCTACCTCCACCAGTATCTGCATGCCACTCTCTCTCAGCTATCTATGCTTCGCGCTAGCATGGCTACGGTCGAAGCAGCAAGAGCACCAGGACCTGGCCTTCTCGCCAGATCCCTCCGTACCCAGAACACCTTCCTCTTACTCTTGACCAGCTTAGAGGAAGACTCGCTCTCACTCCCGCTCGAGCCACCATGTTCCGTAGTTCTAGCACCGCTCCTCCCTTCAGGCCACGCTTCTCCACAGGATACACTCGGGGGCCTCTGGCCAAGTGTCACCGCATCGACTTCGGCACACCCTTCCCCTCGTACACCCCAGAACGCTGGGAAGGATCATCAACGGCATCGACCTCATCGCACCCGCTACTCCCCTCGAGATGTAATTCTAGGCGCTAGCCTCAAGAGGACAACGCGTGTACCTTAGTTACGTATCGTAGTTGACGACCGCGTAGTCAAACCCGTGCAGGAATAAAGTAGTGGTAATGGCTTGTACCTTGTATAATATGGGGTATCATGATTCGTGTAACCCAACTCTCCATTGTATAATAACACCCTTGGTTTTATTTCTTTCTTTTATTTGGATTTTCTCGGGTGTTACATTTCTTTTTCCCCTTATGGATGCTCATGGCACACACCCCCACCTCCAACCAACCAGGATGAGGCCCAATACAGGTGCAAGTGGCAGCCAAGGAACCCCAATCCGCCGTTCCGCCCGACAGGCTGGCGAGGATCCAATGCCGCATTGATGAACATGACAAGGTGCCCTTCGTCACTCACTACCTCGAAGGTCCAACCAATGTGTGGTGGGACAACCGTTTCATTATGAGATAAGACGAAGCAACCATCACCTTGGCCCAATTCTGTGAGATTTTCCGTAAGGCATACATCCCCTCAAGTCTGATAAAGATGAAGCGACTGGAATTTTTGGCCCTCACCCAAGGTAGCTCAACCATAAGTGAGTACCTGATCGATTTCACCACCTTGCCCGCTATGCCCTCGAAGACGTTAACATAGATGAAAAGAAGAAGGACAGATTTCTCCATGGGATGCACCAGGTGATCAAAACTCAGCTCAGCGTCCTTCAGTTTCTAGATTTTCAAGCTATGGTAAACACCGCCCTAATTTCCGAGAGGGAACACCGCACCATCTATGACTCCCACAAGAAGAAGTTTGAGTCTCGCAAACACCAGCCAGAAGAAGCTCACAAGAAGCCACGTATCTGGCCACCCAACTCACGGGCCCCTGCACCTCCCACAACCTGGACCCCACCCAGAAAGGAAGGATACCCTCAAAACGAATTCTACCACAAGCGTCCACTTGTGGATGACTGCAAGAGGGAAAATTCCTGCTTTAAGTGTGGTAAGAAGGGGCACTACATAGCTGATTGCCCGTTGATCCAGAGCAAGGATGGCAGTAACAACAACCGCAAACTCAACAACCCTCCCTCGGATCGGGGTGCTACAGGATACCTTTTGTTTTTCTCCTGAAGTGGTCCGGAAGTAGGTGTCAGTAGTAACGGCATGTCAGTACTACAGGGATTCCTCCCGGAAGGACTGAGTAGCGAATACGAACGTCAATGCCTAGAGTACCGCGTGACGTCGTCCGGTTGTACCGGGCCAAATTTTGGGCTACTTCCGAGATTCAGGAATCCAATACTAGCACCCTTCTGTTTATTCTCGGAAGTGCGACAGAAGTACTCCCGGTAGTACCGGCTTTGCCGATAGTACCGAGCATTTCAGTGGAAGTACCGGAGGGATGTTTCAAAGAAGAAGACCGTTGACACCTGCACTCAACATCGTCCGCCAGGATGGCCAATACTAATGGGCTTGTGGGATTTCTGCCTCCAACAACCAGTTTGGAGGGAGGCTATTTAAAGGGGTCTTCTTCCCCATTGAATGTCAAGGCTCAGTTTCTCTCTCCTCCATTAATGAGCTAAGCTTCAAACTTCTAAATCTCCCACTCCTTATCCTCAAACACCTTGATCTTTTGAGGAGTGGCAGAGGAGACCTAGATCTACACTTCCACCAAAGGAAATTCGATTCCCACTACTAATCCATGGTGGATCTTGTAGCCCTCTTTGGATTCCTTGGAATCCTAGAAGGTAGTTCAGGTTTCAGAGCTTCCTTGTGATTCCCCCCACATTGTTGAGATCGAGCTTTCAACTCATTTTGGAGTTCCTCAACTTTGGTGTAAAAGGTTTGGTCAACGCCTTCAAGTCGGCCTCATAGTGGAAAGGGCGAATCCATCACGTGATTAGCACACGGAGAATAGGGTGAGCACTAACATTCTTGTAGGAGTGCCAATGAGGCTCCACACCCCTCCAACGTAGATGTACTTCCCTTGGGAAGGACCTACGAGAAACAAATCTTCGTGACCACTCTTGCGGTGACTTCTGTCATTACTTTCTGTTGCATATTACTTCTTGATTGTATCACTTAGGTTGCTCTCACCTTAGTTGCACATCTAGTCAATCTAATGTTACATGCTAGCTTATCTTAAATTAAAAAGAAAAACCTAAAATTTTGTTGTCGCCTATTCACCCCCTCTAGTGGACCATACGTACTTTCATGTAGGACCCGCCTGTAGGCCCTAGTGCTTCTCTACAGTCGCCCTTTGGACTACGTCTTTGTTTTGTTGTATAAAAATTCTCCGTAAATTTTGGTCCAGTTCCGAGGATATTTCCTTAAGAAATTTTCTGAAACGCAAAAACAACAAAAAACAGGAACTGGCACTTGGCATTTTGTTAATAGGTTAGTTCAATAAAATGCCCTAAAATGATATAAAAAGATGATTGAAACATATAACAATGGTATAAAACAAGCATGGAACATTGAAAACTTATAGATACATCAGACATGTATCACTATTCACCCCACTAAGATCTATAATTTTGTCTTTTTTGCGTAGCGTAGAGTACCACGTACTTAGGATTTAGATTTTTCACACTTGTTGAATAGATCATTGGCTATATGCATATACTATTTTCAGAATATTTTGAAACTTTAAATTTTTTTTCCAAATGTTTAAATAAAGGTCTACATGGTGCTCGGGTGCCAAAACACCGCACTCGTACTTTCACATAATAGTTTACAGCCGAAAGCTTAAAACTTACTAATCATAAGGTAGTACCTACATATTACAGTTCATGACAAATTAATGCCTTTGAATCATAAGTTAGCTCTAGGCGCATCACTCTCTTCAATTGGTAAACCATGTGGCACCATAATCTCAGGTGTAGAAAACTGAGATTTATCTTTAACTCTCTCATTTTTTTGGAGTTGTTTTTTGTGGCAGGAGATCACATGCTTTATAACCTCTTGTCGGAGAGCCCAAATCTGGATAATCATAGAGCGTGATACGAGTGACGTGCCTAAAGCACACCACGAGTATCAATCGACACACCACTACTAGGCAATTTCCTACTAGTGTAGATGTGCTACCTGTAAATAATTTTCCTCAGAGGCCATGGCCCAGAAGAAGTAGGGTGACATGCATTGGGATTGGTAACAAGATATGAAGGCTAGAATGTCATATATTTGGGAACCGATCGAGTGTACTATCAATATTTACATAATTATGTTCTATATCTGGAAAAAATTTGAATACTAGAATGATGAAGAAGCAAGCCGATTAACTAAAATTAGTCTTCCATGCAATTCTTGAATTTGCTATGCACTAAATGCATCATATATTTTTTAAGGTAGTAAAATCTATTATTAATTGCATAACAATAATAAAGATTAAGTGATTATCCAATTACTTTCATTTTATATTATCACTGTTTTAATATAGTATCAATATATATGATGCTTTTAGTGTATAGGAAATCTTCATAATTACGCCAACATTTATATTGGAAGGTCTTGGCGTAAAAATGAAGATTTTCCTTTGCATCTTGATATTAATAGAATGAACGGATGCTGAAAAATCTATACATAACATACCACTACAATTAATAGTTGGATTTCTCACATATATATAGTAAATTAGAACTTTAGGCCACAATTGCAATTAATATTCTACCTTGAGTGATACCATTAAATACGTCCTAGGTTTGGGAGCCTATAAATAAATTCTATATGTTTTGGGGAATTCATTATCTGAGTTTCTACAATGAAACAAAAGGATTTTTTTAGAATGACCCTTCTCCTATCATATCTATTTCTGCTCACTACAGGGAATGGTATAAGATCCACAAATAAAGGAGAGAATACTAGCCAAATCACATATCAACAAGCAGTGCATAAATCCATTCTGGTATGAATAAGCATTTGTTTTATTTTATTCATTTAGAATGATCTTGTGTCTAACAAGATGAGCAAACATCAAGTAGATGGAAGGGGGAGATATCTTCGATTGCGTTGATGTGAATCTTCAACCAAGTTTTAATCACCCGTTGTTGAAACACCACAAAATTCAGGTAAATTACACTCACCATGAAAAGGTTTACGTTCGTCTTTGCCTCGGTTTAAGCTAGATTCATGTTTGAGTAAATAAATGAAGGTAGGGTTATCTCAAATATGTGGATGTTAGGTATGTAACAAATTATCAAAATATATCTTGATTTGCGCAATGATTTATGTCACTTGTTCTACCATATTTCATAATTGTTCTTGTCTCACAATCTTTTTATTTCAAGAAACCCCCTTTATCTCCATTTGTTAGATTTTTTATAAAATAAAAATTTATGATATGTATATTTTTTCTAAACCTGACTTGATATATGTATTTCATCTATAATTTATTATATACATCCCTGGAAATATTTACTCATAGCGTGATGAAATTTTACTTTTCAAGTAGATGGAACCAAGTTCTTTCCCGGTAGGGATGGATACCACACCTCCGTCTCTACATGATGAATCACATGTACAAACGCCTACCATTGAATGCCCAACAAGAACGATTCCAATACTACGGAATCCTAGAAGGGACCATATAGCGTCACAAAGTATTGGCGAAGTGATAAAAAGTCATAAACAGGGAGAGGTAATTTTTGTATACACTCCTGTTGAATACCTAGTCATAGGTCGATTATACCAATTGGGGCAGTGTTGTGGCATGCATTTCTAATTTATTGAATAATTCATGAACAGATAATCATGTGTACTATTGTAATCAGTTCAATTCATTGATAGTATTCTAGTGCAAATTCATATTTGATGCAAATATTTAATATCTAATGTGGGCCATAAGATGAAATGTGTGGTCCAGGGTCATCAAACAATAAAATGTAGTATGTTACATATAAAGAAAACTAAAGATAGGAAGGGCCTCCAAAATTAAAATAACATGTAGTTAGTGATGAATGTTATCGCCACAAATATTCCATTACATATGAATGTTATTTCAGACATCATGGATGAATTTGATTTATTTGTCATAGTTTGATCGATATTGACTGGTCTACATTGGTCTCAAATATTATTTGTCGAATTAATTTATACGCATCGGATGTATGCACCATGGCTATATTATACATATGTGCATGTAGTTAATACTTAGTTTTCTCATTTGATGTTACTATAAATTTTGACTTGTAGGGGACGGGGATGAGATATTTTTACGATGATATATATGGAACACGGGCTATACTAAACGTGTATGAGCCAAAGTTGAACCGAGATAGTGAGGATCTGCGTGCATCATGGATACAAATCAATAACGAGGCAGAAGTGGGTCACATAGACAGAATTGGTGCTGGTTATGATGTTTGCCCGTCGAGAGGTGATAACTTTGCAAGATTTCATATTGGTTGGGTAATTATTTCTATTACACATTTTCTATCATGAACAATAGATATATTATAATGGAGAACTTCAATTTAGGTTGGTGATTTTACATTGACCTTTAAGTTAAATATGTACAAGGATGACGGCGTACTGAATAGGTCATGCTATGATCACACATGTCCTGGTTTTGTGCAAGTTAACCCCAACTTTGCCCTTGGAGGAAGATTGCAGCCGGTTTAGGTCTATAATGGACCACAATATGTAATAACTGTTCTTATTTTTAAGGTATGATGTTTTTATTTTATTTTATATATCTTATATATCTCGCACAAGCATTATAGGTTAATATTTTTACTTGATTTATTTAATGTGCATAATTGTTTAGGTTATTTGCTATGGTATCAATTGAGTTACTTAATCAAGATTTGAGTTCTTGTCTATCATCACACAACTTCATAGGATGTGTTCACACATATTTGACATATTGATCATCCAAAGCATGGGTTGAAATGAACTTATTCATTATAGTACCACTAACAATAATACCCCCACTTTGGCAAAGTGTATTGAATGTTGGTTTGACCACGTGTTCAAACATTAAGAAGTTTTAATTTGACCAAAACAAAGATGTCCTACATTTTGGCAAGGAGAGAGTGTATATTTAGTAAAACTTTCAACATGGCAATCATATTCTTATCAGCGACACAAAAATATGTTCTCCTGATTTACATCCCTTTTGATGACAAAATGATATGAGAAGAAATTTATACTATTGAATATTTGAAACCATAAAACTTACATCCTACTATCTATAAAATTGGTTATCCATCCCATGTTTTTTTTTTCATTTCAGGATCCAAAGACTAAGAATTGGTGGGTGACATATGGTGAAGATAATACACTAGTTGGATACTGGCCGAATTCGTTATTCACTTACATTAAGGATAAAGGTGATTCTGCATTCTGGGACGGGCATGTTTTAGGACCAACTGCTTTGAGAAAGTAACCTCAAATTGGTAGTGGGCATTTTGCTGAAGAAGGATATGGAAAAGCAGCATTTATTAAAAACATCCAAATTGTTAATGGAAACAACAAGCTTGTTAATTCAAATGATAATAAGTCCCATCCTAGCAGCACCAATTTTTTCAAATATTCGGTCGATGGTTATAAAATCACCAAGTATGGGATACATATCTACTATGGTGGACCTGGTGTTTTATTGTAAGAAGATATATCCCAGATGGATGCATTTTAGTTGTGGCGGTTTATGAAGTCCCCGATGCAATAATGAGCAAATAAGCATGAGAAAAAAATTGTCATGATGTGTAATCGTGTCTTTCATCGTCGATGGGACTAAGATCATATCATCTTGTTTCATGTTGAAGTGATATATGGTATCATTGAAAGGTGTTTTAAATTATTTATTTAAGCTTGGCAGAGTACAACTATACAAGCGGTACGATCGTTGCAATGGAGGAAAACTACCCATGATTAGTGATTCTGCTCAAGTGTCAGATCGTTGTTGGATTTTGCTAGCTTCTTTGAGTGGATCACAAATTATGCGCGTTGTTGTGGGAAGTGTTGTTATAAATTGTTGTCTAACTCTCTGTATTGACTATGTACTAGCATAATTACTCTCGCAAAATCCAAAGTAAATAAATATAGAAAACATTAGGGCGGACAATAGAAAAATATTTTGTACAAAAACCAATGGTTACTCATCAAAAATTTGCACGGTTTTTTTTGTGAGATCTCACTACTAAGAAAATAATATGGTTAATATTAGAGTATTCAGACCTTAAAATCTGTCCTGAGCAGAATTATATAATTGACGATGATAGAGGATAAAATTTTGATGACGGAAACAAACAAAATAATTATAGACTATATCAAATAAAGGAACCCCAATAAAGTAGAATACTTGTTTTGTTACATGGATCAGAATGAAGTTATGGTCACAGTGTAGAGTTCACAGATAAGAAACTTACAGTGTTGTTTAAGGGTGTTGTCTTCAATACAAAATAGAATATTAGTAAAGGGAAATATCTCCAAACTCTTGAAGATGCTAATTCCACAATGGTTCCAAAGAGCAAAATTCCATGTCCAAATAAAAGAGTAAGAAAGTGGAAATTCTAGGTTACATAATTATGCCGAAGGAAATAGCCATCGAGTAGGACATTATGACCAAGCAATATATTGCATGAATAAATGTGGAAACTAAAGTGATTTGTCAATATTGAGTTTGAGAAATTGAATAGACAACTGAAACTGTCCCTGCATCATATGTGATTGTGCCAAACATCATTTGAGGTAACACCATACAAACCCTGCAACTATGTACGAATACAAGATTAGCTTTAAAATAATATCCTAGGGGGGATTCAGTTCCTTGTGTAATTTCAATGGAACACAATCGTCTTGGTAATGCTTTGTTAATAGGTTCAAAATACCTGACAACAGAAGTCCCTCACAATAAAGTTATGCATATGAACCCAATCAGTATAAACAAAAATAGTTCCCCAAGCTGGAGGAGATATCCAGCTGCGAGATTATATAGTCGATAACATATTTTGGTTTTGCAAGGTAAATAAGATATGTGCATAGTCAGTGCAATCCCACAAATAAAATGGAGGAACTTGATTTACCTCCTATGGATGACAGCATGGGCTTAATCGACGGAATCAGTCAGAGCATCCATGCTGAGTTGATGAGTATCATCGTAGCAATGGAAACGTTGAAAGGTAACAATTTCTCTTCTTCGTTTTGCGGGATAATATGAAAGAGATTAAGTTCTCCAGATTAGTTGCATGTGCATTTTTGGACATCAAGCGATCAATATTTGCATTACTCAAGATTAGTTGTCTGTTGGTAAGGATGCATACGCATTCTGGATATCAGGCCATAACTATTCGAATTGCCATGAAAATTTTAAGACAACAGTATAAATGAAGTTAATACTTGTGATGAGAAATCTAAAAATATACCATGGCACAACTGATCTGAGAGTTCTGAACCTATCGATGCCAATTTACTACTGACAATGGTACGGTAGAAAAGAAGTAACCTGATCCTACAGCATATAAGATAACAAATTAGATTACATATTTGAAGATGCTGGAGCGATTTTGGTCCAAAGACCCCATATTCCATTAGAACATTTTCACTTGAGGATGGACATTCTAAAGATGTTTGAATCCAGTTCGTTCCTCTGCAAAATATGACATGCATGCGTATGTTTTCCAAAGTATGACACAAAAACAGATTTCTTTCTTTGCTCATCGGTTTGCAAACAGGCTTTTGCTCTCTGTCAGCACAAGATAAAAAATTCAGAAACTTGTAGCATCTTTCTGTTGCCGGAAGAGTCTTCAGTGATCAGGAGGTATTGTATCTGGGTGCTAAAAAGGGAAGATCCCTTATATGCCACTTGAGAGATCTTCACAATTCAGGGTCCATTGATTAACCTACGCAAAAGAAACTTACAGGAATTAGAACACTACTAGGAAAATGGCTACCGGCGGCGCTCATAATTGGGCTACCGCCGGGGGTATCACATAGCGCCGGCGCGCCTCTATGCGCCGGGGGTATGGCAGTTAGCGCCGACGCACCAACATTCTCATGCGTCGGCGGTAACTTTTTTTTTGGAAAAAGTCCAAAACAAACCTTAAACTTATAGGCCAAAGATAAATGGAACCCTGAACTTCGAATCCCTAAAATTGACACTCTGAACTTATCAATCCCGATCTATTTCAAACCCTGCATATGTTTTCTAGGCCAAAAAATAAAAACTCAAATTGCTGCTCTCACTGACAGCACATGCCCACTTTTTTTTATAAAGGGAATATATTAATACCAATAAGATATCAATTACACCCAACCTCTGCACCAATATAATGACTAGAACAAGTCTAGACATGAAGGATGCACAGCCGAAAAACAAAAGAAAAAATAAATAAAAACCCCACCGAAGCAAACAGAGACTCGCAACAGCAAAAGCACCACCAGTGGAGACGACACCTCGACGTTGAAAAAGCTTCTCCAAAAACGACGCCTTAAGGAAGGTAGTAGTGCACAAACACCACCGTCGTCCGGACTAACCTGCATGGTTAGATCCTGGGATTTCACCTTGGAGAAGGTTCAATATCCAGACAATGCCTTCAACAAGGAGATGACTATGGAGCCACCATTGCCAGGTACAACCATCGAAGGTCAGACCTAGGGTTTTCACCCCGGACACTGAGACACGAGACTCCAAGAGCACCGCCTAAAAATAAGTCAATCGTTGTAACCACCACATGGCAAGAACTGCTGCAAATACTGCAAAGTGTTGATTGCCAGGCACACATACATCTTCTGCCCATCCTTCATGATCCTTCACACCGCCAGCACAGCTGGTGTCTCACTCAACTTGAGCATGGAGAACTACCAGCCATTGACCTATCTTTTCCACCTCCCCTAGGACCATGGTAATCGCGGCGAATAGCCGTACTTTGACATACCGTAAGGAGCCAAGGCGAGCATCCGAACTGCCTGCCATGGTCATCATCCGCATGGGTCGCCATCTCCATCGACATCACTGGCATCACGAGGATGCACTCCCTAATACATGGTGCTGAGTGGTGCGTTGAAAGTCGACCGGCGGCAACCGCAGATGGCTCGACAATGCCATCCACCGCGCAGGTCATGTGTGACCAATCACACGCGAATATGGAGGTGACGCCGTCCAACACACTGACCGGGGCTGGGCCTTGGCTGGCTGCTCTATGCGATCTATACGTCAATGGACGATCACAGCAAGAGCAGCAGCCTGCACCGCCAGAACGCCGGCAGGAAGATCTTTTGGCCAGCTGCGGAATCAGATCTTGGCGAGATGTGGCAGAGGATTAGATGCTAGGGCAAAGGAAAAAATAAAAGGGAAACTCCCGCCACCGCCGTCCGCTGTCGGCCGGCCTCCTCCGACGGCGGCGGGGTCAAGGGAGGACGGAAAAGGGGCCGGGGGGGGGTGTAGGTTAGGGTTCCCCTGGGTCGCCTCAGCGAGAGACGCGGGGGTCGGGTCGAGGCCGATCGACCAGTCCACACAGGCCCACTTGTCATTTTCATCTCCTATCCCAGTCCATCTCACTTAGTTAAATGGGCGAATAGCTCCTGTGTGACGTCTTTCCACGGTATTGGAAGGAAAGCGACATCGTTGGCAAGAATAGCTCCCTCACGACGTTTCAGACGGCCCAAATAGCCAAGGCCCGACCTGGCCCTCTTTCGCCCTTAAACGCAACTGATAGAATCATTAGAGGTAAGGATCATGTTAGCCGGGCAAGCGTTGGACCCACCACTTATCCACCTCAGTGCGGGACCCACCACTTATCCACCTCAACACGGGACCCACCACTTATCCAACTCAGCGCGGGACCCACCACTTATCCAACTCAGCGTGGGACCCACAACTGTATCCATGTCAGCGTCATCAATTTACAAGACAGTATACCGATTCAGCGCTGCGTCCGTACCGTTGCCACTGCTTCCCCTTTCACCCTGCTTTCCCCAATCTTGCTCTTCTCCGGCGACGGAGTGCGGCACCGCCGGCCGTCGAGAGATGTCTAGCTTCGCTTCCGCCTCGCACCCAACATGGCCGCGGTATGGTGCAATGCCGATGACAACATGCCCTGACTGTGCACGCCCGGAGCTTCTGAAGCGGTGGGTTAGTAAGACTGATCAGCATGGCAATCTCAGGCGCGAATTTGTGAAATGCTTGAGCAAGCCACATGTTGGAGAAGGGGGCAAGGTTAGATCTGAGTTCTTTTGCAGAATTTTGCTCTAATTTCTCCCATTTCCGTCAAATTTGAGATTTAGGGTTCATGTTGCCGTTTTCAGATGCTGTCAAAATGCGGGTATTTCGAGTGGATGGATGAATATATTGCGAGGCTTGAATTTGAGGGTTCCATTGATTTGAGCGGAGGCAAAACCCAGGAGCCCAATTTGCCGCTTCCTGTGGAGAATTTGGGCTCGGACAGAGCCGTGTCGACGACAGGGAGTGCGCCCAATGCTGAACTGCCCGCCGAACTGAAGGTGGAATTGAATAAGATAAACAAACGTCTAAGGCAGATGATCGATTTGAAGAAGCAAGCAAACATGATGGCTGGAGGGTTTTTATAGTTGCATCATTTGTATCTATTTGTTTTACTTGTTGTCCTAATTTTAACCTCCCCCAAGCTTGGGCAATACTTTCTCCATCATGAGGCCAAAAAATATATATATGATTCCGATCTTGATGAATTTCGCTAGGAGGATAAAACTTAGAATAAAAGAGAGGTACAATCTCATCCCAACTAATACACTGGCCATTCTTCAGCAGCTTATACCATTCCGCTGCTCTTCCATTCAGTGATATAGAGAATAGTTTCCTCTTGACATTTTTCATTGAAATACCTACACATTTGAACAACTCGCATAATTCATGTATAAAAAGCAAATGATCACCAGGATGGACAGTTCCATCCCCTTCATAGTAGTTATCCATAACACGTTCAACAATCCCCATAGGTATTTTAAATGGAACTACTTCAACAGGTGGCGGGTTATCTATTACCGTAGCAATGGTAGTAGCATTCCCGAATAGCGATTCAAATGGAGATGTCTCCATGATAAAATAAAGCAGTAGGCAGAAATAAAAGAAGCACTTACAGTAAAAGTTTCCCTTAACAATTCCACTTACCAATAGCGCTTCACTCCCCGGCAACGGCGCGAGAAAATAGTCTTGATGACCCACAAGTATAGGGGGTGTATCATAGTACTTTCGATAAATAGGAGTGTCAATCCCAACAAGGAGCAGAAGGTGTTGACAAGTAGTTTTGATGAAGGTTTTGCTGTAAACGCTAGTAGACAAGTTTTAGGGATTTTTGATATAGCAGATAAATAAAATGCAAGTAGTTAAAAGACAATAATAATAATTGTAGCGATTAGCCCAATCCTTTTTAGCACAAAGGACAGGCCGGTTGTTGTACTTATGATGACCAAATGTTTTTGAGGACACACGGGAATTTGTCAAGTGCTTTCGCTTCATATAGCTAATAAATCTTTATTGTTTTGATAAGTGTTGTATGGGTGAACCTATGCTAATGCACCGCCCTTACTTGGACCAATACATACTTGTGATTAAACCCCTTGCAAGCATCCGCGACTACAAGAAAGTAATTAAGATAAATCTAACCACAGCGTTAAACTCTGAGATCCTACACTCCCTCGTGCACCGGTTTACCAACGGGGGTTCAGGTTTCTGTCACTCCGGCAACCCCACAATTAGTAAACCAACTACAAAATGCATCCCCCTAGGACTATAAAGGTGAAGTGTCATGTAATCGACGTTCACATGACACCACTAGAAGTAGCACCACAACTTAAATATCAAACCATTAAATATTACGCAGCATAATTCACTATTGCACAAGACTTTCCCATGTCCTCAAGAACTAAACGAACTACTCACAAGACATCATATGGATCATGATCAGAGCTGATATAATGATGAATAACAATCTGGACATAAACCTTAATTCACCAATAAAACTCAATAGCATCAACCACAAGGAGTAATTAACACCGGGTGAGTTCCCCCTATGAACTAGACAAGGTATAGCCCTAGATGTTACAGCGAAATGAAAGGGAGCAGTGGGATGATGGTGATGGCGATGGAGATGATGATACCGATGAAGTCCAGCGTGAGGGTGATGATGATGGCGATGATTTCCCCCCTCCGGGAGGGGATTTCCTCGGCAGATTTCTCCCTGCCGGAGAGCTTTCTCTCTCTCCGTTGTTTCCATCCCCGAGGAGGCAGAGGAATATTTCCTCGATCGCTCTCCCTCTCCTTAGGGTTCTCGAGGAAGAAGTACGCGAAGGGGCGACGCCAGAGGTGGGCCAGGGGCTCTTCACCAGGCCTCGGTGCGGCCAAGGTGGGACCCGCGCCCTAGGGTGGTGTGGGCCCCTCCTGGTCCGCCTCGGCCTCCCCTTTTGGCTACCTCCGTATTTTGATGAAATAGGAACTTCTGTATATTCTTTGTGATTTTTGGAGTTCCAGAAATAATGTGTCTTGGCGATGCTTTTTCCAGCTGAATTCTGGCTCCGGCGGTTGAATTTCGATAATCATCAAACATGCAAAATAAGATGAAATAACATAAGTAACATATCCAAATATGAAATATAACCTTGAATAACAGTAAATTATGATATAAAATAGTGATGCAAAATTTACGTATCAATGGTCGTACGGGCTTACCAGTCGTCTGCCTCTGCCGACAGGCGAGGCGGCGGGGCGGGGGGGAGGGGTGGGTGGGGGTGGGGGTGTTAGTGTTAGCGCCCTCGAGTCTTCTCCGAGGAGACGACACCCCAGCTTAGCGTGCCTCAGGGTGGATCCTCACGGCTTGCGCCCTCACCTCACCATTGTGCCGTTCGCTGTTGGCGAAGTGGAATGCGGCGGGGTCTTCAAACGTGTCGAAGTTGGTTGTAGTCAATAGCAGAGCTGCCCAACGGGCCGGCCCGGGCACGGCAAGGCCCGTCATGGTGACAAACAGGCCGGCCTAGGCACGGCATGTGGCAGCACGTTTCTAAACGGGTCGTGTCATGCTAGCCCTCGGTCCTTTCCCCATGGCCCAAGCACGGCCCTTTAATAAATCCCCCGGCCCATTCAGCCCTATTGGCAAGTTTTTTCTGTCTTGGGCCGCTGCAACTGTGCGTCCTTTCCGACGTGAGGCAGTGAAGAAATCGGGAAACCTATGTTGAAGTGAGAACCTCCCCTCGCGTCTCTTCCCAGGGAGGCGCCAGGGGCTAACCCTAGCCGCCACAAACCTCCCCTTCCCCTGCCTTCTCCCCCTCTGCCGCTGCCGTCGGCTGCAGCCACGATGGAGGCGGGCCCCGACACCAATGGTGCTTGGGGGGTGGATGTGGTGGTGATCCGTGGAGGCGGCTGGGGCGGCATCCGCGAGGTAGGCGCGTGCGGCGTTCAGGGCGGCGATCCCTGGATGGGCAGCGGCGGCAGCAGCCTCCATGGCCCTCGCTGGCAATGGTTGGTGGCGGCGGCTGCGGATCTGGTGCCCGCCCAGATCCATTGTCGGTTTCGGCCGGCGGTGCGAGGAGGGGACAACGAGGGGCGGTGGTGCTCCGTTGTCGGTGGTGCCCGATCTGGTGCGGTGGCACAGTGGCGGCGTGGGACGGTGGTGCAACACGGTCCCCTTTGCCACGGCGCTGCTCGTCGGCTTGCGAGCATGGCGGACAGGGCTGCC
The DNA here is from genome assembly GCA_012064385.1 of Puccinellia tenuiflora. NCBI lineage: Eukaryota > Viridiplantae > Streptophyta > Magnoliopsida > Poales > Poaceae > Puccinellia > Puccinellia tenuiflora. The sequence continues at coordinate 516,455 of QRDG01000295.1, read as the reverse complement.
ATCGATCTGCCGGCTTTCCAGTAGATTCGGCGGCCGGGATGGCCGGTAGCGTGCAGGCTCGGCCTGAATAAAGGCGGTGGTCCTAGGGCTCCTCTTGCGACAAGACGAAGATCTACCCATCGACGGTCCTCCTCGATCTGGCCGGAGTGTCGAGTTTCGGAAGGCTCCGTCGGCGAACTTCCATGGGCGCTTATGCCTGGAGATCGATGGATCGGGTGGGATTCGGTCGTGCCCACGATTCTCCGTTAAGGAGGCAGCGGCACGAAGATCTGCCACTACAAGAAATATGCTCGTTAACGACCCTCTATTTTGATCACTAGAAGGTCATTATTTTTCATTTATGACCTTTTTATGACCAAAAACTGATGGTCACATACCGAGCGTCTTAAACGAACCATAATGACTTTTTTAGTCGATTGGTCATAATCGTTTATGACCGAATCAGAGGGTCATAATTCTATGACCAATTATTTTGGTCATTGGTTGTCTGACCATCACGTGGTGTCTTTATATGTGTCCTAGTATCCATAAAAAAACATAAACTTGGAATAAGGCAATTTTCTGAAGAAAGTGTTATCAGAAATCATGTATCATCTATGAAGATTCATGGCTTTAGGGCCAAATGACGAATGTTATCTCCACATTCATGGTATAGTTTGCTTAAATATGCCCGTATTGGGCACAAACATGTATCTTGGAACCCTGAACAATGTTGTCGAAGAAACTTTTCATTTTCCTTTCACAGAAAATTATTTTTTCTATTTCTGAATGCGAAAACTAGGTTATTTTGTGAAGAAACTACCAAAAATATGTCGTAAAATAGGAGCTCTACATTATTTGAAAATAATAGACCACATTTACTTACAAATAACCAAATGGTTGTGTGTCAAACAGTCTCTATCTATCTCTCGTAAAAAAGACAAATTCATGCAGATTCAGCTGGAACGGTGTCAAATTTGAACTACAGGTGCCTCGTACTTTTCTCATGATTTTTTAAAAAAATCATATTTAGGTACAAAAGTACCTATTTCATCAGAGTTGTGACAAAAGTTTTGCAAGATTTAACCCCTAGATACGAACGGTCATGTCCCCCGAGTTGAGCGTACTTTGAAATCGGCATAGGAAATTAAAAAAAAACAAATAAATGTAAAACCTTCGCGTGGTGTCATTATATGTGTCCTAGTATCCATAAAAAATCATAAACTTGGAATAAGGAAATTTTTTGAAGAAAGTGTTATCAGTTATGAGGTATCATCTATGAAGATTCATGGCTTTAGGGCCAAATGACGAATGTTATGTCCACATTCATGGTATAGTTTGCTTAAATATGCCCGTATTGGGCACAAACATGTATATTGGAACCTGAACAATGTTGCCGAAGAAACTTTTCATTTTCCTTTCACGGAAAATTCATTTTTCTATTTCCGAATGCGAAAACTAGGTTATTTTGTGAAGCAACTACCAGAAATATGTCGTCAAATAGGAGCGCTACATTATTTGAAAATACTATACCACATGTATTTACAAATAACCAAATGGTTGTGTCTCAAACAGTTTCCATCTATCTCTCGTAAAAAAGACAAATTCATGTCGATTCAGTTGGAACGGGGTCAAATTTGAACTACAGGTGCCTCGTAGTTTTCTCATGATTTTTTGCAAAAATCTTATTATTTACAAAAGTACCTATTTCATCAGATATGTAACAAAAGTTTTGCAAGATTTAACCCCTAGATACGAACGGTCATGTCCCCCGAGTTGAGCGTATTTTGAAATCGGCATACAAAATTCAAAAAACATCAAATAAATGTAAAACCTTCGCGTGGTGTCATTATATGTGTCCTAGTATCCATCAAAAATCATGAACTTGGAATAAGGAAATTTTCTTAAGAAAATGTTCGCAAAAATGAGGTATCATCTATGAAGATTCATGGCTTTAGGGCCAAATGACGAATGTTATCTCCACATTCATGGTATAGTTTGCTTAAATATGCCCGTATTGGGCACAAACATGTATCTTGGAACCCTGAACAATGTTGCCGAAGAAACTTTTCATTTTCCTTTCACGGAAAATTATTTTTTCTATTTCTGAATGTGAAAACTAGGTTATTTTGTGAAGAAACTACCAAAAATATGTCGTAAAATAGGAGCTCTACATTATTTGAAAATAATAGACCACATTTACTTACAAATAACCAAATGGTTGTGTGTCAAACAGTCTCCATCTATCTCTCGTAAAAAAGACAAATTCATGCAGATTCAGCTGGAACGGTGTCAAATTTGAACTACAGGTGCCTCGTACTTTTCTCATGATTTTAAAAAAAAAAATCATATTTAGGTACAAAAGTACCTATTTCATCAGAGTTGGGACAAAAGTTTTGCAAGATTTAACCCCTAGATACGAACGGTCATGTCCCCCGAGTTGAGCGTACTTTGAAATCGGCATAGGAAATAAAAAAAACAAATAAATGTAAAACCTTCGCGTGGTGTCATTATATGTGTCCTAGTATCCATAAAAAATCATAAACTTGGAATAAGGAAATTTTCTGAAGAAAGTGTTATCAGAAATGAGGTATCATCTATGAAGATTCATGGCTTTAGGGCCAAATGACGAATGTTATGTCCACATTCATGGTATAGTTTGCTTAAATATGCCCGTATTGGGCACAAACATGTATATTGGAACCTGAACAATGTTGCCGAAGAAACTTTTCATTTTCCTTTCACGGAAAATTCATTTTTCTATTTCCGAATGCGAAAACTAGGTTATTTTGTGAAGCAACTACCAGAAATATGTCGTCAAATAGGAGCGCTACATTATTTGAAAATACTATACCACATGTATTTACAAATAACCAAATGGTTGTGTCTCAAACAGTTTCCATCTATCTCTCGTAAAAAAGACAAATTCATGTCGATTCAGTTGGAACGGGGTCAAATTTGAACTACAGGTGCCTCGTAGTTTTCTCATGATTTTTTGCAAAAATCTTATTATTTACAAAAGTACCTATTTCATCAGATATGTAACAAAAGTTTTGCAAGATTTAACCCCTAGATACGAACGGTCATGTCCCCCGAGTTGAGCGTATTTTGAAATCGGCATACAAAATTCAAAAAACATCAAATAAATGTAAAACCTTCGCGTGGTGTCATTATATGTGTCCTAGTATCCATCAAAAATCATGAACTTGGAATAAGGAAATTTTCTTAAGAAAATGTTCGCAAAAATGAGGTATCATCTATGAAGATTCATGGCTTTAGGGCCAAATGACGAATGTTATGTCCACATACATGGTATAGTTTGCTTAAATATGCCTGTATTGGGCACAAACATGTATCTTGGAACCATGAACAATGTTGCCGAAGAAACTTTTCATTTTTATTAAACAAAAAAGTCGTTTTTCATTTTTTCGAGTGCAAAAACTAGGTTGTTATGGCGACATTCATCACATAGTTTTTTTTAAATGAGCTTATATTATTCACAAGCATGCATCTTAGAATGGCGAATAATATTGCCGAGGAAAGTTTTCATTTACTTTATACAAAAATGTATTTTTCATCGTTCGAATGTCAAAAATGCGTTTTTTGTGAAGCACCTACCAAAAATATGTTCCAAATTTGAACCACGCCAATTTATAGAAATATTACACCATATTTTATGTAAAAATAACCAAAGATTTGTGTGTCAAGACGTTTTCATCTACCTCTCGCAAAAAAGACAAATTTCTGTTGTTTTGGCTGGAACCGGGTGATATTTGAACTACAAGTGCTTCTTAGTTTGCTCGTGATTTTCTTGAAAATTCATTTTTAGGTACATAAGTATCTATTTTATTAGAGATATATACCAATAGTTCCACAAGATTTAATCCTGACAAAGAACGGTCGTGTCATCAATTTTGAGCGCATTTTGAAACCAGGACGAAGAATTCAAAAAATAAATTCAAAAAATTGAAATACTTCGCAATGTCTCATTATATGTGACCTAGTTTAGAGAAAAAATAAAAAAAACTTGGAACACGGTAAGTATCTTCAGAAAGGTTTATATGAAATTTTTATTTGGTTGAAATTTAAATTCAAAATGAAAAGTTATACAAGAAAAGTGAGAAAAATAACTAGCCGATCCGGCCTGGCCAACAACCCAGCTGATTCAACCTGATCGAACCATTCCAGCAGCGCATCGGCCCACTCGGCCAGCAAAAAAGATGAAATAAAAAAAATAGCTGGCCTCGTCCACGCCCAGGCCCAACAGAAGGTGTTCTGCTTAAATACTCGTGAAGGGCGTATGCAGCAACTAGTCCCTTGTGGCCGAATGGTTGGTTGTGCGTTGGAAATAGTCGGAGGTCTCGGGTTCGATTCCCAGGATCTCCCTTTTTAATTAACAAGGTAGTTAGCATCTCCTGCCTCGTCATGCGCTGTGAGGCGGGTCCCATGCGTCATGCGCGGAGGGGTGGGTCCCGCATGTCAGCCTAGAAGGCGGGTCTCACATGTCATGGCGGGACCCGGGACCCACTTGTCATATTAGTCAAAAGTCAATGGGTGTGCGGGCTAGTGCGGTCTGAATTATGACCAATTGATGTAATGTTACTATGACTTTTTCAAGAATTTTGGTCGTTATTTTTGTGTTTGTACCATCCAAAACAGCTTACGACCAAATGGTTCAAATTGGTCATAAATCTATGACCAATTATTTCATGGTCATTATTGAAAAGTCATAAACGAGCACATTTCTTGTAGTGTGCTCTCTGTTGCCATCATGATGAAGTCAGAGGCGGAGAATGACATGAAGGCTGAGATAGGAGGACTAGGCATGGTCATTTGAGCCTTTGCGACGATGAGGAACCTGCTTGGAGTTTCGGGATTTGTAGCAGCGGTATGAAAGTGGGGGCGACAACACAAGTGAGGTTCAAAGTCTTAGCTTTCAGGGTGAAAATCCAAAGTCTGGCCTTAATTGGTTGTGCCTGGCAATGACCTTGTTGAAGGCATTGTTTTGAGAGCGGGGATTATCTCCAGGGTGAAGACCCGAGATCTTTGATCGGGCGACGACGGCGCTGGTGCACTGTTTCCTTCTTGGAGGCGTCGCTTTTGGAGTACTTGACTTCAGGTGTTGTTTTGGTGGTGGTTGTGCTTTTGCTGCAAAGACTGGAACTCTGTGGCGGGACTTTTCTTTTTTTCTTTCTCTCTTTTTTATTTTTCTTTTCGGCTGTGTGTATCCGTCGGGCCTTTTTGGCTTGGCGTTGTTGCAGAGGCTGAATGTAATTGATATCTTCGTGATATTAATATGTATTCTTTATCCAAAAAAAAATTCCACCTTTTTAGGTCTATTTTTCTGAAGAAGAAGAAACTAAATGGACCGTGCCTTGCTGGCCCGCGGGCCTGTCCTCCAGGCCCTGGCATGGCCCGGTTAGCCATCCAAACAGACATGTCTGGTACATGCTCGTTCGCAGAAAGATCAAGAGAACTACTATCGACATGGTACTAAAGCCTTCGATCTCAATTTTTTATCTCTGTCGATCGGTTCCTTTCTTAGTGTGTATCATTTGCTTGTTTCTTGCCAGCTGTGTGATTTTCATCTCACGTGCTCATGTTCAGCTCCCCACAGCCTGAACAGGTAGATTACGGAGGATGATGATGGCTACCAGCCCTCTCTCCTTGACCACTTGTGATAAAGTAAGCTTAATTTGTGTTGCTTTTGCTCTGGATTTACTAAAAATAGATGAAACATTCATGCCGTGGACTGCTTACGTGCTGAACCGCCAAGGTAGATTACAGAGGATGATGATGGCTACCAGCCATCTCTTCCACCACTTGTAAGATTTGTGAGATAAGTAAGCTTAATTTGTGTTGCTTTTGCTCTGGATTTTGCTAAAAAAGGATGCGACATTCATGCTGTTGATTGCGAGAATACTTTGGGAGATTTCTGAGGTGGCAGGCACTCTACATTTTATGTTGGTGTGCTTAGTGTGCAGTCTGGGTGAACAAATTAATTTTCTTCCGAAATTAGCTCATCAAAGATGCCCGTTGGTTTGTGTGATTCTTGATTGATTTCTTTGATTTTGTTTTTCTGCAGAAGAGTAATGAGGTACGGTTTACTTCCGTACAAAACTGAGGACGCAAAAGCAAGTAAAATATATCCCTTTGGCTCATGGTATTGGAGCAGGAAAACCACTAGAACTTCTTTGTGACATACTCCCATTTACGTTGAACATATTTGCTTCTCCACTGTTAAAATAAGTTAATCGAGTACGCCAATTGAGTTCATGTCAACCTCATGTTCTGCTCCCAACAAAATAAGTGGGGATATCGAAGGTGACACGCTTGGTGGGTTCGGTATGTGTTGAGCTGGAATTAGAATGTGAATTTGTAGAAGTTGATCAAGGCAGCAGCTCACTATTAATTTGGAGAACTGAGATGACGAGGATGAGAACGAGAGGGTTATCATAGTTGTCTTAAAATGGTAACCAGCTTAATGTGCATGATCACAAGATATAGTAAGAAACTTTGATCATTATCTCTGTCACTTTGTGCATTTACATTTTTATTGTCCCATAGCAATCACACAGGAATTTAGCTATAACAATAGCTTCAGACACGTGGGAAGGGATGCAGATATTGTCTAACAAAAAGTGTGCATGATAATGATACCAGCTAAGTCTTAACCTCCGAGACCTCCTCATTCAGGCACCATAGTGCATACAATTTCCTTGTACTTATAGCATGCTTAGCACATCTCGCGAGAAAACTGGGTTCAATTCGTGAATAAAGAGGACAACCCAAACCCACCTTCAGCGCTACCCTTTTACAACAATATCAACTAAACGAGCAGCGATCAAATAAACTTTATCTGAGAGTTGGGACTGCCGGACTGGCCAAACATACATGTGAAGATTACAGGGGGTATAGAAGGCGCCGGAGCAGACTAGGGATTGTCACGGCGGCTCTAATCCCGACTACAGTACTATTTTTCTCTTCGGGATAGTGTAGGCAGGGAATATGCATTAACTGTTGTGTGGCATGCTGCCAGGTTAATTATTTGGGACTGTCCAGTACGAACAGTGTCTGATGCAAGCAGTGGCGGAGCCAGGATTGCGGCAAGCCCAGGGCCAAAAACCTCGATAAAAAAGCCAAAAAAAATCTCTTGTAATAATGGCATGAAAAATTTGAGGTTAATGGATAGAATATTTTCATCTGTTGCTCCTAAAATATCATATCCTTTACAAATAATTTTAATTCAACCAATCAGTTCAATTACTAATAAATCTAGTATCCCATTGAACTAGTGAAAAATTACCTAGCTAAGGGGAGAGCATCTAAAGATAACATCCTTGCCCATGTTGGGGCGATTCTCAGGGCTATTGGATTTTCGTCCGTCCGATCGAGCCTCACGGCGCATCTTGACCGTCGCTTGCTTTTCACCGCGTGAGCTAAATAGCACACTCCGCGGTAGAAAACCCTAGCCGCCGCTCTTGTCCTCCCGCGCTTGCGCCCCCTCCCGTTCCGCAACGCTGGCCGCCTCGCCCCCAGTCGCACTCCTCCTAGCTCCCGCGCGCCGCCTCCTCATCTGCCGCCACCGTGCAGCCCACCGCTCGCATCACCGGTCTTGGGCATGAAGAGGCCAAAGGCAGCAGGACGCCATGACTGGAGAAGACGGAGCTCGTCTTGGGGATCAGGAGGGGGAGATGGGGAATGACGCGGGGTTCCGCCTCCACGCCACACCCTCCTCCGCCACGCCGCCGAGCTCCTGCCGCCGCCGCAGTCCACGTCTTCTCCTCTTCCTCGCCCCTTGGCACACATGGCTGCAAAGACGGATGGGGAGCAGAGGATACCCTTGGTGCTAGGGTCGCAGAGCTATTCACGCCGAGGTCCCCGAGGATGCAGGCCAGCAGCATGGCGGCTTCCTTCCTCCGCCTCTTCTTCATCCGGAACCTGCAGGTGTCTCCTCCCTCTCTCTAGCTAGATCCCCTTCTTCCCGGTGAACCAATTTGGTGCAGGTCGTTGTATCATTTGGTCCAAAAAGGAGATGCGTTGATTTTGCACATATTTTGGCTCGATCTATTATTGGTTTGTGACTGGCCGTATCCACTTGGGCAACATTACAGATTATAGAGGGCATTTGTTCCTACAGATTTGTTTCATTCTCTCTTCCACTACTCTCTATTGGTTTAATCCCCTAATCTTTCATATTGTTTGTCTAGACTGTTTTCTATTTATGCCTACATGTTATTTGATGAAAAGGCAAGTGGGATTAAGGGAAGATTGGTCTATGCAGTATTCATTCTACTCAATTTTATATTTAGCTCAAATATGTGACTTACAAGTACAATATATTTCCTCGCTTGATTTTGTGACTTGCCTGTGCAAACTATTATATCGCTAAATAGATGCGTAATTATGATAACAGATATTTTTGCTAGGCTGTTTGAGATACATACATCGGATAATAATTCTCTTATTTTCAGTTCATGTTGATGTTAGTTTTGTAAAGATTCAGAATTTTGCATTACCATAAAGGCTAATCTGATTGCATCAGCGTATGGTTGAACATGCAGGTTTTGTAAAGATTCAGAATTTTGCTATCTGATTGCCAAGCTTATGATTTTTTTGCCTCACCATCAGGATGGTGTTGCCACGAGGTTTGTTTCCCTCTCTCACACGGTCTCCTTTTGTAAGTTCTATAATATGATTATATTTGTCATCGGACACTGCCAGAGAAAATATGGTATGCGTTCTTAAGAATTTATCATCCAGATCATTCAATCTTGCTGAGCAGAGTTAAAGAATCAGTACTGTGGTGGTATGGAGTTCCAACATGAGCGGACCTCGCCAGCTGTGATGCACCAAGACTTAAGAGTGCAGCTGCACACTCCACAAGACATCGACCGCGAAGGGGTGAAGTGCAGATGCACATTGCTACATCCCATTGACTTAAAGGTGTGGCGCTTGCAGCTTCTGTTTTATATGGAAATGGATATTTCCGTTTTTAGTTAGAGGTTGATGTTGTGATGATATTCATAATTCATGTTCAGGGAATATGTTTGAATTTGATTTCAGTATGAGGTGTGTTATTCTGCTTGAATCTTTACCTTCGTTTGTCCTTAACTTTTCTTTATTTTGTTTCTTTTTTTGCCTAGAAATCATGGGCGTCGGAGAGCGGTGTCGAAGAGAAGGCTTGGCATGTGTCGCCAAGCACGGTGCCATGGTCCAGTCGTGTCGCACGACAGGGTGAGGACATCAACTTGATGCTGCCGATTTGTCATGTAGGGCATCTAGCAACTCCACCACCACTGACCCCCAAATTGGTGTTCCCCTCCTGTGTTGTCCGTCAAAGAAGCCGTTAAGTACGGCTGTATCCATTAGTTCTTTTATTGAATATTAGTGTTACATCTTTTGCAGCTTAATTATCGGTTATCCATCATCAAAGTTTTATTGAGCCATTGGAAATAGATAAGTTTACTTGATTAGTGGTCATACATTTATTTCATATTGTCCTTGCTTTCTAGCATACAATTCTTTACATTTCATGGCAGCCGTAGCAGAATTGGAGGAAAACCCATCTGTTTGGCCTAAAAGTAGCTAATTTGGTGCTATATTCTTAGCTTAATTTTGTGGCATTTATTGTATGCAATGTTGGCTTAGCACCCCTTTTTCTTTCTTAGAACATATAGTACAACAATTCTATGTTTTCTACCATCTGCCAGTACTCTTTTTTGTATATGCCTTTCATGACAATATATATTCTTAAACAGTTTTCTGCAACATATATTTCCATTATAGGTTACTGACTTCTTTGAATTTATGTTGCTGCTAAAAAAAATAGATCAGAGCTTAAGGGGTGGTTTTATATTAAAAATATGTTCACCATTTCCATTATATGTTGATTTGCTAGGTAGCTTTTCAGAGATACAGCATGAATGCATCTATTTGACATGCGCTTTGAACCTTCAAGCTGAGGTGTGGTGATGTTGATTCTCTCTACTACTGCTGCATTACTTTTGTCCTCGAGCTTATACCGGTGCCCTGCCCTTCTCCACCTTAGAATGTTGTTTTTTCTGTGCGTCCAGGTACCAATGACTGTTGTAGGTTGATTCGGAACCAACCACTATGCATCCAGGTTTGCCAACTGACAAAAGGTATATAGTACCTAATAATTTGGACTCTTATGTAGCCCAAATTTTATGAAACATTTAAAAATATATGTGATGTTTCCTTAGGCATAAATCTATGCATGTTATGATTTATGAATGTGTAGGATGTTAAAACAGGAACATTGGTATCATATTTTGCTGCATTTTGGTTATACTTTACGGATTATGCTCTCTATCGGTATAGTTGATTATTGTACATGCTTGCTGAATAAATAAGATGACTATGCAAACATCGGAAATGTCATGCCATCTATTTTTGTTGAGCTTATTTTGCATTTTAGTACACTTCCTACATTTTTTAGATTTGTAAAATCAGCCAGTATACACTATGCAAGATAATAACACTGAGATATATGCATGATATCACTACTTTTGTTTGGCAAATAACTGAGATGCCATCTATTTTTGTCCACCGTTTTGAGATTTGTAAAATCAGTAAGTATGCATATGTTGTTTTCACTACTTTGGTTTTCCTATAAGCGAGACTAAATTTGGATAGGTAGAACAGGTATCATATATGTATGCAATTTATCTGTTACAATAAATCAGATGGTCCACGCTGTTTAGTCCAGTTGAGAAACGTATGAGTAATCTTTTCTAGCTTTGTTCCATTTGCATTTCCGTCACGGTAAACCTGCAATTGTATCTCTATTGCATTTTGTTCACTATGTAACATGAACATATGATTGATTTTCAGCTAAAACAATGGGACTCAAGGAAAATCTTCTTTGGTGTAAGTTCCAGTCTGACGTTTTAATCTTTCGAAGCTGAAATATCAGTCTTTACTATCTGAGTTAATCAGCTTAGACATGCAAGTTCCATTCTGTTGTTTCCTGTGATATTTATAGAACCTATTGAGATGCACCTGGGGTGAGTATGTATATCTGAACAATGTTTTTAATGTCAGGTTCTATGACAATGGTGGATTGTTTAGCAAATATACGTCGCTTGGCATATGGAACCTTTTGATTTTATTACAGGAAGGCTGATTGTTTATACATGTAAGTTTGCCTTTGTTCTTTCCTTTCCTTTCCTTTCCAGTTTGTGCTATGGAATCTCCAGTCTTGGTTCTAATTTCAGTGCCTCTAAAATTATTGCCAAGTGCCAATGGCCTTCCAGAGTTAGAAGATTCAGGTGCATTCAGGGTTCAATTAAGCGCTAGGCGCTAATTGAGTGTTTTGCCTCCGCTTTTCTCTTTTCTGAAGGATTAAAGCGCTAAGCGCAATTAAGCGCATATTTAATCGTAGTTGAGCGCTAGGCGTTTTGCTCCGCTCAGCGCCTAAGCGAGCTTAAGCGTGCGCTTAAGCGAGCTTTTTATAACCTTGGGTGCATTGACTTCATCGGTTAGGGCACCGCATGATTGCACGACAATGACAATCTCATCACTCTTTCGCTGTTCCCTCTTAGCCCTGCCTTTTGCGCTGTTGTATATCTACATCTGTTGCTCTGAATACATGTGTCCCTCATTTATTCTGCTACCTTCCTTCCAGAAGGACTAATTCCCGCATTTGTTTTGTTTATGGATATACAAATTTACATTGTAGTTGCTCCGGGACTTTTTTGCCCCTCTCATGTACATGAGCATGTACGGTACCTAGAAGACCACATCTTTCTATTGCAGCACTGCCTTATCATATGGTGTGTTCTTCAACCGATTCACTTACTTCGTATTTCCAGGTTGGTTCTACTAAGTCGTGTGTCTGATCTGGCCTATATTTTGAGGTATGTTCTTCATGAGATGCATCCCTATTTCGGATTTGCAGGTTCAGTTCTTATTAATTAGACTCAATTCTAATTCTTTCGATAGATAATCTGTACACACTGTTCTTCTTAGGCTGAAATTAGAACTGGTACATTTTAGGTCACAGGGGTGCATTTTATCATGATTAGAATATTTTTTTGCGGGGAATCATGTTTAGAATATTGCACACACTGTCTTTTAGGATAATTTTTAGCCTAATTACTTCAGAGAAATGTCGATTATCTTGGTGACTGCAGCCCCCAGGAGCCATGTGGTTTGGCTCTTCTTAGGTGTGTCCAATCTGGCCTGTAGCTATACTTTAATTTTTTCATAGATCGGGCAGGTGTCAATTTATCTGGTGCAGTTTTGTGGCGCAGCTTAGGTCACTAGGGTGCATTTTTACCTTTTGTTTTCTTAGGGATGTATCTCTTAAATGATGTTTAGTGTGTCTGAACTCACCACACTATTTGTCAAATGTTGTCTAGAGTTTGTACTGAGAGTTTGTGTGTGTACATACTTTCATATTTATGTTTATTTTTCTCCAGCTAAGGCTCCCTTCCCTAGCGCTCACCTTCACCAGCAGGTGCCCCTCTGAAGGAAACCCTTCGAACTAGATCAAAGTTATTTGGGCATATTTTTTGTTATTTTTATTCTTCTTTGTCGAACAAAAAAGCTCCTATTCTTTGGTTGGGCAAAAAGCTGGACAAGACTACTGGAATTGGCGACCCGTTAAAATCCTTTGGGCACTGAAAAGGACTGAGAAGGTGATGTCAGGCTAAATTTTTAACGTGCAGCTGTGCTTTGCAGCTAAAATACCAATGGGTGTCTGTCATGGCCATGGCCATGTATGGTCAGCAATGGGAGCACACTTATGAAGCAATTCTGGGTATTGATATATCATTCCAGTCAGCATTGGAGGCAACATTGGTTTCCATTTGGTAGTAAAGACATTTTTCATGATTTTCATTAGTTGGTTGCTAATAAAAGACAATTCTGATCATTGAATCATTTATGTCATCTGTAATAGTCTGAGTGTTTCCTTTGTCACCATTTGGGCTACCAGCGGTTGTGCCAAACAATGCAAAAGGCAACGCTTTCTAATGTGAACTGTTTCCCTTATGGGTAGCCTGCCTAACTTTATAGGTCCAATGACTACTATTTCTTTTGTTGTTTTATTGTGTAATGACTTCTGAACTTCCTGACACTGAGATTATGTAATCACTTGCTACTTCCATCTTTTCTGCAAATGATTTGTCCTACAAGTTGGAGTTTGGCGGTTTGGGCTACTGTTAAACCTGTGTTGTGCAGCAAGCTGCGGCTCCAAACCCAACCCAAGCTACTCTATAACTTGTGTGACAATGTTTTGTAAGGACTTAAGTCCACCTCATCTATTTTAATCTACATGTGGTAGTGTGAATGCAAGTCTTGGGCAAGCACAAATTTCTGATTATGAACTTCATTTGCCATCTTTTTAACTGTTCTTATGAATAAAACAATCAAGCAAGTGTTACTTTTCACCTTTTCACCTATGTATTCATAACCTCTATATAGCTTAAGAGCATACCTGTTGTACAATACAGTTTTTTTCGAGTCAATAGGTGGCGTGCGGCAAATTGTTCTTCTGAAGTGCTTACCTGCTTATGTTTTATGTCTCTTTGTTCACCCTTTTATAATTAACTGTGTTGTCTTCGTGTTGAGACCAGTGTTACCACTGTTATCTCAATATGTTTGTCCTACGATCTTTTTAAATGTAGATCTATAATTTCTGCCTTAGTACATTATCCATCTTATTAATGTGCTCAATACATGAGGGTTATGGGCAAAATAATTTAGAATTAACATATGGGGCGCGGCAAGCCGTGCTTTCGAAACTGATGGCCATGATCAGTTCACTTTTCAATGTTCGTACTGCTTCAAGCGGGGTGCAAGCCTCTTTCTGCTCGAGCTAATGAACCCCATCCGATTATCCAACCCTTATGATGCAACTTAGTTTATATAGCACTATGTTTCTTTAGTATGAACCTACTGAACCTCCTTATGCTCCACCTTCATTGCATTGTTCAGTCTTGTGTAAACAACTATCTCATTGAACCCGGATATGTTACTAGTGATGTGTATGTCATTATCTTTCTATGTTGTTTATATTCCTGCCTGAGATATTAACTGTATTCTCAGTAATCTGTATTAATACATGAGAATTACGGGCAAAATATTTTTTGAATCAAATGGTGGTGCGCGGCAAGCCGCGCTTTTAAATCTAGTAGAGCACAGCCGAGGGCAAATCATCACGTCAATCCAGTCAAGAATCTTAAGCAGTTTCAGCAGTCCGCTGAGTTGTAAGAAGTGAGGAGCAGTAAGGCAGAGCCGTAAGCTAGCCCGCAGCAACCGGACGGCACCGGGCCACCGGTCGATGATTGCACAGCGGAGCAAATCGGGCAGCCCTGGTGCGCGTGCGCCGACCGCAGGAGCAAGGACGCGAGCGACATAGGAGGCCGAAACGAGCGAGCAAGCGAGCGGCCTCGCTCGCGGTCGAGCATGGCAGGCCAGCAGCAAACTGGGCCAGTTTTGCGCTGTGCCCCGGGCCAAATTATTTTCTGTATAGATAGCAGGCTGCTATTTTTGCTGCGCCCCGGGCCATGGCCCTGGTTGCCCGGGGCCCAGGTTAATTATTTGGGACTGTCCAGTACGAACAGTGTCTGATGCAAGGTTATTGATAATTACTCTCTCCGTTCGCGAATAAGTGTACATTTTCCTTTTTTGGAAGTCAAATATTTTTAAATTTGATTATAATTTTACATAAAAAGAGAAAAATATGTGACATCAAATTACTATATTATTAAACTACATGTCAAGATGTATCTAGCGATATTAATTTAGTGTCATAAATGTTGTTATATTTTTCTAAAAAGTTGGTCAAATTTAATAAAGTTTGATTTAAGACATGTCTAAACGTACACTTATTTGAGGACGGAGTGAGTACTGTCATATAGTCTTAGTTATTGATATCAGGTTATTGATAATTACTGTAGTACTACACAAAATGAGCTCATTAAACGTGTCATACGGTCTCTGTTAAACTCTGAAACATGCACCTCCATTTCCACAAAAGCTTTCAATTTTTTTTTCTCATGTAGAGTGTTTTGGGCCATACTACTCACTCTCCGTAGAGACTCTCATATGAGCAAGTATAATAAGATCCAGTCAGCAGGCTGTAAGGATTAAAATAATATATTTGTTCTTACATGGAGTAGAGAGAATATGAGAGAGAATAGAAACGAGCTCTCATGCAAGAGTCAGCTGCAGCACGTGCTCCTAGACATTTTGTGAGAGTGTAAAATGGGCCATGCATTGATAAAGTAGTACATGCATATAGTCAACTATTATATGTGTTAGCTATAAGTTGACTATAAATAACGTGGCAATGGCATATAGCCAGCAGCCGGCTCTATTATTAACCTTGCTCTAAGCACACGAGCACTCTGCCCCGGCGCCCCTGTCCCGAGGCTCATCACATCCCTAGTCTGCTCTTCCACCAAGGCACACAGAGCTAGCAGCCTGCTACTCCTAGTATCCTCTCCTCTCACCTAGCCCATTTTTTCCCTTCCGCCCCGCTGAGCTGCTCCATGGCGCTAAACCATACCGCCGGCGAAGCGAACGCGACCGAGGAATTCGACTACTCAGGGATCGAGGATTGGGCTGCGAAGGTTCATCCTTCCCGCCGTCTCCTGATGATTGTCATCGGGGTCGTCATCGCGTTAGCTCTCATCACCCTGCTCGTGGCCTGCGGATGCTGTTGCCGCACCGCCGTGCGGCGCTTCTCCGCCGCCAGGAAGAATGTCCGTGTGCACCTGGTCGACGACGATGACGAGAACAGCGCGTAAGCTGACCGGCTGCCGAAACTGTAGGACTGCTAGTAAATCCCTCCAATCTCTAATCTAGCAAGAAATAGAGCTCTATGGTGGATCCCACGTGGCAGCCTTGTATTGGTTCTTCTCTGCATGTTTTGTGCCCAACAGATTGAGGCACACTTCTTTTCGGCTTCTAGAAGGGTTTCTCTGAGAAGCTCCTCTCCCCCAGCTTCTCCCAGAAGCCCGACTCAAAAATTCGTTTAGACTTCCAAACTATCCTTTCCAAGACTAATTTAGAAGTATAAATGAATTTGTGAGTCGGGATTCTGAGAGAAGCTGAGGGAGGGGAGCTTCTCAGAGAAACCCTCCTAGAAGCCGAAAAGAAGTGTGCCTTAGTTGCTATTCCTTCTACACGACACAGCTGGAACCCAGTTGGGTCACTACTAATTTTTGCGGTCTGCTCACATGGATTTGCTTCTCCTAATTATTTTTATTTTACACAACTGTATTTTTATTTGAGATAAAATATACATAAAATATATACACATCGACGAATAGATTTCATTCCCGTGATCGGTTTTGGATTTCGTCAACGTTAATTTTGGACCGAACTTTGAACCATTTTTAGAAGAATTTTGTCAAATTCATCGCACTCGTTCGACCATTTGAAATTTATTTAACGTATAGATCCATGTTATTGTTTGCCACAACTTTCGTGTTTTAACTTTTCCATTTCGACGGACATATAAGCTTTATTATGTATGTACATATTACACTTTGTTTGTTATACGTGTTCATGGTGTGTATGTATGTTCCCTCAGCCACAAATTGTTGACATAGCTCCTGCCGCTACCTCCGCTGCTGTACCGCCGTCGCTCCATTATCCCGCTTGCCACTTTTTTATGTGGTCGTCACGTAGATGAATTTGTTAAGTGTGGTGTTTGGTAAGTTCACTAAGTAGCCAAGTGCTAAGAATAACCAAACGCTCGTGTTTGTGTTTCTCCCCATGCAGGAAAATATCAATATGCAAACATAATGCAGAAGGCTAAAATGTGTACGAGTAACCAATCACACCCCTAGGACCTCCCTTCGCCGCCCTCCTAGACATCATATCCCTCGCTTGGGCTTTGCGCCGATTTGATAGAGACAAGGATATACAATATGTGGTGGGGTTTCGGTCAGAGCAGTAGTGCAACTAGTACTGCCATTTTACTGGCTAATTAGAGTGAACAAAAAAAATTTGGAGTAGAGGGAAAAAGATTATACCTCAACACAACGTCAAGTGTACAATTTAGAGCCTTATGTGCAGTTATACATAGATGCAAGAGGTTTCATCTGATTCTTTTATGTGGATAGAATGGAACTTGGAGTTTGCTTGATTGAGCACCTTGGCTGATCCGGAAGCAGCGAAATGAATGTGTCTTTGGTGGCGCCCAGCCCTCTGTCACGTCACTGGTGTCGAGAATCAAAGAAGCTTCACCGTGGGCTAGGGCTGGTGCCCAGGGTCTGCGAGTCGTGCTCCCGACAGTCCACTGATTCTTGTTTTGGTCCTCACTTACCCCCTCCTTTAGGGAGGATGTAACTGTATCTCTGTACTTCTCTTCTTTGCAATGAAATGAAACGCATAATCTTTTTGCGTTCTCTGGAAGAAAAAAAGTATGTTTCATCAACTCGAAATCTTCTGTAATAGGAAAAAATAAAATTATTGATTGAACATTGCGGAATGAGCTATTGCTGTTTGCACAAAATATCCAAATATCATCGTAAGGCAGCGAAAGTAATATAAAAGTTTATTCGACAGTTGTTCAACTCCCACATTCAAAACGTATAGCTCAATACTAATTGTGACCAGCTGTCAAGACTGAAGACTCAACTCAAGAGTAAATGGTGGGTAGAAAATTATTTTCATCTATCATGCACAAAGGGAACTTTTCATACAACGATATTCGGGTGGGTTTCAAATTTGTGTTTGTAAATGGTAAGTTGTATACTATGGTCCTAGCTGACCTGGTCCAGGTTAGTATGGCTTCTCTAAGCCAAAGCGCTAGACCAGGAGGTGTGTTTGGGGCCTTTGGCCTAATAGCTTTTGGTAGAAGTAGACAACTAATAAAATATTTAGTGTTGCAGGTTATAACAAATGGCAATGTTAAATCAGTTGACCTCCTCCTCAGGTCATGCACTTCTTGGAGGGGAATGGGGCTAGTAGTTAGAGAAGGTAGCACAAACAACAGAGGGAAGTTTATTTTTTTAGGATGGCCCAAATTCTATATTAGATGCATAAGAGCAAGACAGCGGGAAACTAATATATACCTTTATATTTCTTCAGTAATGCATGCAAAATGACAAACTGGTTGTTCTTGGCCTAGCCTGCGAATAACATCAACATCAAATGCAACGACATACTGACCCACAACTCATCTCATGAATAATACAAAAACACAAAAAATAATAAATGGACAAGACAATCTCCACACTGCACATTGATAAAATAAAATGAGAACCCTATAACACGATACAAAAACACAAAGAAAAAATTATCTGACCAATAACCTTATATTTGCTGGTTGACTAATAAATGCTCTGAGAAGTTAATACAATTAAGAAGATAAGCATGTAAATAAATTGATTTTACTTGGATAGAAAATATTTAGCACCATAACTTCATTATTAATTTTATGTGGTCTTCGAGAATACCACAATATTTGTATCCATCATGTATCAACCTAAAAGCTTCTTCTCTTTCATCAAACTAATTGTCCTTCTTGCATCCTTGTCATTCAACGGTCTCACAATTTCTTATCATTCCTCGACATAGTTACATATTTCTTGACCTCCACTAACTTTGTCACACATTCCTCAATTAACTGCCTTTCTATTCATTTCCCGTTCATATATAAAACATAACATATTTCTTTAAACATTACAAATTGAATTAATTGATCATTTTCTTATTTTCTAGGAACTAAAAGTCTCTATTCTAATCTGGTATGTAGAGGATCGGATTTTTTTAAATTATTTTTCCTTCTTAATGCAAACACGGAAAAGCTTTGATGTATTAATTCCGAAATAAATTGTTCATATTTGAGGATTGAAAGAGCAATGTGAAAGTGACAACAAATGAATGTTAATCCTGTGAGGATTCAAAGAGCAGTGTCCTATCCAGTTTTAAAGTCATTATCGAGATAAGAAAATATTAAGGCTTGAACAACTTACAATTAGTCATGTTATAAAGTTTTACATATTCTCTTTCTCGAAGACATTGGCAGCAACATAACCCAGGTCAACTAAAAATCATTGAACATTAATAGTACAGCTCACATGTGCTAATTTTCATTTATTTTTTGTAGAAAGCGTGAACAGAGTTGGTCCAAGTTTGACATAACCAAGAATATTTGAGAGAAGGAAAACAATAAAGGTGCTATATATGATACCACAGGTTGGATATTATACTAACTACAGAATACAACCATAGGTAAGTAGAAGTGAATTTTAAAAAGGGCAATGTTTGCGAACGTAATCAATAGATTTTAATGTATCCTCCAAAGTAAATATATGAGACAAAGGCTGAGATTTGCATATGATCTTGCATAAATCGAGAGAAAGCAACTACGTGAAGATGCTACTAAGAATATATTTGAGAGAAACCTTTCGAATTTTGGATCTCGAGGATGCAAGAGTTATCCTGTGTTGTATACCGCTACATCTTTGTAACGCCCCAAGATCGATACTATGCAGATTTTAGCGTTCCACCCAAATCCGCATAATAACGATCCTAAAGGACGCCCACTAGGCATAACGTGCACGTCGCAACACACACGTTATGCGGGTGGAATTGTGATAACATTACAACAGTTCTCGATGGAACCCACAAAAGAACATATATACCGCAACGACTCACAGAGTCAAGAACCAAAGTTACAATACAAAGATCCAAAATAACAACGGAAGCGGGTAGCGTCCGGCTACGGACAAGAAACAAATTGGACTAAGAGTCCTGAAGATAAGCAAAGGCACCATATCCCTGCCCAGGCCAAGCCGGAGGGATTCCCAAGCTAACGTCGTCAGACTTCAAACCTGTTGGCTGCATTGGAATAGCAGCCCCGAAGGGGTCAGTACTAGTAGAAGTACTGGCAAGTAATACTCACAAGATATCAAAGCTGGAATTCCGGGGAAGAGGGTTAGCGATTGAGGCGGCGACAAGCAGCACTAACAACTTATAGAGACACGCTACAACTTTCGTCTACAAGAGACAAGGTAAGAGAGCGCATAAGGAACCAACTATACTACTCACCAAACAAACCCGCCCTAAAACGACTCCCTCGTATCCTCAGCCCACGAGGAAGAAGTCCGGGCACTCACTCGGTGGGCAAGTTTTATAAGTTATTATTCAAGTAATCTGTCTTACTAGTCAAGTTATTATCATTATAAGGTGCAGGTTGTCTATGATCTTTTTAGCCAGCGCATTTCACCAAGTCATCCATAACCGCGGACACGGCTTTTCGAAAAGATTTAACCCTGCAGGGATGCACCAATGAACCCACACGCATCGAAACTCTCGCTTAGAGGTGTACCGGTAGAGGTTTCGACGCAATACTTCCCTTCAATACAAACAAGTCCAGGGAGCCACCTAGCTAGGTCTGATCCACCTTGAGAGTCCGGCCGAAGCTTCGAGGTGGGCCTAACCGTTGCGCGCACGGCTTCGGGAGGAACACTCATACGATTGCCCTCCTTCCACATGCGGTAAACGCCCATGACGCAAGCCCTACCGTAAGTAACCACGTAACCATCACCATCTTACCTTCACATCATCATCGTAATACGCGCGCAAATGGAAACACCCGAACTAAGTTGTGGCTCCTGGACAAGTTTGAGGATCCGGTAATAGATTGCGGGGAGGCCCATAGAACTCCCACATGTGGTTAGTGCGCTCAGTCTTGGATCAGCGGAAAAGAACTCGGGTCCTAGGCGACACTCGCAGAACAAATCACCACGATTGGCCTTCCGCTGGTGACTTATCTTTATTATATTATTTCCATCGCAACAGAAAGTAAAGATTACCATTTTAGTTGAGCCTAGCTACCATGTTATCAACAGGACTAGACAAAAAGATAACAGGACTGAAGCAAAGCACCTAAGCATGCACTACGACTCGCAAGGCCAACAAGGTAAACAAGCAACAGGTTAATAGGATGTGGAGGTGTGGCATATCATGGCTGCAAGGGAAACATGCATATAGGATCGGGACACAAGCATCGTGACATAAGGCTAGCAAGGAACAAAAGATAGGACGAGTAAGAGACAGAAAACAAGCAAAGATAGCAAGGGAGTATCACTTGCCTGCAATCCGGTAGAGGTAGCAGAACCTGTCGTTGCTCACATCAACTCAACGGCCTATCCCGAAGAAGCAACGAACACTGGGCAACGAAAAAGATGCATTTTACTCTACGGCAAAAGAATCGGCATGTTGATGACATGATACATGACATGGCAAGACATGAGAAGATGCAATTAAGCCAAATTAAACGGAATTGAGATTCCGACATTTAATTATTAGGTTCAAGTTATTTTTCTACACATCAAAATTAAATGTCATTAGCAAGGTGGAACAAGGCATGAGTGAGCTACTCAAAATTAAATGGAACCGGGTCAACAATTAAATTACAACCCACATATTCCATATTTAATTATTTAGGTGATAAACAAAGCACAACTAACATGCAAGCTACATGATGCAAACATAAGCATGGATGACATATTAATACTCCTTACATTTTTCTGATCAAAATTCATATAATATATTTTGCAATTGGAGTTATAGATCCTAAGATATGATATAGAACATAATTTGCAAAATAAAAAATAAAACAGAAAAAAGGTGGGCATTTTGGAGGCCATGGGGATCGAACTTGGGACGACTGGGAAAGGAGCAAAGGACACAGCCACTGGGCTGCGATCGTGTTTGTGATAGGTTCAGGATCGAGATTTATATGAAGTGAAGAAATCGCTGTTAACTGAATCTGGACAGTAAAGTTTCAGACTTCGTTCTCACGAACAGAGCGTGTGAGCGCGAGAGCAAGTGCAAGGGGCAGCAGCTGTGGTTTGGAGCAAGGAGCAAGCCACTGGCTGCTACTGGGTTCGGTGTTTGAAGACGGATCTGAATGTACAAGACATACTGGACACCGTTAACTGAAGAAAGATGCAGACTGCAGGCACTGAAACTGAAGGAGCTAGACGACCGTGACGGACGGGAAACGCGCGGATGATTACGTCGGCTATGGTACAAATCCGAGCTGGGGAACGGCGGGAACAGAACCAGGAGCTCACTGGGAAGGGCGCGGAGTAGTTGTTCGTGCTTGAGGAGGAAGGCGACGTGCTGTAGACGATGATGACGGGCGGCGGGAGGTCGAGGAAGCCGTACTGAAGACGAGGACATCGTGGTCGTCCTGGGGCTCCTTCAGCTCGTGCTTGATGTCGTGGAAGAAGAGGAAGACGCAGCGCTTCTTATCCGCCTCTCATCTTGCCGCGGGGACGGCCATGGCGTCAGGGCGGCGGAGCTCCGGCGGTGGTGTTCTTCTGTGGGGAAGAAAAGAAGGTGGAAGGGACGGGAGAAGGGGAAGAGAGGGTGGCGGCGGTAGATGGGGAAGGGGAGAGGGGCTAGGGTTTGGGGAAGGAGTGGATGGCTGCTGGATTTATAGGAGGGAAGCAAGGGAGAGGTGGCATGGCGCTGGGTGACGGCACGGTCACGCGTGCTGCGTGCTCTCCGTATGACGAAGACGACAAGGAAGAGGTGGTGGTGGTGGGCTGGGCTGGATTTGGA
Source organism: Puccinellia tenuiflora (assembly GCA_012064385.1). Lineage (NCBI taxonomy): Eukaryota > Viridiplantae > Streptophyta > Magnoliopsida > Poales > Poaceae > Puccinellia > Puccinellia tenuiflora. Next base: position 493,910 of record QRDG01000295.1, on the reverse strand, counting down.
TCAAAGAGAGAGGAGGGAAAAGGAGTGGTGGGCCAGGAGGTGTCCAACATGCCCTTCATGAATTTGAGGATTTTCCCAAAAGCAGAATTAGGAAAAAGAGGGAAAGCAAAGGGAGGAAAAGAAAAGATAAGAGGGAAAAAAAGAAGGGGGAAGATTTGCAAAAATAAAATAGGGTTTGCCAAAATAATATTTTGATTTATTTTACAAAATATGCAAGGTGATATGATGCATGATGTGCCATGAACCATGATGCAAAAACAAAAATCAAACAAAATCTAATTTGGGACATTACAATCTTAAAAATATACAATATTATTACGACCAAAGACTACAGGTTGAAGAAATAAAATAATTCATCCTTCAGTTAATTAACTCAACTGGAGTCGAGGAAGACAAACCTAAATAATTCCTTAGAAGTAATTATCAAGAAATCCAACCAGAAAGTTTCTCATATACTATTGTGCTTCCCTGCAAGATAAACATAAGTAATTCCTGAACTAAAAATAAAGAATATACTTTTATGATGGACTAAACTATATGTGTTAGAGCATGTGCATCATTAGCAAATCAGATAAATAACCATATGCGTAACAACACATTAGAACAATCAATACAAACTGCAATAGATTTTAGTTAGCCTGCATAGTATTGCGGCCTCTCAAGCCATACACACCTAGCCTTGGTACCCAAGAATCAACTCATAAAACACCTAACATGCAAAAACCCAATAAAGATGCATGTATTGTTGTATAAAAACAAAGATGCATGCGCCATGTCTGTGAATTATCCCGATAGATATCCAAATCTTACAAAGGAAACTAAACAAAGTTTTGATTGTTGGAAAAAAAATAGAGAATCGGTTAGCCACCACCACCACCTACCGTCTCCTTGTTATTCTTGCCCTTGGTCACCATGCGACAACATCGTGACGGGAGGGACGGTGCCGCATCTATAACCGCCGAGGATGGAGGACCTTCGGGCAGAGAACAGCCTTGAGGGCAGCACTGGTGTAGGGATGGATAGTGAGGACTTGCCGGCGGGGAGATACGGCGAGCTCAGGGTCACCCTGAGGCCTGAACCGCCTCAGTGGTGGTAGCACAGGACCTGCACCGAGGTAATGACGCCTGAATTTTGGTAGGTTGAATGTAGTGACATCGTCATAATAGACAGTTATCTTTTCACATAGCTAATTAAAGGCCAGAAAAAAAATGATGTAATAGCTCCAGATGATCAATTCAGCAGGAGATAAGAGTCATAACTTTAACGATTAACCACAACTGTAGCTACAACGTCAGCTAGGATAAATGGACACGCCACCAACATTACTACATAAAGTGAACTTGGAACGCAACAAGCACAAAGGGCCGGGTATTTAAAGGTCATGCAAGCATTGGTTGCAGGTACTCTAAAAACTGCAAACGCTATGAACAATTTTACCTAAGCAGAGGTGTCCGTTGCTGTAGACATGCGGATAAATCGATGCCGGGTTGAGGAAAATAACCTGGAACAGGGGCGACATGATTACTGTCCAACCTAGTTTTTTAGATGAAAAGGGCAAAAGCCCCAGTTCCATTGCATCAACGAAACTTAGATTTTTTACAGAACCTTTTACAGCACTCGGGGGAACAGCAACTCACTGCCCCAGAACATGCAAAATAAGTACTCAAAAGCTCACATAAAACCAGGTGGAAGCTACCCCTACTAGCAACCCACCAGAGCCAACATAGGCACTATAACTTTGAACTTTTTAGCAGCATTACAACATAAACAAGCACATCAGACAACCAACACCAGGACGACAGTGGAGCAATATCACAGAAACTTCCATTGACCATCTTCCTCCACCATCACCCATTGTGCCGCCTCCAGAGTGTTTGCAAGCATAAGTGTCTTCTCCTCCCATGTATCATCTTTAACACACTTTGGGGCAAATTTCGCACGCTTGAAACTTGGCCGGGAGATCTTAACAGGTTCCTTCATCCTGGATCTGGCCAGGTCAAGCATGGAGGGCTTCGAGCTAGAGCTCCCAGCTCCTCCGCATACCTTGCCATTTGCATTTTCGCATCCCCTGAGAGCAAAATCTGCCACTGGGAAAGAAAATAGGCCACTTTCCTCCAGACAGCCTGCATACCCAACCAGATATCACCATTAAAACACAAACCATTCCTAGTAGTCCATAATGCCCACATACAAGCAGCATGAACAACATTCACCACTTTGTTACTAGATTCTCCTAACCATAGGTTAGCAATTCTAGTAAAAGAGGCAGGAATAACACTCTTCCCTGTCATTCTGCTCACATGTGTCCATACCACATTAGCTACCACACAGTCAAATAACAAATGACAACATGATTCACTTTCAGAGCAAAATAAACAGGAAAGATCTTCCACCCTCTGTCTTTTAAGTAAGTTATCTCTAGTAAGTAACTTATTATGCGCAACAAGCCAGAGGAAGAAGTGGATCTTAGGTGGAACTTTAATTTTCCACAAAGCATGAACATGAGTGGGGATAATCCCCCTAAAATTTACCACAACATACATAGATCTGACAGAAAAAACACCCTTGGTTTCAAATTTCCAAAGGATATTATCTTCCTCATTGCTAAGCTGAATAGTTTCAGCAATACTAACCAAATCATACCATCTAAGGAGCAACTGCTGATCAAAACATCTCCTAAAGGTGAGTTTTATCAGATTATCCTCTCTAACCTCACAAACCGTAGCATTTTGTTCATTACAAAGGATATACAAATCCCAGAATTGAACAGCAAGACTAGTTTCCCCAAACCAATGATCACACCAAAATTTAACTTTTTTGCCATTCCCAATTTTCCACTGGTACCCCATTTTAGCTGCATTAGCAGCCCAAAGGACCCCTTTCCAGAAAGGAGAAACCCCTTGATCACTACAATAAAAGATATTGGGGGAATTCACATTGTACTTGTGATCAATGATTTGTTTCCACAACTTATTATCCTCCAGATTATACTTTTTAATCCAAGAAGCAAGTAAGCACATATTCATCTCTGCCAAATTAGGAATGCCTAGTCCCCCATACTCCTTTTTCTGAGCAACCAGGCCCCAATTAGCTAAATGATACTTATGATGACCCTCATAATTATCCCAGAGACAGTGGGCCATCTGAGAATTAATCAAGGCTATTGCCCATTTAGGGAATTTAATGACACTCATAAGATAGATAGGAATACTGGCTAACACACTTTTGACCAATTCCAATTTGGCTGCATGTGAAAGTAGCCTTCCTCTCCAACCAGCAGCCTTTTTGATCAATTTATTAACCACAGGCTGCAGATCTTCTTTTCTTAGTTTGCTATGATGTAGAGGAACCCCCAGATATTTTAAGGGGAAACACCCTACTTTACAACTAAGAATTTGTGCAAAAATATTAGCATCATCAGGGTCCACATTTAATGGAACCAAATCACACTTATGAAAATTAATCTTCATACCAGACAGCTGTTCAAAGCAAGAAAGCAGCCATTTTAAATTCATAGCACACTCTCTATCAGCTGATAGGAACAACAGGGTATCATCAGCATACTGCATACTAATAACCCCTGTCCTATTAAAGCCATGCAAAAGCCCAGAAATTAAACCACCATCTGCCGCCTTCTGCAGCATTCTAGTGAACACATCAGCAGCAAGGTTAAACAGAATGGGAGAAGCAGGATCTCCTTGCCTTACACCTCTAGTACTAACAAAGAAGTCACTGTTGACATCATTAATTCTAACAGCAACAGAACCTAAGTCAAGGATAGATTTGATCAAGTATAGACTTTTATTATTAAAGCCTCTACTCTCCAACATCTTAAATAAAAAACCTCTGTCAACTCTATCATAAGCTTTTTCATAGTCCAGCTTAAAAATAAAGCCAGACTGCCCACTATGATATATTTCATGAATAATTTCATGAGCCTGTCCAACCTAGTTATATCAAGGGAATATGATAACAACAGAGGAGAGATAACCGAAGGGCAATCTTCAGCGATGGCCTGCTGCAGCTCCGCCGCATGCTGCTGCCCCTCCAGCTTCCTCCTCCGAAACGCCTCTTGATTGCCAATGTTGCCGTACACCATCCTCGGTCCTAAGAAATCACAACGCCCATCAATTTGTAACGCCAAAGTAAGCTCTAATAATCTGTGACGCAAACGAGGCAAGAATGCACGCTCAGAGCAGTGCAGCTCTGTTGGCTGTTGCTCACCGATCTGCGGCGACTGACGGTCGAAGGGGTCCCTGGAATCGAGCAAACAGGTGGGTGTCGTGCATCCATCGAAATCTCCATGGTGTGGAGGCTGGAACTTCCTGTAATCGAACAACAAATCAAGGTAAGAAAAAAAATTTGTTTTTCCTTCTTACCTGAACTGATTATTTTTTCCAAAAAAAACTCCCAAAGCTGAAACCCACTCAAATAAGCAAAGCAATATGTCTGGAAGGAAAGGAAAGAGAATGTATGGCGTCAATGGCGGAACATGCCTGAACCTGTCGGGGACCTTGCCCTTCTCCTTGTAGGGCTTGACGAGGACGCGCGCATGGCAGAAGAAATGTGGGTTTCCCTTCGCAAGAACCCTCTCCGCGTACACGAAGATAATGAAGCCAGACATGCGGTTCTGCTGATACAGGATGCGCACGTCCTGCTCCGGCCCTAAGAAGATGCGCAGGCAATCGACTCAATTGTTAGGACTACGTACTGTGTGCTGCTTGTACAGAAAAAGGAAGCAACAATGGCGGCGGCGACTCGTTTGGTGGATGCCGTTACCTGAAGTGGTTGGACACGTCCTCCTCGCTGAAGGTAGATCTGCCGCGCCCCGGGGTTGGAGGCGAGGTCTCCGCCGCGGTCCAGTCGAGGAGACCGCACGGAGAACTTGTGCATGTCGTCTCCGCCGCCATCAAGCAGCATGGACGCCGCCGGCCCACCGCCGCCCTGGAACAGCAGCGAGATTAGAACATGCAAAGTATGTAAAATTGCAATCTTTGGGTGTAAAAAATCGGAAGTCGTGTCACCTCTGGGAGTCGCTCTGCTGCTGCTGATGTTGCTGGAGCAGGAAGTTGAGGCCTCTGGGCGGCGGCGAAAAGGAGAAGGCGGAGGCATGAGCTCCGACCGCACGGCCGCCGTCCATACCTCCATATCTTGGTCGGTTAGGTGGTCGGACGGGCCGTGGACGTAGAGGGTGGTCGGTGCAGCCTGTTCCTCACCAAAACCGCACCGTAACGGTTCAAGAAGGAGATAAGCACATCATTGGTCACTCAACTTAAATTAGATGAGTAACTTGGTCACACAACTCTCAAAGTGTGATAAACTGGTCATTGAACTCTTAAAGATGAGTATATTGGTCACAATTCTGCCAGCAAAGCATCAGGTGATGACGTGTCTCGCTGACGCAGCAAAGTTATGGTGACATGGTGTGCTGACCGTGGTGTTTTTTTTGTAGAAAGGACCTTGATTCATTGCAAGCACCTAAGGTGACATCAGACATGTTTTCTTACCAAAAAAAAAAAAACGGGGAAGAATCTCAGCAGCAGCTGAATCTTTTTTCGATTCAACGAGCCGGTAGCATCGCTCGCACTCCTGCGAGCTTGAGGAGAAGCGGATCCAGAGGGAGAAAAGGAGCACGCGGGCGGGGGTGAGCTAGTTAGGCGGCTAAGCGGTCAGGCAGGCAGGCGCATGACACTATGCTTGCCAGAGGTGAGGCCGGCGACGGGGTTGTGCGACGGCGAGTAACGTCACTTGATGCGAGGTCGATAAAGACTACAGAGCACAAAATAGAGCAGCATGAAGGGTTATATCATGGAAGCTCGCCAAGAAGCGTACTCCGGGATTGGGGAGGCCGGAGGAGGCGCGGGGGTGTCACCATGGACGACGACGATGGCGACGGAGCGAAACGACGCGAAAGGGTCGGCACAGGTTTACATAAGCTTGAGAAAGAAAACCTGCAGCTTCAAGAGCACCACATGGAGCCTAGTAAGAAGAGTAGGATGACTGGGTCGAAGCGGTGCCGACGATGGACGCGACGGTGACGACCGATTGGAGGGCAAGAAGACGACAGTGGCAGCGGCTCTTGAGGGACTCCGGCTTCCTTTCCTTCGGTGACCATATAGGATAGGTGGACGTGTTGACAAGATCCAGTTGCGGTGCGGGGTCCTCAGCGGCAGAACGGCGAGGGACGGCGTCGGCGGTATGCTCCGAATGCCGTTGGTGTTCTTCTTCTACGGTACACAGGAAGTGCTACAGTTTGGGGATCGAGTGTTTGGGGTGATGAACCGGTTCTAACGCGACGATGAAGCCCTCATACGCCAGGCCAGTGCCACGTTATTGGTGGATATCAACACGACGTGCCGAGGCCGCGGAACAGGCGCTGGAATGCGTACATCATCGACGACGCGGCCGAGATGATTTCTTGGATGATGGCACTAGTGCTGGACACCACGGGTTCGACGTGTCCGCGGCCATCGTGGTCGACTGCGATGCCAACGAGCAATTGGAGCTACTACAACTTCTCCTTGAGGACGGGGGTGGGCTGGAGCAGCGGATCGTCCCGACAGCGGCGCCACCCCTGAATCCCCAGCGAGCGTCAACCAGGAGTTCAGCTGCCAGAGCCACCATTTCGCGAGCCGCCGGGCTAATCCTTCCCTGCCGCCTCCCCATTGTTCCCATCGCTGGCGAGCTCTGAACTACGACGACTATGAGGTGTTTGAAAAAATGTCTTCCTAGGGTATCTATACTTGGAATGAAAGAGAATCATAAGGTCCTTCCCGCAAAAAACTGCACAGTCAGTACGCCACGCCGCTGTAACTTTGCTGCGCCAGCAAGACACGTCATCACCTGGTGCTCCGGTGGCAAAATTATGACCAATATACTCATCTTTAAGAGTTCAGTGACCAGTTTATCACACTTTGAGAGTTGTGTGACCAAACTACTCATCTAATTTAAGTTGAGTGACCAACCATGCATTTATCTCTTCAAGAAGATTGGGAGGGCAGCAGGTCATGGCTCCGCCGACACCCCTGCACACTGCCTTGCTCGATTTCATGCCGAGCTGTGACGCCCTTTGACTCAGTGCTTCTCGGCGGCCGTGATGGTAAGAGCCGCGCCGGTTCACCCACCCTCCCTACTTTTCCCACAGCCACAGCCTCGCCCGTTCATCCTCTCTCACTGGATGGTGGAGCATGGGGAGTACGGACATGGTCACATGCAGTAAATTTGGCGGAGAACCAGAGCTGCACGGATGGCGGCCGGAATGTAGGGAACTGGAAAAAAGAAGAGCCAATGGCTTCTATACCACTGACAAACTCAGCAATGGTTCATTTGCCATCCAACAAAGCTGTAGTTCTCATATACCAAACACAAACGAATTCTATTGCTTATTTGCCACTGGTTGTAACTGTAGCGTTACCTCATTCCGGTAAGAGGCCAAAATGACCGTCTTGCCCTCAGTGGCAAATAAGCAACTGTTATAAAACATGTAGATTTTTTTTACAGATTTCACCTCTTTTTTTCAGCAGTTCTGCAACACAAGTGGCAATATATAACACCAGTAGTATATTTCCTATATATGATGCATAGAACTTGTTGACGTCGGTTCTATACTTTTATGTTAACAGCGGAGATACACACTCACTGAATCCGTATAGTCAACTAAATTTTAAGCATTGCAACTGTTCAGAACGTGGGGATAAGAAGAGCTTTGGGATGCTAGCTACAACCCTAGTGGCAGCAACCGAATAACGTTTCTCTGACGAAGTCCTATGATCATCTGCTATTGATTGGAGTTGCAGGAAGCCGCCGCCAGTGCGCACAAATTAACACACTAGAGCACCATGGTGTTCTGTTATAATTAGTTAACCGGCGGTAATTGCTGGACCGGTGCCGGTGCACCACAATCCGACATTTTTAATCGGACCGTCCTCCTCCTTGGGCTTGGCATCCTGGGGCAGATGAGTTGCTTCGAGTGTGCTCACACTAGTCGTGATCCTAGACTAGAGGGCACGGCGAGGGAAGCGACGGGAACGTCTGGTAGCGTCAGAGGTTTGGGAGACGCCGGCGGCTGTTTCGCCATGCTTCCTCGGGTGGAGGGTGTCGAAGAAGCGGTGGAGGAGAGGTCTGGAGAGCCGCCGCCGGAAGGCGCTGGCGTCGACGGGGGTTGGGGGAGCGGCGGCATGCGCTGGGGGAGCGCCGCCGGCGGGTCCGCCATGGCTCGTTCGATCTGTTCGCGTGCGTGCGTTTGGTTGGACTGGAGTGATTTTGTTTTTCTTATCTTTTCTATCCTCTAAACTGTGAGGATAAGCTGTGAGGGTAAGACTGGAAATTTTGAAAAAACTTACAGGAGAACGGAGATACCTTGACGACGAACTAACGGTGATACAGAAACAATCTATATCTCTTCTCTCCTACCTAAAAAGAAGATTTGGTTCCTTAGTATGCCGTACCTTGTCCGTTTCGTCCAACTCTTCTCCGCTCGCCCGCGTGGCCGCGTGCGACCAAATGGGCCAAGCCCAACAAAACGTCACTTCGGCGACTCTGTCGGTGCTCCCTCTCCCTCTTCGATCCCTTCTCTTCCTTCTTCAGCTCCCTCTCTCTGGCGGCCGTGCCCCCACCGGCCTCCATCACGTGCGGGAACTGCGGCTCCTCCTCGCGCCGGCGCGCGCCTTCCTTTTCCCGAACTCGTCGCACCCGATTAACGGGGGCGGCGCACATGAGTCCGGTGGTGGTTCCAGAACTGGAGGAGGGGGAGGTGGACGACCGCATCGAGAGCTGCTACCGACGGGTGCCTCAGCGACGATCGTGGCGAGAGCTTCCGTCACCGGGAGCCTCAGCGACCACCGCACGCCTCAGCGACGACCGCATATAGAGCTACTGTCGACGAGCGCCTCCGCGACGACTGTGGCGAGAGCTGTGTCTGCAATGGCCGCGTGTACGTCAATCTGGGCAAACACATCGCGCATCTGGTAGGGAATTCGAACTCTGTACCAACAAGTCTGAATTGATTTGGGCGTTCGTGGGTTCCTTACAGCTGTTAGATCGCGTGATTTTCTCCATATAAGAACCAGTTACTTGTGGAGTATGTGCAGACGATGAGGGCGTCATGCTGAAGAGATGCCCAATCCCGCGGGTGTTCAAGAAAGATATTGAAGAATTCTGGGCAAACACATCGCGCATCTGGTAGGGAATTCGAACTCTGTACCGACAAGTCTGAATTGATTTGGGCGTTCGTGGGTTCCTTACAGCTGTTAGATCGCGTGATTTTCTCCATATAAGAACCAGTTACTTGTGGAGTACGTGCAGACGATGAGGGAGTCGATGCTGAAGAGATGCCCAATCCCGCGGGTGTTCAAGAAAGATATTGAACAATTGAAGGAAACGGTTAGTTTTGTTACTTTGTATCACACTTTCCTGTATTAGTTTCGTTTCCTACATATCATTCTGTACGAACTTAGCTGCTGCACAAAGTAATGCTCGATTAATTTACAAAGCCCCAAAATCTGAATGGTCATACTTTACAGAAAATGTATTTACGTTCAGCTTGTGTTGTTAATTCAGATAATGGATTTAAGTAGTAGAGATTGATGTCTCCCTTTCAGCTTTTTGACCACTGTCTTGACTTACAGGTTCAACATGACTATTTGGCATATACTTCTGTAGTTAGTGCTCATACCATGGAACAGCCAGGGCGGTGCTTGTCATGGCTCCTAGATTGAGCCCTATCGTAATTTTTTGGAACTCGGGCACATTTTTATGTTTATGTAGATTTTAAATATATTGACAAATAATTGGGTCTTACCTCCCTGAACTGGAGGGGAGGTAGGCGGCGGTTCCACACAGAGGGTGATACGAGGTTGAGGAATCGGAGAAGAGGAGGCACTGTTGCTTCCTGAGATGAGAGCCCTGCTATTGCTGCTCATTATTTGACAGAGTGGAGTTGGAGATGAGTGTTGTATCTTGTAGTGCTGCCGTTGCTGGGTTTGAGTGGATGCATCAGGGATATGCTACTGCGGCTTGCAGTGTACGCAAAGCAAGAAGGCAACATCCCTCTAGAAAATCTCCCCTTTATATTACATGTGATGTTTTTATAATGCATCTTCACAGGGAACACTAGAAAGCATAAACCAGTAATCTTATTTATCTATCTTTCCAAATGTAGTTGCATGTTTTTCTTTCTATAATCGGGCCTCCATGTCTTGTGCTATGACTAATTTATCTCTTCTGCATGGGGCTACAGATTGTATATACATGAACACATACTTTCTAATTTTTCACAATGTATTACTATCTTTCCAAATGTAGTTGCATGTTTTTCTTTCTATAATCGGGCCTCAACGTCTTGTGCTAATGACTAATTTATTTCTTCTGCATGGGGTCACAGTTTGTATCTACATGAACACATACTTTCTAATTTTTCACAATGTATTACTATCGCCAGTCAATCTTCACAGTAAACATTCATGTGTATATATGTGGAGTGTTTCAGAAAAAATGAGATATCTACTTCTCTTTGTCCAATTAGTAAATTTGGACAAGATCGAACATCCTATGGCTGTCCATATAGAGGAAAGAAAAGAGGTGAGGCAGAGATGACAAATAACTTGAACAAAAGTATTTCCCCACGAGTGTGACAAAAGACCCATTACATGTCGCTATACAAAGACATTATTGTTTGACCTTTGTTTTCAGGCTCTTCAAGAATACCATTTTTCAAGGTAGGATCTCATCTATTTTGTTTGAACCTTCCATCGTCTAAATGATGTTCCAACAAGGTAAATCTTCTGGCTGATGTCGTCCCCTTCTGATCTTCTCTTTTTTCAACGTGCTCTCTTATTTATATGTTCCTTTTGAAGGAAGTTTCATATGTATACAAGTTTCTAGACATCTAACTCACAAATAGTTAACTATGGCTTTTGCAATTGTCAACTGTTTACAATAAAACGTGCATGTGGTTTATCCTGTGAACTGTGCTTTGCCTAATCAACTCGGACCTAATTATTTTGCGTGGATCCATAACAGCTTGGTGCTCATTACCTTCTCTTGTTTCATTCGTTCAGCGTAGACAGAAGTTTTCCTTTTTTTAAACCATAATATGTTTTGGGTCTAACCAAGGATGCTAAGCCAGTTCAAGTAATACATGCATTATCTAGGTGACAAACCTGAGATCTAAGGATTGCTACCTTTATTTAGTTATAACAATATAATTGCAAATGTAGGCAGATGTTCATGGATTCAAGATTTCAAGTAAAGGGACCTTTCTAAATTTTCAACATATATTTATCAAATAACAAGACTGCATGCTATATGTCACTTATTAGATTTACTTAGTCAGATATATCTTGCAACAAACCTGCGAGGAAACTAATTACGAAATTATTGGCCGAGAAATGATAATTGCTACATATAAACTCCAACCCTGAAAGCTGATGTCTGTCTAACAATAACATATGCTTTTATTTTCCATGTTTCTGATAATCTAATATCTGAGCCTTGTTTATTTGTTAAAAGTGCGATGCGTAGCTGCAATTAAAAGAACTCTTGGTCATTTGATTTGATTTGTGAGATTGATGTGAAGTGATGTGGTTTTACTATGCAGTTAGGGTAAAATTGGAGCTAGCAGATCCGTGAAAAAAATGCCGCTGTGAAGAAGCTTCCTATGATCAGACCATTGAGAATCAAGAGTGAGAATATGTGAAAAAGATATAGTTATCGCATTGTGCCTTTTCTTTATTTATTCCGTTTGTTTTTTTGACCCTTTTGTGATTTGTCTTTTTATACATTCTTCTATACATATAACACTTTGTACTCAGAGTATTGTGTGTGACTAATACAAGAATATCTGTAACATCTATTGTCTCCACATAAAAAAATTAATTTCGATATTTGATGGCACACAACATAAGTTCTGCCTTGTGGTCATGTAGTATAGCACAACCAGATTCGAAGCCGGCTGCACCTTCCTCACCATTCTTGAATAGGGGGTAAGGACGGAAAATTGACCTTCGTGTATGTCTTCATTTATTTTTGTAAGATTTTAACCCGTAGCAACGCACGGACATTTAGCTAGTCTCTTATAAAGCGAAATCCCACTAAGTGCATTAATTATTTTTCTATCTCAACAGGCAAGCTATCCACATCACACACTATTTTATCCAATAAATTGTCCATATCATCTCCACTAACATAATTAATAATAATACATCTTTCATACTGTAATACCCCATAGTTCAAAGACCAGAAGGGTAGATTTAGAATTTGTGCATTCGCATAGCATGCATCTAAAAATGCGGGAAATTTTCGCGCTTTTAAAAATAAAGGAGACAAAGTGATCGATGTTTCGCTCGACTCGATGAGTTAGGGTTTAGATCATCCTGTCAAGTGCAATAAACTTCGAGATGACCTTTATACCAAATTAAATTGAAATCACAAAAGCAAGAAAGGAGTTATCACTCGACAGACTAATTAGTCAAATTAAGTCGATTGTCGTGGTGTAAGGTTATTGAACATGATCTATCCTAATTCTCGACACTCTTAAGAACAATTCAATAATATGACCAGATATAATTCAATTGAACAAAAGTCACACCCATAATCTCATCTATATGAACATACAAATCCAACAAACATCTATTATGATCTCATCTCAATTCATCACATTAACACATACATGATCATATTACAATTCAAATACATCATGTCCTAATTTCAATCTTATCTTTCCTTATTAGTATACTCATCTCAAATTTCAAATACAAACATCCAAAGTCTTTATAAATACAAAAATGGACACAAGATCAAACATTACAAGTGGAATTCAAATGAATAAATGAATATTACAACATTTAATCGAATAAGTACATATCTCATCCAACAAGAAAGAAAATTCCTAAACTAAATCTTAAACTATATCTTCAATTCATTTTTGATCTTCTCAACTTATCTTGATCTTCTCATCTCCCACATCTTATTCTTGAATTCCTGCGCACAAGAAGAAGAACAGAAAGAAAGGAATTGAAGCAAGTATCTGTTCTTATCAACTTCTCTAGAAATTGTGAAATTCAAAGGTTTTATGCTATGTAAAATAAGATGGAAGCAAAGCTGGCCCCTTTGTTGACAAATTCCTTTTACATACATGAAGCAATTGAAAATCATCTAAAATTAAACAAAGACAAAAGAAATGTTTCTTAATTAAAATGTTTGTCTTCACCACAAGGGTGAGGCAAAACTTTGTGTTGGAATTCGACTACTGGATATTAGGAACTTGTCCTAATACCCAAGTGGTGATTAGAGGGAATTATATCTAAGGCAGCAATGGATCTTTGGATCATCTAGAAGCAATTGGGTAGCAAAGAGAAGAAGGCAACATTGATCCATTTGAGCAAGCAACAAAGGCAATATGTGACGAAGACAAATAGAATTGATCCAACTATCTTTAGTCAACAAGGCAACATTTTTGTATCCCTCTAATCTAGTCAAATTCCTAATAAAGAAAAGTCCACAAGTAAATTGTTCTCTATTGGTATCAAGAACCAATAAGAACAAAGCCCACATGGTAATTGAAATGTTTCTTCAATGATATTAATTACCAAGGAAGAAAATCTACAAATCCGAAATGTAAAGCCCACAAGATCACCACCCATAACTTGCAAAGCCACTAGTTTTTCACAAGCCCACATAGGAGAATCAGCCCACAAGTCCATCTAGTGACAATTACCACTTGTCTTGCTCAAGAATAAATCTCACAAGGAGATAAGACCAACGACAAGTCATTCCTATCCACAACCAAAATATCTAACTTAACTTGAACCTCAAGGAATGCCCAAGCATGAGAGCTTGACAACAAGTAGCTTACTCACCCATGCAAATGAGGAGTCATCTAGTTGTGTGTCACCACCACAACAAACAGCCAGCAGTATATAATCATCACAGCAGCCAACCACAACACATTTTCCTCATATCCATCTTTCCAAACAGCAAGCTATAAGCAGCCAGCCGCACCATATGTTCTCTCCATTAGCACAAATATACCAGCAACGAATCTAGCAACCAAATCATCATCCAGATCAGCCATAGCACCTCAAGAACACCAAGAACACCACCAAACTATGCCCAATCTTTAGAACAACTAGGAAATAGGTCAAGCAGCGAGGAGGAGCAGGCTAGCCACAAGACGCAGGTTATCATCATTTTCCAGAAGACCAAGCTTCTCTCCAACAGCAGGTTACTAGGATCAAGATCATTTAGATGAGAGGGAGAAGGGGAAAGGAAAGATTTCTCTCAGTTTGCATAGTGATGCTATGCAAGCTCATCACAGAGATTAAAAGCCACACATTAGTATCTATTTTTATCAAATTGTGCCTCAGCCTTTGCATCTTGGTAGCAGCCAAGAAATTACAAAAGTATCTAAACAACAAGATCAAGTGTATTTTATATCTGTTCTTATCAAAATTTACCAAGAAAAGCTACCAGAAATGCTGGACACAGCTAGACTGGATAGATCACAGCTCTTAGCACAAAATAGTTTGTATCAGGGATGTTATATTGCTTGTGTACACTCTGAGGAGGTTTCACATAGCAGTATATACCCTAATTCAATTAAATTGCACACAAGAGTAGGATAAAATTACAGTCAAGCTGTTTAAAGCTCTAGCTTCAGAGCTAAGAAGCTCATCACAAGCACATAACACAGCAGAGCAAGTATTTGCTCTGAAGAAGCACAGGAAAGCACTAAAAAGCTCCTGTAACTTAAATTGGAAGAAAACACATGATCTTAAGCACATTCAGGGCATCCAATTGGATAATTGACATGTCCAGAAACCCTAGATCAACACCGAGACCATCTGTCATCAGCAAGGTTGCAAGGGACAGTACCATAGCCACTAGTACTTAGTTCATCACGGACACAGTTCATCGGCACAAAGGCCGATCACAGAAGTGAACTCACCTGGTTGATTTGTAACCGAGGCAGAGCAAGGACTAGGAGGAGCTCGAGTAGGCGTAGACGAGGGAGTCGTGCAGCTGTGCATCACCGTGGTTGCGGTGACGGCATCACCGCCGTCCCGACAGCGTAGCAATCGTAGCAGCAACCACACCATACCACCATCGCCACAGCAACCACCAGCGTCAGCGCCACAGACCCACCATCGATCAGAACACACCCAAAGGGGGATGCCGAGGTTGCAGCAACGCACTGCCGTCCCGCCGGCGTCGGAGTTGACGTGGATGTCCCGGAGGCGCGGTCGAGCAGAAGCTCGAGAGGGAGGCGAGATGGCGGCGGTGAGCGAGCAGGAGCAGCCGGAGGCGCGAATGCGTGCCCGTTGCATCGGAGACCTTGGCCATGGCGGCTAGGGTTAGGGTTCAGCAAGGAGGCACCCAAGTGGAGCTCAGCTTAAGGGAGAGTGAGTGGGGAATCGGTGTAGGGAGCTCGGGTGGAGCCGGGCCGGTGACCGGCGGCGCGGGAGATGACCGGCAGCGGGCTGGAGCCGTGGGCGGCGACAGTGGCGGTCGCACGGGAGCCAGAGAGGAGGGGAACGAACAGAACGGGAGAGAGAGAGAGGAATGCGAGAGAGGGGGGTGTCGGGCCGGTTTGACCTACCTAGTTTGGGCCTTAGTGAGCCAGCCCAATAGGCCGGTCCGGTTGGTTTGGACCAAGTTGGCCACATCCCATTTAAATCAAATTCCAGTCCAATTCAAATTCAAAAATGAAAATTCAAATAAAATCCTAAAAATAAAATAAAAATATGTTTTCAACTCAATATCTTATAAGGATTTCAAATATGATTTTTATTTCATTTATTGAAAAATATTTCTTGAGTGAAAAATTCAAAGATCCTTAAGTGGATATGATTTGAATTAATTTCAAAATTAAAGTTTTGAAAAGATTTTCTTGTGTGAATAATTCAAAGATCCTTAAATGGAAATGAATTGAATTATCCTTAAAAATTCAAGGATCCTTAAGTGGAAATGAATTGAACTATTTTCAAAAACAATTATTTTCTAAAATCAATTTGAGTAATAAGTTCAAAATATATAATTTGAACTTTATTACATTCTATAAATGGTTGTCCTGTAACTCATCCTAGGTAAAACACACAAAGAAGAATCCATCTAAAATCATTCACCCTTGTGTTGATAATATTTTAAAGTTCGTCAAGTAAATAAAATTTGAATAAATAATTACTTCTTGATGTTAATGAAATGTTTTCTTAAAGGCATTAAAATTGATAACTTAAAATTGCAAATCTTGTTTTTCTAGAAAAGAGAAAAGTATTTACTTGAATAAAATAAATTCTTTACCTCAATAAAAGTGGTAAACACTTAATTCTAGATATCATAATAATTCAAAGTAATTTAACCAACCCACAAATTATAAACACTAACTAATCCTTAACCCCTAAAATCACTTCAGTTATCAAAGTATCAAGTAAAACAAAGCTTACACTTGTGAGCTTGGGTATTTTTGGGGATTTTACGATGCATCTCATATCTATGCATAATAGCATCTTGACAGTGTTTCAGTAGTCCTTACCAGGACTACATTGCTATTTTCAGATCTCGGGGTTTTACCGCAAACCCTAGAACCCCGAAGGACATGAATTGCCACCTTTATCATAGGCAAGTTCATTCTTGCATACAGTTTGATGTATTTTTAGCAAAGTACTTGCAAAGTTACCTATACGTTCCTTTCACTTGCATCAGAAAAAGAAAAAGTATTTTCGAATGATGTGGTATATACTATTGGTTGGCGGTGGAACAATGGTAAGATGAATAGGTACGGTGTTCCATCGTATGGGAAGGTATATATCCTTAGGAACTAATAACCCCTGTTCCAGTGATCCTTTCGCCGTAGTAAAAGCATCAACCAACGGACTTTGTATGGGCGGGGTCAGTCAGAGGCTTCTTTTCTCATCCGCATATCCTCGGCAGGCCTACACCGGGTTGGGTCGTTGCGGCGGCCAACAGCGTGGAAGCGCGTGCTCTTCCTGCCCGACGGGGTAATTGGTGGGGAAGCTCGGGAGGGGTGATGGGTATGCGTGGAACATGATTCCCCTACCGCATCATAAATGGGCGGATGTGTGTTGATTTGGGAGAAGCTCCACATGACTGGATGTCCTGAGTCTTGGCTATAACACTCATGGAGTGTAAAGAGAGCATATATAAGGCCAGGCAACTGTTGGGTAAAGTGATGCAACTCTGCAGAGTCAAACAACAAATTTGTGATATCACAGCCGTGTTCCCGGAATGGAACTACGAGATCGAGGCCGGAATGGAGTCCCATTTGGATTCACAAGACCGGTGGAGGCTGGGACATAGTTTTCAGAATAAAATCTATCCTTTGAAGAAATGTTTGCAAAAACTTGCATCTATGCCAAAGACCCGAGGTTTTGGCAGTAGCTAGTGCATGAAACACCTTATCTCTAGATATTCTGAACTTGCTGAGTAACGCTGTTACTCACCCCTTCCTATTTGACCCCTTGCTTAGACTTTTGGAGCCATCTGAAGAGATGCGAGATATCCATCATGATGTTGAGGAGATCTTCCACAAGGAATCAAGTCGAGCTGGGGGAGCTTGAAGGAGTTGACCGCTACTTCACCAACGGAAAAATGACGACAACCATGGCAATGGAGGGGCAATGACAGCAGTGTCAATGGCATACATAAAGACCACACTACCAATGGAGGAGACAACATCTATTGGAAGGAGGAGTACAACCCTGGATAGAGATGTTCCAGATGGAATAGATTAGGGCTATGACAATAGTAGTAGTGGATTGGGAATAGAGCTAGAGTTAATCTCCAGCTTAGGGCTACAAATTGGATCTTTTCTGGATTTCATTTGTATGAGACCTGCTTTGATATAAAGGAGGTTCTCAAGATTTTGTATTGAATATTATTGTAATCCTATAGTGCTACCTTGGACCTGCTATGTTTCTGTTGTACTACTCTGAGGGATGTAATATTCACGGATAAGTCCTTCTGTGAGTGTTATGTCAACGACTTGCGCACTACAACATGCAGTGGTGTGCTAGGGTCACCGCACATACAACCTATCCATGTCATCTTTTTCAAACATATAATTATCCACGTCACTAATATTTAGTCATCAAATATTCAACAATTTTGCGCGAATTAAATGTAGTGTTTCGACTATTGTGATCAACTAAATCTTGAGAATTGAATATTAGATGTGTCTTATACCCATTTCAGTTACATAATATTTTCTAAAAAAATTCCCGCTGCAACGCGCGGGATATTCTTCTAGTTTTCTCAAAAAAGAAAGGAAAGAGACGGGGAGGATGCGAGGGCAAGTGCGACGTGGACTCCGTAGAAGGTGTGAGAAGGCTTACAGGTTCCAGCTAACGCAAAATAGTCAAACATAAACCAGTCGAGTCACTCACCGGGCCAACACGTGGCCTACCGCGCGATGCCTAGCATACCATCCGGGCCCACAAGCAGCGGTAAATGAAACGTAGATAGCTGCGTGAAGCCCGCATGCGCTATATCTCGCTCGTTGCGAGTCCTAACTCAGACTTGCCCGCGCGCGGAGCAGATGGGCCGCGACCCAATAATCGCTCATTCCTTTTTTTTTTCTTTTTGCTTCTTCGACGGGCATGGGGCAGATGGGCTGCGGCCTGCTAAAGGATCGTTTGCTCATTTTTTTTTGCTTCTTCATGCACTATCAGGAAAATCATTATAGGGAGGTTGCCTGTCTGTGGCGCACCCTTAATCTATGCGCCACAAAAACATATTCTGTGGCGCATGGCTGTAGATGCGCCACTGAAATTTGAACATTTTGTGGCGCATCCCTATCCCATGCGCCACAGAATATCAACTTTCTGTGGCGCACTGCACGCCATGCGCCACAGAAAGGGAGACTTCTGTGGCGCACCACTCTTCATGCGCCACAGAATAAGCATGGGCCCCACCTTCAATCAGTGGGCCGTGGTCCATCTCGGCCTTTTCTGTGGCGCACCGTGGCTGGTGCGCCACAGAAATTCATCTTTCTGTGGCGCATGGAGAAGGATGCGCCACAGAAAGTTGAATTTCTGTGGCGCACTAGCCACGGTGCGCCACAGAATAGCTACTTTCTGTGGCGCATGAGGGCCCATGCACCACAGAATGTGGACGCCCAGATCTACAAAAAGGTGGTAGACCACCTTTCCCCATGTGACCCCCCTTCTTCTTCCTAGCTCCCATCTTACTAACCCGAGCTCCTTCTCTCTCCCATGCCATTTTGACCATCCTATTCTCTATTATTTGTTATTAAACCTACCACAATTTGATATATAATTGGTGAGGGCTTGGGGAGAGTCTCCATATATATTCTCCTCCTCTCTTTTTGTCCACTATTTTCTCTCCATCACCACACACTCTCTCTCATCGATCACGGTCACGTCTCGGCAACGGATCTAGATCTACAAGGTGGGTATTGGTGTATGGATGTTTGTTGAAGGCATGAGAAACTTGTCGGCGGGCGATTTACACGTATATGCATGAAACTTGTGTGTGTGGTTTGATTGAATCTTTGCATGTTGTAGCTTGCGCCGGCAGTGGTGCATGGATGTTTGCCGAAATGTTGATTCATTTCCATTTCGGTGAATTTTTGCACCACCCATATGTCCTACTTTTAGGGGAAGTCATGCCGAATTTTTCCGTCGAACATTTTCGACTTCCCGCATGAGAAGCTTGTATGTGTGTGAGCATGTTGCGATTACTTAATTCTAATTAATAACACATACTCTATATGTATACCGCGTAGGCGACCATGGTCATCAAGATGAGCTCCGGTCGAATCGACAACTACAAGGAAGAAGCGAAGGCGGAAATGAGACGGTGCAACGGGCGCCAGATACGATGTCCATGTCAAAGTTGCAAACTTGTGAGATGGATCGACCCTGATTCCGGACAATTGGAGGAACACCTGCTCAGGCGCGGTTTCATGCAAGGCTTCAACCAAACGCCGACAGCAAATGCTGCACCTGAAGACGAGGGCGGGCAAGATGATCGTGACGACGGAGATGCCGACATACATGGTCATGATTGTGGTGGAGAAGACGTTGACACGCCGCAGAGCTCGCTAATGTCGGCCTTGATGGATTCTCATGTTCAAGAACTCCTCCTGAAGAACGCGAACACCGATAGAGAGAAAGCCAAGCTGGCGCAAATGGAGATAGACGGGAATACTCCGTTGTTACCTGGGTGTCGGCCACAGGATACGCGCTTGCAAGTAACGCTTGATGCTCTGGAGATGAAGTCGGAGAACAAATGGTCCGATGCGAGCTTCAACAAGAACATGCAATTCTTCCACGAGCGTCTTCCCGAGGGGAACACATTGCCAACTAGTATCGAGGAGGCCAAGAAAGTCGTTTGCCCTCTTGACCTACCGCACGTTAAATACCACGGCTGCGTCAATGATTGCGCAATTTATCGGGGCGATTACGAGGACCGAACCACATGTCCGGTGTGCGGCCAAGGACGGTACAAGAGCCTTGGGAAGAAAGTTCCTCAAAAAGTGGTATGGTATTTTTATATCACTCCCCGTCTGTAGCGGTACTTCGTGGACCCTAAGGAAGCAAAGCTCATGCAATGGCACGCGGAAAGGGAGAAGCCCGAAGAAGATCCGGAGAAGGGCAGGATCCTTACACATCCTTCAGACTGCTAGCCAGTGGCAAGAGTTGGACGCTGTCGCCAATTTCGGAGGCGATGCAAGGAACGTCAGGCTCGGTATGAGCACCGATGGACTCAATCCGTTCGGTAACCAGAGTAGCACGCATAGCACCTGGCCCGTGTTTGTATGGCCTTACAACCTTCCCCCATGGTTGTGCACGAAGCAAAGGTATATACACATGAGTATTCTCATTCAGGGGTTGAAACAAGCAGGTGTCCACATACATACGTATCTCGCGCTGTTGAAAGAGGAGTTAGCCACGTTGTGGGCGACGCCAGTCCGTACATGGGATGCCTACACTGGAGATTATTTCCCCATGAGAGCCGCGTTGCTCACGACGGTGCAGGACTATCCTGGTTGCGCATATGTATCTGGCCAGGTAGGCCACGGATTCTGCGCATGTGTCAGGTGCATGGATAGGACCCCGCATCTCCAGCTACCAAGGAATCCCGGGTCTTCGAAAACTGTGTACCCAGGGGCTCGAAGGTGGCTTCGCATGGATCACCCGTGGAGAAAACGCGGTGACCTGTTCAATGGTAAAGAGGAGCTTGACGGAGCCCCGAGCCCAAGGAGCGGCACAGAAATCGACGAGCTGTTGAGAAATTGGGAGGAGTGCCCCGCGCCGGGAAAGAAACGACCGAAGGTAGATCCGCTGCTGGGTGTATGGAAAGCGAGGTCTGTTTTCCACGACTTGCCGTACTGGAAGGTCCTCAAGACGCCACATAGCCTCGATATGATGCACATTACGAAGAATGTCACCGAGAGTCTGCTTGGCACTCTTTCCAACATGCCGGAAAAGACCAAGGATGGAACGAAAGCAAGATTCGATCTGAAATGCCTTGGTATCAGGAAAGATCTTCAGGCCCCCGATAGTGATGACGACGACGATGGTGATGATGATCAGACTGAAGGGACTCAAGGTCACCGCAAAAGGCTAAAGAGGAACACGGTGGTGCTTCCCGCTACGTGCTTCACTATGAGTCTGGAGGAGCTCGAGCAGTTTTACAGGTGTCTTGTAGGAGTCAAATTTCCTCATGGTTACGCGGGGAAGATAAGCAGATATATGGACGCAACGAAGAAGAGGTTTACCGGGATGAAGTCTCACGATTGTCACGTGCTGATGACGCAGATACTTCCCGTTGCGATTCGAGGGATAATGGACGAGCATGTCCGTGATACGCTGCTTGCTCTTTGCAACTTTTTTGACGTCATCAACAGGAAGACGATCGGCGCGAGGCAGCTCGACCGGCTACAGGAAGAGATCGTGCTGATACTATGCGAGCTCGAGATTTACTTTCCGCCCTCATTCTTCGATATCTGCGTGCATCTCCTTCTGCATGTCGTTGATGACATCAGGCAGATCGGACCAACGTTCATGCCATTCGAAAGGATGAACGGTGTCATGAAAGGATACGTCCGCAATAGGTCCCATCCAGACGCAAGCATAGCCAAGGGCTTTCTAACCTACGAGTGCATCTCCTTCTGCCAGAATTATCTAAGCACCGAGAACCAGGATGTTGGTCTGCCCACGAGGAAACACTTCGGCAGGCTCAATGGATATGGTCACCGAGAGGGCAGCAGCACAACCTTTGTCAGCATGCAGGGTCAAAAGGACGACTTTGACAGGGCTCACCGGGTCGCGCTACAACACTTACAGTTGATCGAAACTTGGGTGGAACAGCACAAATGCTTACTCGAGCAACATTACATCAAACTGGGCCGACCGAGGAAGAAGGGAGACGTAACCAGAGCGCACAACTCTACCTTCACGCGTTGGTTCAAGCAAAAGCAACTGGAGCTAGCAAAGAAGAAAGCACCATCTACGGAAGATGAAAGACTCATATTCTCCTTATCACTGGGTCCCTCGCACAACGTAAAGACCTATCAGGCGTACGACATCAACGGCTACAGATTCTACACCGAGGAAAAGGACAACAAGTCAGAATATCAAAACTCAGGAGTAACTATGCTATCCTACGGCGATGAGGAGGCTACTGTCAAGGAAAGATACTTCGGAAGGATTGAGGACATATATGGGAGCTCAACTACTGTGGAGAGTTGGTGCCAATGTTCCGTGTAAGATGGGCCAAGGACGTCGTCAAAGAAGGCCGGTATTTCACCACCATGGTAATACCCGATGCCAAATCGAAGAACGCCTCCGCGAAAAATGAGCCATGGGTACTTGCTAGCCAAGTTGAGCAATGCTTTTTCATTACCGACCCGTCAAAGCCTAGCCGTGTTGTCGTGAGTAGGGGCAAGAGAAGCATCATCGGAATGGAAGGAGGCGCCACCGAGCAAGACTTGGAAAACAAGCCAAAGATCAAGGAGGAATTCGACAAGTTCTTTGACATGCCTACCAGTAGTGCACAAAGAAGGAAGACCTCCGTACCTACTAAAGGTTGTCCGTTCACGCGAAGAAATCTCAAGGTCACCGGCCTAAAGTTTTCAACCGCGAAGAAAGGAAAGAAGAGAAAGTAGCTCGCGGAACCGAGACGGAGAAGCGACTTTTTTGGTGTATTTAATTTGTATGTGTGTGTGAGAGAGAGAGACAATGCAAGCATAAGAGACATTGTTTGTGTGTGAGACAATGCAAAAACTCAAATCCAATGAATATGTGTGTATTTGTGTTGCAAAACTCAAATCCAATGAATATGTGTGTATTTGTGTGTGAGATCCAATGCAAAACTCATATCCAATGAATATGTGTATTTTGTATTTTGTAACCAAAAATATTTTGTAAAACTCATATCCAATGCAAAACTCAAATCCAACTCATAAGAGACATTGTATTTTGTAACCAAACTTAACCAACAATTTTTCAAAGGGAAAAAAAGAAAAAGAGACAATGAATATGTGTGAGACAATATGCAAGTAAGAGACATTGTGTGTATTTTGTAACCAATGAATATGTGTGTGTGTATTTTAACCAAATTTAACCAAAAATATTTTCAAAGAAATAATTAAAGAAAAAAAAAGTGAGAAAGCCAGGATTTGAACCTGGCTGTCAAGGTTTAGACTAATGGAACCACACCACTAGGCTACTTTGTTGTTTCTGTCAAGATACAGCACACAGTTTTTTTAACTGTTTAGGCGTTTTAATTCTGTGGCGCACCGCTGATGGGGTGCGCCACAGAATCTTACATTTCTGTGGCGCACCTCCCAGGACATGCGCCACAGAAATGTAAGATTCTGTGGCGCACCCCGCCCGCGGTGCGCCACAGAAATTTGGAGCCGCCACTTACATGTGGGCCAGCCCCGCGCTGCCGTTTCATTCCCAATTTCTCTAACTTCCCGCGCGCGCGCGTCGACGACGTCCTCCCGCACCCCGGCCTCCCGCGCTCGACGACCACCGCTCGCCGCCGGCAGCCCGCCGCCACCGCCGCCACCGGAGGAGTCGCCGGCAGCCCGACGCCACCGCCGCCATCGGAGGAGACGTCCACCGGAGGAGCCGCCCGTGCACGAGCACCTCCCCTGCGCCCTCGATCGGACGACCTCGACACCGGCCTCCCCGCCACCGCCGCCACCGGAGGACCTCGACACCGGCCTCGACGCCGTCCCCTGCGCAGGTCTATCTCCTCCCTCCTCCCTCCTCTCTCCCTGCCATCTTCCTCCTCCTCCCTGCTCTCTACCGAACTATGCACTCTAGGTGCTTGTGGAAATGCGTGTGTGTCTAACTTCAAATTTTTGAATACAACAAGGCACCAAAATGATGTCTAGTAGATTCAGGATGAAAAGTTGGGTCTAGGGAAAGTAGTCTCACATTTTTCTGAATTTATTTGGCCTTATTTTAATTGAATTTGCAAAATGTCCAGAACTGAACTTTTGAAATAACTCCAAATTTTTGAACATAACTTGATGAGGTTTTTGCACAGGTAGGTCCTATATGACCATAGGCACAGGTAGGTCCTATATGACCATAGTTTTCTGCCGCCGGTGTTCCTGCACGCAAGGTGCTCGACATAATGGCCGAGCATGCTTCCTGCTAGTGTTGATGCAAATGTTGGTTAGATTTATGTGTCTATCCATTTATGTATGATGTGTCTATCCATTTGTGTGACTGAATTGAGCACTTGTTGATGTAAAATGTGTATATGCAAATGCTTGTGTTGATGCAAAATCTAACCAACATGTAAAATCTAACCAAAATGCTATGTTTTATCTGTTTTCTGAAAAACCTGAAGAAACTGCTAAGTCTGAAAACAGTGTAGATTAGCCCCCTTTGCATGCAAATTGTGGGAAATATGCTCCACCAAAATTTGTAAATTTCATATCATTAGAAAGAGCTAAACCTATAGATTAATAGGCATCAATTGTTTGTCCAAATTAAAAACTATAACAGACTAAATCATGTAGGCCAAAATGCTATGTTTTATCTGTTTTCTGAAAAAACTGAAGAAACTGCCAAGTCTGAAAACAGTGTAGATTAGCCCCCTTTGCATGCAAAATGTGGGAAATATGCTCCACCAAAATTTGTAAATTTCATATCATTAGAAAGGGCTAAACCTATAGATTAATAGGCATCAAATTTTTGTCCAAATTTAAAAATATAACAGACTAAATCATGTAGGCCAAAATGCTATGTTTTATCTGTTTTCTGAAAAACCTGAAGAAACTGGCAAGTCTGAAAACAGTGTAGATTAGCCCCCTTTGCATGCAAATTGTGGGAAATATGCTCCACCAAAATTTGTAAATTTCATATCATTAGAAAGAGCTAAACCTATAGATTAATAGGCACCAATTGTTTGTCCAAATTAAAAACTATAACAGACTAAATCATGTAGGACAAAATGCTATGTTTTATCTGTTTTCTGAAAAACCTGAAGAAACTGCTAAGTCTAAAGTGTAGATTAGCCCCCTTTTTTAGCAAAGGTCATGCCGAAATTTTTCGTAAATTTTGGCATGACTTTGCTAAAAAAAGGGACATATGGGGTATTGCGACTAATGCATGGGCCGGGGTATCTTAGTACTAAATTAAGTGATGTTTTTTTATATTTGTTGTACTAACTTTTGCCTCTTTTTAATGAAATGCAAACATGTCGGCCGACGCGCCCGGCCCTTCTAAGCACATGAGCGTCGAAGAAGAAGCACGAGAAAAGAACAAGTCGTTCTGGGACGTGAACCCGGAGATGGGGGATGCGGAGGCCGCCGAACTGGCTCGTGACGGCGATGGTGACTTCCAATTAGAGATGGAGATGGAGGATGCGGAGGACACCGACGGAGATGGGGACGCAACCACCACCACCGATGGCGGCGACCACACGGATGTCGGGGGTGACGACCACACGGATGGCGGTGGTGGTAACACGACCGCTAAGAAGCTTAAGAAGCAGAGGAAGGAGCGGACACCGCAAGCGGTCGGCACCGTAACCGACACGTTCACTAAGGTCTCCAAAAGTGGCCAACCCCAGGAGCCATGGGGCGTCGCAAAAGGGTACGGAATGCAACTAGGGTGCATCCTCCGGGAAACCGTGTCGATCAACACGTATGACCTCAGGAGCACGGAGAATGAGGCTTTGCGCACACAACTCCTCAAGAGGCTTCACGAACGATACATTTTCCCGGACGATGGAAACAAAAGGGTGGACAGCTTCGCCATCACGAAGATGAACAATTGTTTGACCAGCTGGAGAGGCCGGGTGAAGGCGAAGATTGAAAAGGGTCTTAGCTGGGAAGAGATCAGTGCCAAAGAGCCGTACATCGACATAGAAGAGTTCGAGGCATTGAAGTTGTCCTTGGCATCTCCGAAGGCTGAAAAATGGACCGAGTGGGGGAAGCAAATGCGGGCAATGAACTTAGGCAACCACCATTTGGGCAGCGGCGGTTACGCAGGAAAAAAGCCTGTTTGGGACAAGGAGGATGCCGAGGTTGCGAGACTTGGGAAAGAGAACCCTTGGCATAAAATCACGGACGAGCAAGTTAGGAACTTTGTTCGGTCCCGCTACTATCTGAAGCCGGGGACGGGGGAATTTGTTACCGACTACAAAGATGTGCTGGATTTCGAGAAAGTTCTGGTAAGGAACTTAATTACCGCGGATATCTCAAAGTCCATTTTCGTTGATTTCTATACATGGGTTCACGTTTATTTGCTTTGTCCGCAGGAGGCTGAGTTGAAGGCTGCGGCTGAGGCCGGCCCGTCGTCCCAGGAGGTAGCCGGCCCGTGGGACACGACTTTCAACCGGGCGATGAACGTTTACATGGGGAGGGACAAGTCAAAGCCTCCGACGTCAGCAGGCCGTGTGACCGGCTTTGGTACGTCGATGAAGTTCATCGAGTACTACAGCACGGACACCGACACGAAAAGGGAGAGGAGGAAGCCGGCTAAAGATAAAGCCGAGGTTCTCGAGCTAAGGAAGAAGCTGGAGACACTACAGAAAGAAAAGGTGGACTCCAGCATGGTGGACAAGCTAGTGGCCGAGAAGCTGGAGGAGAAGCTCCGGAGTTTCTTACCCCCTGGATTGTATGAGGGATTAGCTGCTTGGCAAGCGGGAGGTCAACAGGGGCCGATACACTTGCCCAGCTTCGACAGCAGCACCTCCAGCAATAACGTGTCGCCGGTCCTGCTGCCCCCTGTCGTGTCGCCGGTCCTGGTGACCCCACCGGTGCCCCCCCGGCCGGAGAATAATGACAATGCGCACGAGCGCCCGGACAATGATAGGCCGGCCGCCGGCACCGGCGCCCTTGTCTCGACATTAGCCGAGCTCAACGCCATCGACAAGGTAACTAATTAGTTAGTCCGCGACATCTTTTATGACTACATATGCCTTTGATGACTGCCATATCTCATGCATGGTGCCCAACATGTGTTGACTCCCAGGACACGCCTTGCATACTCCTGCATAGGGTGGGGGCCGGCGGAGAGTTGAAGGAAGTCGCGTTGGCCAAGATAGTACAACCTCTGACCCGTGATATACACAACACTCGAATGAGTGAGGCCGTGATGAAAGTCAATGTCACGGAGGTACTGCCTGAGTTCCGTGACATCGACCCCCCCCCCACGCAACCTCCGGGAGCTGAGAAACACATGAAGCTTGGCGAATGCGGAAAGTGGATGATGGAATGGCCGAAGACCCAGATTCGTCTTGGGGATGTTATTCATGGGGTCGGTCGCACCGGCGGCGCCACCTCGAGGCCTCGGCTCCCGCTCGTTCGGCCCCCGTCGAGGCGGCCGCAAAAAACTATTGCGGAGGAACCGGCGCCACAAGTAGCCGTCGCCACCACCCAGAAGGAACCGCCGGTCGCCGCCCCCACCGGCCGGAAGCTACCGCCGGTCGCCGCCACCACCGGCCGGAAGCTACCGCCGGTCGCAGCCACCACCGGCCGGAAGCTACCACCGGTCGTCGCCGCCACCAACCGCCACAAACAGTTGTTGGGAACGTCTTCACCGGTTAGTTCTGACTTTCCGAATTCCCCGACTTTCCGACTTTCTCGACTAACGGATGTGCTATCGTTTATGTTTAGGACAAAGCCGTTGCACCTGAACTTGGTGGCAACGAGGATGAGGACAATGATGTCAACCTCGATGACTACATCAACACTGGCGCCTGCAAGGATGATATGCACATGCCTCATGTGGATGAAGAACCCTTCCGCGACCACCGCGGTCAAGCTGCTCGTCCCACTTCATGCACACAACGCCTGGCCTTCACACCTCCGGATGCCGGCGATCATCAAGCTCCCCCGGGTAACGTTTTCAGCCCTAACACTCTGATGGAAACTGTTAAAGCGGGGTTCACTGCACCCCCACAATCCCCAGAGAAGAAGAACAAGATCAAGAAGCATAGGAAGAGAAAAGGATCCTCCACCTCTGCGAGCCAGCCAGCTCCTAAGATCCGGGGTCTTGAAGACACGATTCCACCCCGTGCGGATGGCTTCCCCCGAGTTCATGTAGCTGGTGAACCTATCTTGTCAGGGGACTTGCTCCGCCTCGCAGAAGGACCCATGATTTCTTTGCAGCAAAGTATCTTGTATCTGGAGGAGCAGCTTCTTAAAGAAAAGCATCCGAGTTACCCGGCGTTCGTGGTCCAGGTGCCAAAGGAGCTGGTGGACTTCGTCCAGGAAGACCCTGCGGATGCGTTCTTCATCGCGTACGAGGACATCTTCAAACTCTTTCACACTCAACGGCTGGACTATAACATGGTCCGTCTATATGCGCTCGATATGGCGATGAAGATCAGGAGAGATGCGACCCCGTACGTCGCGATAGTGGATCCTTACTACATGCGCGACAGCCATCTGGAGGAAGGGTCAAAGACAAGGGAAACGGCCACGGAGTACCTCGTAAGGGTCATGCTGGCCAACAAGAGGAAGAGCACCCTTCTTCTGCCTTTCTTTTTCGAGTAAGTACACATCCGCTCGCCACCGTCGTATCTTATGCCTTCTTGTACATTTCTTCCATCGCTGATCCTTTGTCCAATATTCCGTTTCAATTGTGTTGAGCAGGGACAAGTACTGCGCAGTCATCTCCGTAGCCCCGAGGTGGTCCATTACCACTTATTTGGACTCGAGGAATAAATCCACGCCGAGACGATACACCAGAATAAAGGGTGTTTTGGATGACGCTCTCGAGGCCTATGCCCAAAAGGGCGGCCCATTCCATAACAAGTCGGAATTTTTCACGGATGAAAACACACACAAGTTTCAGCATGGGACCGGATTCCATTGCATCAAGCAACTGGATGGCAGCGTGAAGGAGGCCTACTACGCCCTCCATCACCTTAAAGGAATTGTCCGGGATTGCGAGAAAACGAAGTTTCCATCGGGTCTCGCAGAATACACCAAATCAGAGGATGCTCTCACCGATGCTGATTACAGAGCAGACTTCCATCGCATCCGGCTGCAGTTGACAACGATCATCCTCGAAGATGTCCTTCACAGATCAGGGTCCTACCACCACCACAGAGGTATTATATATAGAAGTTCATGCGTAGGGTTATCTATTATATATATGCTATGCTATGAAACCCAAATAGGATAGCCATATGATTGTCTTGCCTCTCTACTTAGATGAATAAATTATACTCTATTTTATATCACTAACCTATATATATATCCCAATTTATCTTCAGTATTGTCTCAGAGGAGTATCGAAGAACGACTAGAGGCACAGTATGACACCAGGGAGTGGAGGACGAAACAAGGCTTTCTACCGTTGCCGGAGCCGCGAAAGTAGAGGACTACATGATTATGCATGCTCCCGGATCATAGTTAGGCGGCGAACACTTGATTTGTAATATGTAGTGTGAAATGTTGAACTTTTGGTTGTATATACATGACTAGCTAATTGTATTTACATTCGGCACTTTTGTGACTATGTGTATATATATATGTATCTCGATCGGGCCACTAATTAATTAATATATATGTGTGATGACATATTGATTAATATCATTGTCTGTTTATATACCTGTCAAATATACCTGTATTTTCTGTATAAACCTGTATAAATACTGTATATACGTGTATTTATATAGCAAAATAAAAAAATACAGTTTTTCTGGTTAATACTTCTGTGGCGCACCTTTTTTAGTTTTTGTGGCGCACCACTTTCTGTGGCGCACCAAGGGCAGTGCGCCACAGAAAGACTCTCCATAGGGTCCTGGCGACCTATTTCTGTGGCGCACAGACAGGGGTGCGCCACAGAAAGTTGAGATTTCTGTGGCGCATATCCCTGGTGCGCCACAGAAAATATTTTTGTGGCGAGAATTCTGTGGCGCACCAGGCTAGCCCACAGATGCGCCACAGATAACCAAAATGGTGCGCCACAGATAGCCTGTTCTGTGGTAGTGATGTTTTCATTTTTCTTCTTTATTTCTTTTACAAAAATAATTATTTTTCAATTCTAAACATTTTTCAAAAATGAACAGTTTTTTTAATTTGAACTTTTTTGAAAATAAACATTTTTCATATATGAATTTATTTTGAAATATGAACAATTTTCAAAATATTTTTTTTTCAAAATTAATAATTCTCAAATATGTTCATTTTCAATATGAACCATTATTCGAAAATCTAATTTCGGTTCACTATTTTTTGTTCGCCGTTTTTTTTGGTTCGCCGGTTTTTTGGTTCACTATTATTTTCGGTTAATCCGATTTTTGATTCACTATTATTTTCGGTTGAGTGCCTTGATTTTGTGGTTTGTTTCCGCGATTCTTACGGGTTCTGCCGATAACTGTTTCTGCAACTTCGATCTAATGTTTGTGATTCAGAGGGAATGATGACCTTCTATTACATGTTTGTAAGGTCGACATGCTTCCCTAGATGCTAATTGTGTTTGTAGTATACTTTGTTCGTTCTTAGTTACTTTTTACAACCAGAGTTAGTAGGCTTGTTTAGATTCATTATGCTAGTTGTTTTGTTTTAAAGTTTTATTAATTACCTATTTATTTGACATACTCTTTATAATTGACATATTGTAGGTTGTGCAACAAGGGGAGAGACTTAAGATGCAACGAGTTCAAGGATATAGAAATGATTTCATTATATCAGCTAAAGCTAAGGTGTCTAGTGTTGTGGATAGAAAGCCACTAAAGCTAAGGTGTCTAGAGTTGTGGATAGAAAGCCATAGTAGTTCTGATGTAGTGTTGAACTTGTATTTTATTATTTGTGTTGCTTCTTACATGTGTGCCTCATGTATTATGAATTTGTGATGTTTGAATACCAATTGGTTCTGAATTCAATATATGGTGTGAGAAATGAATTCTATTTTAAATTTTCTTGTAATGTACAGTTGTAAATGTTTCATGCCCATTTGTACCCCATCGTATATACCCACATGAAAGCTAGCATGCCACCAACTAGGTCCAACTTGTCACCATTGTGTGAGTCCCACATGACAGAATGTGATGTCACTGCCATCTAGACCCACGCGTTAGAATCCACGTCACCACTGTTGGACCCACATGTAAGAAGCCTCGTCAGCATCTGTTGACCAATCCTACGCTCACATACAATCTAATGGTGACAATTTTTCCATACATATAGTGACAAATCAGGCTGTCAAAAATTAATCATGATCATTGACAAAAATTCATA
Organism: Puccinellia tenuiflora; assembly: GCA_012064385.1. Classification (NCBI taxonomy): domain Eukaryota; kingdom Viridiplantae; phylum Streptophyta; class Magnoliopsida; order Poales; family Poaceae; genus Puccinellia; species Puccinellia tenuiflora. The sequence goes on along the minus strand of QRDG01000295.1, from coordinate 462,208 downwards.
CCGTCACTGATTAAACGTAAACAGTGACAATTTTTTTCATCTCATCATCCCCATGAATCTATGACGGTCAATCAGTGACAAACCTAATGACGCACCATTTTTGTCATCCACCCCTAATCAGTGACGAAAATGGGGTATTAAGTGACAAATAGATTTTGTCACTAAAAGTCTTTTCCCTTGTAGTGAGGCCACCTCTTCTCTTTCTCGTGAAACCCTAGCGGCGAGCAAACAACGGTGCGCAGCTTAACAAACATCATCATCTGGACGAAGGCATGCCAGTATCGTAACATGCAATGCATGCGAGGGGAGCCTGCAGGTCTGCACAAGTGCTACCAGCCGTCGACCACCATGATGATGTTGTCGTAAGTATCCTAGGTTTTTCCTTTCGCATCGGCATAGGATAGATTGGTACTGCATCGCATCTCTGTTCCACGTACAGTCGTTTTGGGTGAACATCTAATGGTTGTGATTTCCGTAACTCGGAAAGCTACGTCCACCAAATAAATGGCCAGATTTTTCTGATTATTATGGGGTTTTCTAGCATAACTATTTTTTTCTGCTGAACACATCATGTACTTTTAATATAGTATAATAAATACCTCATCAACGATAAAAGCCAACACAATATCCGGATTAATGATTGCTAACCTGACATAGATCTAACTAAAATATCCACATCATCTGCATGACAAGTCAGTAAGTTCCACTCACAATATCCGCAATGTTTTTTTCGAAATGGAGGTTGGCTTCTGCATCAAAATCATGCATGCATTTTTTTCATTATATTAGTCAACAAATCTTTAAAAAGAAATACAACGATCACTCCGATGCCACCTAGGCACGTCATCTAAATTTGGAGGCCTCACCAAGCCGCCCAACGGTGTGCCGGGAGTATAAACCGGTCCAACAAACCTTGAGCGCGCACCACATATGCACACTCCAGCTTCCGCCAAGCCATCTTCAGGGTGATCCTCGCAATGACCTAGTGAAGCCAACCATCAACGCCTCCATGAGGCCTAACATCATCACCGTCCTCCGCACATCCATCATTCTGGGTCCACTGCCGAGCCTGTGCTGTACCATGCTGCTGAAACTCGTCGTTGCCGATGCAATAGATGTCACGCCGCTCCACCTTGGCCACCGCGTGAAAAACGCAGGGAGACCTGTGTCCGGCCACTAAAGCCATACACTTGCCCCTCCAGCCGACGTGTGACTCCAAGATGATGCCCGCAAGGGGGAACAACGTAGGAATATCATCATCATCCGATCTGCGACACATGAATCTAGGATTTCCCCCGGAGCACAGAGGAAACAAGAACAGACCACCACACATCAAGGCTCCAATGAGGTAAACCACGCCCACGTGTGTCGCTATTGGCTGTCCCGACCGAGGACGAAACAAGCTTTGGCTAGCATCCTCGCACTCGTCACCGGCTGGACCACCAGGTCTTCCTCGCCGTTGACCGCCAAGCCCCACAGGCGTGTCTAATCTGCCGACACGGCAGTACCCCTATGCGGATCGGTGTGCACCACCGGTAAGGTCCATCAATAGGAGAGGAGGCCCCATCGCTACGCAGCCGATGCCATGGCCACAGATGCGCCGAGCCAGGACGCCTGCTCAAGATCCGCCGCAACCGCGCCCCAAAGCTGCGCCGGAGGAAAGCCCCGTCTCCACCATCATCCCCTACGGGCTTTGCCATCAGTACTATGGTGGCGGCGCGGAGAACGGATGCGGTGGTGGCTTTGCCTGGAATATAGATGGATTGCCTCGGAGGTACTGCTTCCTTCCAGGTACGTAATACACAAGAGTGTACATATAAGTGCTAATGTTACAGATTATTGGCACCCATATTTTAGTCCTCTAGCATCAACTCCTTTGTTGAGTATTCTCAAGGTCATGTTGAAAATATCTTCTCTTTACAGATCATGTATTGATGTATTCTACACTAATGATAACAAGATTCTTATACCGTAAAATTAACTCGTTTATTGTTCACGAAATAAGTCATTTGGTTTACTTATTTGATTATCCTCGACAATATTTTCAACAAAATGATGCATTGAACGGGTAATCTCCAAATGTGTAGATATGTATTTAGTATTGCCGCTTGTGGTGTGAGAGGCAACTATGCTCTACAATTATTATGCATTAGACAACTCCAAGAAAGAGTTCATATTATAATCTACCGTGATAACTAGACCAGTCAAAGCAGAATTATCAATCTTTTGAAAAAAAATAGTTACCTCTTGTTGTCCATCCCTGCTAATCACTTCGTCAACTTTTTATTTCCAATCTAAATTAATTTCTATAATAAGTAGAGAGCAATCAAATGTGTTAACGCGCGTTATGCATATAGCTAGAACATTTATTGTGAAGATTTTTTTCCATGATTACTTATCTCAAATATTTTTTAGCATTAATATCTCAAAATTTTGGAAATAAAGAGAACCAAGAACTGGTGTAATTATCCTACCTTGTGCAATCAATACCAATATTTTTGATATACTTGAATTGTTGACGATTCAATTGACGTCTCTTCTTCAATGAGAATCATTAGTTTCATGATATGTTAGCAGCCTTATAAATATGTCCGTATACACATTAACATATTTATCATTGCACATCTCCACCATGAAAGAAAATACATCTACTAGAGTAACTATTCTCCTCGCTTATCTTATTCTAGCCATTGGAGGAAAAGAAGTTAAGTGTATACAACAAGGGAAGAATGCTAGCGGGTCCCCCGTGAATTGACAAGTCAATAAGACTATTCTAGTATTCATATGACTCTTTATATAAATATCCATTTTTTGTGTATACCATGCTAAGCACATACCAAAATAGGTTGACGGAGGAGATGTCTATGACTGCATTGATGTGCATCTACAACCAGCCTTTAACCACCCATTGCTGAAAGACCACAAAATTCAGGCAAGTTTTTATCATAACGGTATTATTACTTTCATGTATTGGCTAAATCAAATGAAAATATTTTTGTTTGGATCCATGCATGTATGATAAGTTATCTCACTTATACTAATGGTAGCTAGATACCGAATATATGCAATCATGGTAGAATTTTTTTGAAGTTTGGTTTGTATACTCTTGCTTCATAACTTAGTTTTCAGCACACCTGAAGTGGTAATGAATTTGTTCCTACGATCTATACATTTTTGTTTGAAACTATAATTGAACATCTCCCTCCGATCCATATAAATTGTCACAGATTTATTATAACTTTGTACTAAATTTGTGACAACAAATATGGATCGGAGGGAAGTATAATCTTTCTATGTGATTATCAAATAATGCAAATGTAAAGTTGCACTACTTTTGTGGATTATTTTATTAACTTTTTTAAATATATTTTATCATGTATTTATTAAGTATTTTCCCATTAAATAGATGGAACCAAGTTCTTTCCCATCAAGTATGTATATACCAAATCTCCAAGAACGTACGACATCGCCCAAGCACAATTTTCTATCATTGAGTGCCCTATGATGACGTGAAACCACACGTTCGTTGGGAGACCCCAAGAGGAAGGTATGATGTAATGCAGCAGCAGTTTTCCCTCAGTAAGAAACTAAGGTTATCAATCCAGGAGGAATTAGAAAGTGCTCAAAAGGTTGTCAGCTGCAAGTGCGGCGCAACACCAGTGCTGACGTGGAACCTGCACATGACACAATCAAACTACTTTGCCCCAACGAAACAGGAAAGTTGTCAATCTCCCCGGCATGCTGAAAAACAAAGGATTAAACATATGGTGTGGAAAATGAATGTAAATGCAAAAAGTGGACAGCGAGCAAATGATGAAGGAATGTGGTCTAAACGGTGATTGTTTCAGTGTAAAAGAATGGACTGGGGTCCACAGTTCACTAGAGGTGTCGCTCCATAAAAGATAACTAACATGCTGGGTAACAAATTACAGCTGGGCAATTGACAAATAGAGAACGCATGACAATGCAAATATATGACAAGATGATTACTATGAGATTTAATTGGGCATTACAACAAGATACATAGACCGTTATCCAACAGTATCTATGACTAATAATCCACCGCAAGGTTAACATCCGTGTCCCCCGTTGGTATTAAGTTGCAAGCAATAGATAATTGCATTAAGCAAAGTATGTAATGTAAACAATACAAATGACCTTGGACATAGCATTGTTGTTTTATCCCTAGTGGCAACAGCACATCCACAATCTTAGATGTTTCTGTCACTCACCCAGATTACCGAAGGCATGAACCCACTATCGAGCATAAGTACTCCCTCTTGGAGTTAAAAGCATCTACTTGGCCAAAGCATCTACTAATAACGGAGAGCATGCAAGATCATAAACAACATATAAAGATAGATTGATAATCAACTTGACCATAATATCAATATTCATCGGATCCCAGCAAACACAACATGTAGCATTACAATAAGATGATCTTGATCATGTAGGGCAGCTCACAAGATCTAAACATGATAGCACAAAGGGGAGAGACTACCATCTAGCTAGTGCTATGGACCCGTAGTCCAAAGATGAACTACTCACGCATCACTCCGGAGACAGGCATGGTGGTGTAGAGCCCTCCGGTGATGATCTCCCCTCCGGCGGGGTACCGAGAAGAGCTTCAGGAACCCTCCCGAATAGGGTTTGGCGACGACGGCGGCTCTGGAACTTTTCGTGGAATATGACTTGGGTCCTTAGGGTTTTCGGGGCAGGAGGATTATATAGGCGAAGGGGCGGCGTCGGAAGGCACCCGAGGAGGCCACACCACCCCTCGGCGCTGCCAGAGGTGGGGCCGCACCGAGCCCTGGTTAGGGCGCCCTCTGGCGCCTCTCTGGCTCTCCTTCGGTCTCCGTGATTGTCTCGGTGAAATATTAACGCCCGTCGATTTTTGTCCAATTCCGAGAATATTTCCTGAAGTGCTTTTCTGAAAAGGAAAAACAACAGAAAACAGGAACTGGCACTGTGGCATCTTGTTAATAGCTTAGTGCCAGAAAATGTATAAAAATGATATAAAGTGTATGCAAAACATATAACAACAGGCGTAATAACAACATGGAACATAAAAAATTATAGATACGTTTGCAACGTATCAGCATCCCCAAGCTTAGTTCCTACTCATCCTCGAGTAGGTAAAACGATAAAAACAAAATAATTTTTGAGGTGACATGCTACTACACAATCTTGATCAAATAATAGTGTAAAGCACAGGTGTATGAATGAAGTGATCCAAGTCAATGGCTTATAGTTTGCTACTAACTAATGTAACAGCCCAGATTTGGTACCTTAAAATATGGGCCAAATTTTCACTTTTTGCTTTGCATTGCATCATGGCATATGTATTTAAATTGCTAAATTAAATATTGCAAACCATGGAAAACATTAAAAGGAAGCAAACCCTTCCTAAAATTCCAAACCAAATGCATTTGCTCAAATTGGCAAAACAAAATATTCTTGAGCTTCCATATTTGTCCAGGAAGTTCCAACAACCACAAATATAATTGTTGCAAAATTTAATGCAATTGCAAAAGCAAATATTTAAATGAAGCCCAAAATGCAAGAGAGCAAATTCTGAAATACTAACACATGAAAGGTTTTTCAAATGGGCTGCAAATTTTATCACAGGTTCCAAATAATATATATTGGCTCTGTGAATTTTCCAGATTTTATAAAAAGGTTTAAAGGCCTCAATTAAAAATGAGAACTTCAAATAGTTGCAAATCAACTTTGAATTTTGAAACAAACTTAAACCTTTCAAATTTTCAAAACAAAAATATGGTGAGCTCCCTTATCTTATTATGAGCCTCCCTGAATAATTTCATAACTTTTGAAGATGTTTTGGTCCCTCAATTAAGTTGCCAAAGCTACTGCTTTTAAAAGGAAAAACAAAAAAAGGAAAAATGTTTAAAAACCTGACAGTGGCCCCTCTCCTTCTTCCTCTCCCTGTAGCGACCGTGCGGGTCGGCCGCACTGGCGCCATGCCACCGTGGCCGTGCCGCCCTCGCGCGCTGCCGGCCCCCTCTCCCTGCATCGACAAGAGGCCCTCCTGGCGTCCTGCTCCTCCTCGCTTCCCCCCTGCTCCCTCTCTTTCCTCTTCCCACGGCAACCCTAACCCTAGCGGGCTCCTGCCGCCGCCACCATTACCGCACCTCCCCGTCAACTCCGTCCGCCCCGGAGCCAGCCAGCACCACCACGGGCTCCGCACCGTCGACATCTTCCCTCTCGCGCAAGGAATCGGTGCGGGGACGCCCCAATCGACCTCACCGTCCGCGTCTACTCCGCCTCGGGTCGCCGCCGTCGAGCACCTCCGCGTCGCCGTCCGGCCTCCTCCGTCCCTCTGGCCACGGCCACATGCTCCTGGTGAGCTTCTGATGCTCATGCGCATCTTCTCCCCCTCCCCCGCGCTCTGTACTGCCGCCTCACCGTACACCGCCGCCCGCCGCCACAACCGTGGTCGCCGCCGGCCACTTCGGTGACCAAATGGTCCATTCCGCCGCCCCCCGTGCTCCTCTCCTTCTCCTCTAGCCTTTAGACCAGCTCCCCGCGTCCAATTTCATTCGGACACGACGAATCGAAGATCAACACAGCCGCAGCTCCTCTGATGACCTCAGCATGATGTCATAGTTCATCTGTTTTTGATTTTCAGAAAATAACAGGGAGCTTGGATATGCAGTATCTTTATTTTGGTAGGTCAGAAAAATGTAAATGAGCTGTCAGAAAGTTTATATTTTCATAACCTTTCAAAATATGTATCTCACACATGCTAATGAAATTCAAAAATATGAATTTAAATGTGAAATGCAAATCATGTGAGAGTTATTCAAATTTTTGGAAATTAATATCTAGAGTTTTACATTTCAGAAAAATGCAAATAATATGTCAAAATGCTCAGCTAAATAAACTCTAAATGTTAGTGCCATTAGTTGGATTTTTGGTTAAACTTAAATTGCCTGTTTTAATTAAATTAAATAAAATGGCAGAATATAAATGGAATTTATAAAATCCATAACTTTATGAATCTTTATCCAAAAATTATACATACGATCTATAAATGTTCGGGAAAACAACATCTACATGTTAGTTCTATTTCCATGCAATAATGAACCTTTTAAATTGCTGTTTAATTAAAATTAAGTAAAATGGCAGATATTTATCAATAATTGAAAATATCATAATTTGATAAATGTTATTCCAACAATTGCAAATGATATATCAATGTGATCAGAAATTCAAATGCTATCTACTTGTGTCAATTTCACAGTATGAAAATATCTTTTCCTTTGATGTCTTTTCAAAATGGTTAAAGTCAACTAAATTGATTAACTGTTTAATTCGCCATTTATTCATCGTTAATCGGAAAAATGCAAACGAGGTATCAAAACGATCAGCACGATAATACCTATCTAATAATATCATCTCCATGCATGTTGTCATCTTATTTCAGTACTGGTCTTTTTAGACTAACTTAAAAACATTAATTTCAATGATGTGGTTTATCCCGATTAATTGTTATAATTATATTCGGGATCCCATTTAACTTGTGGGTTATGCCCAAGACCTTTCCAATGCATAATTTGTCATGTCATCATGTGTATGCGCATTAAACTTCTATATGTGTTGATTGTTCCTTCTTTCCGGTGTTTTGGCTTCCTCTCGATAGAACGTGATTCGAGATCGAGACGAGTCCGATGTGAAGATCGACGACACCGATGGACGACACTGGAGTATGGATCGACAAGTCAATCACCTGCTTCCTCGAAGCTCTATATATTTCTGTGCATTGCCAATCAAGGCAAGAGCTAACCTAACCTTCTTGGCATATCTCATCCTATTAGTACAAGTATTTTTATCCACCATAATATTGCATTCGATTCTAGCAACAACTTTTGTTCAGTGGATAGAATTCCTATAATTGCATGCTCCCTGAACCAATACCTGTTTCCCTTCCTAAAAACCATAGGTTGATGTGTTGTCCTGAGATAAATCATATCTGATGTATGTCATGCTTAGATATGCTTAGCCCTGCTTATTCGAATGCTTAAGTTGTCCGTTGAATAATTTCCATAATTGTGAAGTGGTTTGAATGATCGGACAATGGTGGAACTTGTGTTAAATAAATACTTGCTAAAAGGCTTGGATGAGTTGCCAACAAGGTTGTTGGTGTTTTTCCTCATTCTTGCCGCCTAGGCTGAGAGTTCTTTACCTCTTGAACCAAGACGAGCGTGCTTCCAACGGTGGGGGCATATGGAACCCCCTTTAACCGAATAATTTGTGCGGGCGTATCCAAGGGTCCTCTAGTTTTGCGCTTTCCATTTACGAGTGTGTGTCTGGTGATGAAAAAGATGATGATGACGACGATGATGGTGGTGATAGGAGTGGCGATGGGGCAGGGTGTTGAAATAGGCGCTGAACTTGTCCTGTCGTCACGATGACCCTTGGATAGTCTCACACTTTGTAAAGGTTTAACCGCGCCCGCCCTGCCGGTTTTCCCCGGAAGAGAGCTAATTGCGTAGGCAAGGGGTCGGACGGTACCGGTGGCTAAAAATAGTACACCCCTGCAGGGTTTAATCTTTTCGAAAAGCCGTGTCCACGGTTATGGACAACTTGGGAATAGACGATAAGATCATAGAAAACCCGAACCTTTAATTAAATGGCAGCTAGAGGTTGCATAATCAACGTGTGATAAAAGGTTCATTTCCTCGAGGGAGATTCGAGGGAGTGCCTTGGTGGAGATAAGTGGTGATTCTGAATACTGTAGGTTCCATGGGAACCGAAGAAGAAAAGTTTACTATCTTATCCCCTTATGAAAAACCTCTGAGTAGTCGACGCCATGAGTCTTAGTCTTCGGAAGGATAAAACTAGCTTTATGCAAAAACAACTACTATATAGCTTTGAAGCCAAACAGCATCGGGCCTATATCGCCCTACTAATTCTTGCGAGTACGTCGTACTCAGCCTTGCTTTGTTGATTATTACTTGTTTCAGAGGAGGACGTCACCGAACTGGAAGGTGGGTTCTACGTTGATTTCGACGAGTAGTCTGGGGTTCCTAGGTGGCAGCTTGGGACGTCGGAACAGGCTGGCAGGGATATGTTATTGTAGGCCTCTTAGGCCATAATTTGGTTCTTGTTGTTTAGACAACCTATTTGCTTCCGCTTCTTGTAATGATGGGTCTGCGACCTCTGATGTGTCATTTGCTATCTTTCTCAGTTATATGAGTTGAACTATAATATCTTTGTGTCGTAGAGTCTGTGATGTGCCAGTTGTTCCACAAGTCTTGGTCTCTTAATTATACGTGATAGCGATGTCTGAGCTTATGGCATGATCGAGGTGTTGTGTGCCGATGATCCATTCCGAGCACACCTGCCAAAGGTTTTGGCCTAGGATTGGTAACCCCAGTAACCTTCGATTGTGTAGCATGACCGGTTGCACAACGCTTCACTGTATAGTTCTGGGGTCGGGGCGCTACAACTAAGCAATGAGTAAGCAACTGAATCATAAGAGCAAAACTTTTCATGAATAGTACCTTGGAGACTTGAATCCAAAAGTGTTGCACAAGAGTTAACTGTTGGGAATATGCCCTAGAGGCAATAATAAAATGGTTTATTAGCATATTCATGATTATGATAATAGTTTATTATCCATGCTATAATTGTATTAAATGGAAACATAATACATGTGTGGAATATAAACACCAGGAGTCCCTAGTGAGCCTCTACTGGACTAGTTCGTTGATCAAGAGATAGTTAGAGTTTCCTAACTATGGACATGTTATAGTCACTTGATAACGGAGTCTTGTCATTGGGAGAATGACTTGATGGACATGACCCAAATAAGAGTTGCAATTAATCGTGTCACAAGAGTTTGGTTGTCAACACTTTTAATTTATGCCAAATATAGTTTCCTTAGACCATGAGATTATATCACTCCCGTTCACCGGAGGAATACTTTGTGGACATCAAACGTCACTTCGTAACTGGGTGATTATAAAGGTGGCTTTCAGGTATCTCCGATGGTGGGTTGTTGGGTGATATGAATCGAGAGTGGGATTTGTCCCTCCATGTGACGGAGAAGATATCTCCAGGCCTTCTCGGTAATATAGCATCATAAAGTCTGCAGACATGTGATTAGGAGTAATCACGGAGATCCTATATTATGGACGAGTAAAGAGAACTTGCCGGTAACGAGATTAAACTAGACATGGGGATGTCAACGATTAAATCTCGGGCAAGTAAAATATCGTGAGACAAAGGGAAACGTATATGAGATTAATTGAATCTCCGGCATCGTGGTTCAATCGAGAAAAGGTTTTCGTTGAGTGTATAGGAATTAATATGGGCATCCCGGTCCCGCTATTAATTATTGATATGATCATGTCTATGCATTCCCGAACCCGTAGGGTCACACACTTAACGTTCCGATGAATTAGGTTTTGCGATGAATTAAATGATGAAGTGAACGAATGGTGATTCGGAGTTCCGGATAAGATCACGGACGTCACGAGAGGTTCCGGAGGAGTCCGGAGAATAAGATTCATATAAAGGAAAGTGGTTTCCGGAGGTTTCGGAAAAGTTCCGGAATATTTCATAGGGTATCGGAAAGGTTCCGGAATGTTCTAGAAGGGTCTAGAAGTGGGACCACATATATTGTATGGGGCCCACATGGAGCAAAGGGGTGCAGCCACCACTTTAGTGGGGCGCACCACCTAGGCCCACATGGGTCAATTCGGCCTAGGGCAAAGGAGGGGGAATCCCACTCCTAGTTGGACTAGGAGTTGGGCCTCCACCCCTTTAGGAAAGGGGCCCAAGGAGGAGTCCTAGATGGACTCCAACTTGGGGGGCAAGCAAGGGGGGGCCGGCCGGCCCCCTGCCCTAACCCTAGCCGGCCTCCTATATAAGGAGGGGAGGGGAGGGGGGCGCACCACCCTTTGAGGCTGCCGCCCCAAGCACCCCTGCGCACCACCTCTCCCTAACCCTAATAACCCTAGCCGCACCCCTTCTCCCCGGAGGGCTGCCGCCACCATCATCTCCACCACAGCCGCACCACCCCTATGCCCTAGGGCTGCTGCGCCTTGCTCCTCTCCCTCTCCTCTTGCTTGGCTTGGCGAAGCCCTGCTCGTGGAGATCGTCATCGTCACCGGCACAACCGTCGTGCTGCTGAGATCATCAAGGCCACGTCCTCTCGCTTGCGGGATCAAGGAGTTGACGTCTTCATCGAGCCGTACGTGTGGACACCGCGGAGGTGCTGCCCGTTGCTGCACTTCACCTGGATTGGATCTCGAGGATAATACATCTCCTCGCGACTAGACGAGTCTAGTTGCGGGGATCGACTAGCCAACCCCTGCACCGACAAAACACGTTTGTTGATCTTCAAGGGTAAGAGATTGGATCTCACCTTCGCTATCTTCATCTAGTAGATCTAGATCCTTGGGGTTTATTCCGCTTGCCGCGTAGGAATTTTTTTTGTTTTCCATGCTGCGACCCCTTCAGTGGTATCAGAGCCTAGATCTATTCGTAGATGTTGGTGCGATTAGAACACAAAGAAGTTGTGGGCGTTGATATTTTATGTTGCTACCTTCTAGCGTGCACTTTGCATCTTTGCGGTATTGTGAGATTGAAGCGGCCCGGACCAACCTTACTCGTCCACGCNAATTGGATCATCACACTTTTTGGTACTCATAACTCATAAGAATAATACATGATGTATAAAAGGAGATATTGCATGATCGAGCGTAGTGTGGAAAAAATGTAGAACATGTGGCAAGCCACGCAGCACACTAACTCAATGATCAAGCAAAATATATGGTAATGAAGAACGACATCAAGTCATGTAATGTAATGATGGATGTTGCATGACAATGTATCTCGGAACGGCTATGGAAATGCCGTGATAGGTAGGCATGGTGGCTGTTTTGAGAGAGATAGTTGGCTTATGTGTAGGAGAACAGGATGAAGTTCTCCCACGGAGTTGGATGTACTCGCGAAGTATGCACCAATCTCAATGTGAGAGAGGGCATTGCGTGGCACCGAAGAGGCTAGCAAAATATGGAAGTGGAAGTGCCAAAAAAACCAAAACTCACAATGCATTTCATACATTGCAAACAACTAGCAGTTTCAATGTTCCACAAATGGTTAGAGACAACCCGAGAGGGATCGTGGCGGCGACACGAGTGCCCCGTTGGCTTCCCCGCCCGTTGCAGTAACTACCCACTAGGAACTTATTTTCAAACTGAGCAGAATTCATGACACATTAGCATTGTTGACTTAGGTTGTTTAGTTCAGAAAAGTATGGCTCCACGCTTTACTAACACATCTCCACTAATCAGCTCTAACACATTAACCAACACATTTTAACCATTAGTTATTTTAATGTATCAAAAACAATTGAAAAGTATCAAATTATCCACATAGTGATCTACAAGACTATGCATGTTTTTTCTACTCCATACCACTACCACATGCATAGCATTTTACCGATCTAACACATTAACCAAGCAACCAAAACAACTCTCTAACAAATATAAGTGAAGAACAAGAGAGTTTAACATCAACCACTAGCAGCTCTAAATAAGATAAAAGCTAAAAGCGAGATCTTACTAGCAAACAAACAGTAGCTAAGAATACTCAACAAAATATAAGCGAAGCACAGGAGTATTCAAATGAAAAAGCGGAGCGTGTCTCTCTCCCACACAAATAAAGCAAGGATCAAACAAGCATATGACCAGCAAAAATAACAAACAAAACTGAAAGTAAAAGACGCTCCAAGTATAGCACAAAATATCTAAATTGATAAAAACTTAGTTCAACGAAGACGACCTCATGATAGTCTATGAAGAAGAGGGAATGCCTTGGAACTTAAAAACTCACTTCACACAAAACTTCTCATAAACTGATTAGATGGTTAGTGCTCATAAATTAAAAATGCACATGTGTTCAACTCAAGACAAATTGCAAACAACTTTATTAGGCATTAGATACTGTTCAATAAGCCTCAATGTGGCACTCCACCCCAAGAGTATCACATTTGACGATAGTAAAGAGACGAATACAAAATAAAAGCAGAATCTGTCAAAATCTGAACAGTCTGTAAAGATCGACTTTTTCGAGGCAAATATGTAGCTCAAATCAGAAAACTCAAAACTAACAAAAGATAGATCAAAGTATCAGTCTTGCTGTCTAAAAATTTAAGAAAAATATAAAATTCAGAGATTTTTTGGATTTTCGAACAGTGAAGGACAGAAATCTGTTTCTGGACAGCAAAATAACACCTCGCACTTTCAATGCATTAGAGGCTAAACTTAGCACAAAAAACCAAAAGAAAAAGATACAATGAAGTCGCTACAGAGGCAACAACTTCAAGATTCAAGAAAAGTAAAAAGAAAACTGAAAGTAAAAGATGGGTTGCCTCCCAACAAACGCTTTTCTTAAAAGCCTTTTAGCTAGGCCCAGTACTTTCAATGATGCTCACATAAGAATAAGAGTTGAAACGCACAAGAGAGTATCATGAAGAAAATATCAAATACATTTAAGTCTAACCCTCTTCCTATACATAGGCATCTTGTAAGAAAATAAATCAATGAAGCATAAAGCATTAAGTATAGGAAGGTAAAGCAAGTGCAACTTCAAAACTTTTAGCATAAAGAGAGGTGTTTTAGTAACATGATAACTCCGACAACCATATTTTCCTCTCTCATAATAATTTTCAGTAGCATCATGAACAAACTCAACAATATAATTATCACTTAAAACAGGCTTTTCATGATCTACAAGCACATAATTTCGGTCCATCTCAAAATATAGTGGGATTAAACTCACTTTCAATAGCATTATAATTTTTATCATCAAGTAATCTAGGACCATCATCAAGAGCATTATCATAAGAACTTTCTAAACACAACTCCTCATTATCATGCATCTCATTGATTGTAGCAAATAAAGGATTATCATAAGATTTATCAATATAGCGCGGAATATCATATATAACAAGATCATTTTTATCAAAAAGGGATGTTTCAAATGAATCAATGGGATCATAGCATTCATTCTCCTTTTGTGAGGAAGGAGGACAATTAAATAATGTATGAGTTAGAGAGTTACTCTCATTAGAAGGTAGAGATGGGTAGCTGATACGTCTCAAACGTATCTATAATTTTTGAGTGATCCATGCTAGTTTTGTGATATTGTCACATGTTTTTACTGTCATTTATATCATTTTTATGCATTTTGTCAGACTAACCTATTGACAAGATGCCAAGTGCCAGTTCCCTGTTTTTGCTGTCTTTTTGTTTCAGAAATTTACATCTGGAAATATTCTCGGAATTGCAAAAAAAATTACGAGGAATTTTTACTCGACGGAAGACCCCAGAAGACCAAAGGGCAGCCCTGGGGGCCACCCACGGGGCAGGGACGGCCTCCTGCCGCGGCCCTCCCTTAGCCCGCGGGTGGGACCCGCCCCTGCTCCTGGTGTGTCCCCTCGGCCCCCTTTGACGCCTATAAAATCCCTAAAACCCTAAAAACGTCAAGGCGGCTATTATTTTCCAGAAACTCGACCCCGACACGCCGTCACCGAAAACCCTAGTTCGGGGTCCAATCTGAAGCTGATCCCGGCACTCTGCCAGAGGGGAGATCGATCCTGGAGGGCTCTTCATCATCATGCCTTCCTCCGGGATGATTTGTGAGTAGTCTCACCTTGGACTACGGGTCAATGGCAGTAGCTAGTTGGTAGTCTCTCTCTCTTGTGCTTCATGTCTTATAACCTCGTGAGCTGCCTAACATGATCAAGATCGATTATTGTAATGCTATGTGATGTGTTTGCTGGGATCCGATGGATTATGAAGTTATGTTCAGATTGTGCATGATTCTTATATGAGTTATTTATGTTCTTGCATGCTCTCCGATGTGCGTAGTTACTTTGGCCAAGTGATTGTGTGTATCTCCAAGAGAGGGTATTTATGCTAGATAGTGGGTTCATGCCCCCTTTTGTTCCTGGGCACGAGTGACAGAAACGTCTAAGGGCGAGGGTGTGCTGTTGCTACTAAGGGTAAAACAACGGTGTTAATGTCTCTTTTGATATTAGTATTGCTTACTTCATGCACTTTACTTAATGCAATTGTCCGTTGCTTGCAACTTAATACCGTTGGGTGACAGGCCTGATAGCGATCCCACGGTGGACTTTTTAGACAAAGACGCAGTTGGACTCAACGGTCTTTGTTCCTTGTCGTGATGCCTCCATAAATATTATCATGTCCTTTTTGTCATAGCTAAATTGGGTTTGTGTCATGATCTTGTCTATTGCCTAGCTGTAATTCGTTCACCCATCACATGCATATTTTATTTACTTGGGAGACTCCACTAGTGAACCCATGGCCCCCAGTCCATCTTTTTACATTTTTTACAACCTCATTTACTTGATTTTAATTATCATTATTCCTCTGGTCACTTTCATATTTCATCATACAATTAACCGCTTTGTTTTCTGCGAGACCGGAAAGATTGACAACCTTTCTGCCGTTGGGGGCAAAGTATTTTGTTTGAGTGTGTGCAGGTCCACGTTTGTTGAAGGTCAAGCACCAGAGATCTTCAACATTCACCTCGTTGTTGATTTCAAAGTCCTACTGGTTCGATAAATCTCGGTTCGTTAAACGAGGGAAAACTGCTACTAGCTGCAATTCCGCCTTCGTTTGGGGCACCATCCAACTTATTTCAATACAGCAGCAAGCTCTTTTCTGGAGCCGTTGCCGGGGACTTTGGAGCTATAGCAAGGGTAGTCTCATACTCTCAATATCTTTACTTTGTTTTTGTCTCGCTTGCTTTATATCTCGTTTAGTTTATTTTCCTGTTTCAAAATTTTAAAACCCAAAAAAATTAGTGTAGTCTTTATTCCTGTCTTGTTATTTTATCTTATCGTTATGTTTTCCACTGAAAACACCAAGCTGTGTGACTTTGCTAGCACTAATAACAATGATTTTATATGCTCTCCAATTGCTCCACCCGCTACTAAAGCGGAATCTTATGAAATTAAACCTGCCTTGCTAAATCTTGTTATGAAAGAGCTATTTTCTGGTGCTAGTACCGATGATGCCGCCTCTCATTTAAATAACTTTGTTTAGTTATGTGATATGCAAAAGTATAAAGAGGTATAAAATGACATCATAAAACTGAAACTTTTCCCTTTCTCTTTGAGGGGGAGAGCAAAAGAATGGTTATTGTCTTTGCCTAAAAATATCATTGATTCTTGGATTAAATGCAAAGATGCTTTTATTGGAAAATATTATCCACCTGCTAAAATCATACAACAAAGGAGTACATTATGAACTTTAGACAATTTGATAATGAACATGTTGCTCAAGCTTGGGAGAGAATGAAATCTATGGTTAAGAATTGTCCCACGCATGGATTAACTATGTGGATGGTTATCCAAACTTTTTATGCAAGTTTGAATTTTTCTTCAAGGAACCTTTTGGACTCGGCCGCGGGAGGGGCCAATGGCCCGCGGTGCCGTCCGATTGCGTGCTCCTGGAGTATCACGCGGAGAAGTTTGCAGGTCGTGTGTTTTTGTCAGGCCATTTGGATGGCCCTGATGAAGGTGTATCTGGCCTCGTCCATTTGGTCAGCTTGGGGTTCATGACACTGCGGGTTGTGTGGTATAGCTCATTCCAGAAGAATGATTCGGTGCCGGCTATAGTACTTCGGGTTAGCGTGGAGGTGATGGACCGGGCTTTCGCCGCCTGTGAATCGCTTCTGGAGGTCACCAGGCATCCCTGGAGGAAGAGCTTGATGAATGTGATGGCTTGGGTTCGCCCCGAGGTTACGACACCAGCTGTAATATATGGGATGGATGGTCTTGTTCCACCGATGGACGGTGACGCGGATTGTGATTTCACGCCAAAGAGTGACTCACTGTTCGATCTTGCTGCTTTCTACGAAGCCGTTAAGCCTTCAACGTGCGTGCTTTACATCTCATGATCCCATGTTTTGTTATTAGAAAATATGTGAGGCAATTTTTTCTGAACTCTTAAATGAATGCTTCAAGAAACATGGGAAAAATCACACCGAAATAAGTGTGGCATGCATATGCTGGCTTGGTAGAAAGATTTGGTTTTGTGCGATCTAGAATCGTACGTGACAAAGTTAATGTAGTATGATAGCACCATTCTATTTCTGGCTTTTATATGACGTTTTTTTCTTACTACTTTTTGATAGGGGCGCAGCGCTATTGGAAGAGGAACTTCCTGATTTACTTCCTCATCTCAGACCATATCAACTCCGTGCAGCAAATTGGATGGTTGAGCATGAAAAAAGAAATACACCTATTTCATCACCCAATGAGGATGTTCATCCTGCACCCTATTGTGTTCCAATAGATTTTATTAGTAAGAAGTCCAGGATGTTCTACAACCCCTTCAAGTAAGAGTCCACTGCATTTCACTTGTACTTCCCCGATATTGATGTGCTTTTCTTCAGTGTAGATTAACATGTTTGAACTACTGCTGTATTAATTATCCTTGAGCTTCTGTCACCATGTAAGGAAAATATATAGAAATTTGGTTTCTTGTGGGGTGATGTTAGGTAGTGTTGTGTGAAGGAAAGAAGCGTGCATGTGGATGTTTAGATTTTTTTTCCGATGTCAAGGTTTGGCTTGATTTAGGATTTTAGCCAGGGAAACAGAACAAGTCCGCAATGCTATTGGGATATGGCATCAGAAACATCTTAGACTCATGTGCATATTATTATCTGCTTTGCATATTTGTCGTCTAAGGCTTAGTTGTTGTTGCATATTTGTCGTCTTACACTTATTACTCAGTTGATTTTTCGAAAAATATTTTTCGGTGCTCTGGATTTGGACTTTATTGTTTCCTATCAATATCCCTAAATAATTCAGTTTCATGTAATTTGTTACTTTGCAGTGGAAATGTTTCATTGCAACCAGAGCCTTCTCCACCTTATGTCTCTGGGGGAATTTTGGCTGGTATGTTGATACGAAGTGTGAACATAATTACAGTGCACTAATGTGTTGGGAACTAAGGATATTCATCGCTAATTTTCCCTTTTATGGCTAAATAATTACAGATGAAATGGGTTTGGGGAAAACTGTCGAGCTTTTAGCTTGCATTTTTTAGCTTGTAGGGGTAAGACTAGGTTCCTATAATCCCTCCCCAGACCCCCACCTTGTGTGGGAGCCTCAGTGCACTGGGTCTGTCCTTTTTTTCCCATCGTAGCACATTTTCCATAGACTGTTCTGTCTCTCCAAACACAAAAGAATTAGATCGGATAAGTAGGCCAAAAAGAGACAGAATTGAGTGCATTTGTGGGGCTGTAAGTGAAAGTTCTGCCTACAAGGGGATATGGATCCAGTGTGACATTTGTGATGCTTGGCAGCATGCTGATTGTGTTGGTTACTCACCCAAGCAAGACTTAACCTTTGATGATGATAATGTGTTGTCAAAATGCGAAGAAGGCACCATGAAGTCAAAACGGAAAAGGCAAAAGAGAGCCACATATTCTATTGCATGGACGGAGGAAAACTATGCTTGTGCAGTGTGCTTGGAACTTGCTGAAGCTTCCCAAACTACTATTTTCAGTCATGTTACATTGATAGTATGCCCATCACCAATATAGGCACAATGGCACTCTGAAATTACCCGGTATGATTTCTCTTGTGCAAACAATAGTTGCACAATATTTTTTTAATTCTTGAATGAATAGCAGAACCCTGCATTTTTCGAAGTTCGTAGATACCCAGACCCCTTGTCAGAAAACTTAAAGAATGTGCATGGCCAACTGACTTTCTATGTGTTGTTATTTCTTCCTATTTCAGATGCATATCTCTTTGATTGGAGATTTTGCTTTACCCATGTCAGTCACATAATAAATTTCTCTTCTTCTCTACTTGTAATTGGATCATTGTAGAAGCTCTGCAACTTTGAGTTTAAATCCTTCTCACGTGTCTATAGAAATTAAGAATGCTTATGACAGAAGACTTTTTGTAATAAGATGAGTATGTTTTTTAAGAAGCTCCCAACCACTCCCCCCGTTTCTGAAAGTAAGGCCTATTATAGCTGTTGATCTTTTTTCTAAGAACTTGGTCAAAATGTACATTGTTGGACTCTTCAAAAAACTTACAGGCCTTACTTTCAGGATCAGAAGGAGTATTAAGAAAATTTGTTTGTATGCGCAACAGATTCCGCCAGCTGCTTCTAGTCTAGTACAAAAATATAATTGAAGCTTTGAGTGCCTTATTTCGATTCTTAGCATTACCTCTTCTGTCTAGTGATTATCTGCATACTATGATAGTGCTGACTGTTAAGTTCCTTCTCATTTAGGCACACAAGGCCAGGATCTTTGAACGTTCGCATTTATGAAGGTGCAAGGAACTTGGACTCAGCTTCTAACCTAAGACACGATCTAACTGAGATAAGCACTGCTGATGTTGTTTTGACAACATATGATGTCCTCAAAGAAGATCTGTCACATGATTCTGACAGACATGATGGAGATCGCCGTTTCTTGAGATTTCAGAAGAGGTAATGTTTAATTTTCTCTGCAACTTTGGCCATGCATTATATCAACTGAATTATGTTATTTTATAAGTTGACTATATATGACACTCTGAACCCACAATTAATATGTGTCCTTAACTGAAAAAGGAGTGTTATCCCTGATTTGTAGGTGCAGCACTTCCTAGTTAACCTTTTAAACAAAGTGAGGTGGTATGTGTCCACCCCATGGTGCACAAGGCTGTTATCTTACTTGAGCCGCAGGGTGTTTAAACATTCGTTATTGCATTTTAGGTCGTATGGTTAATTCGAAGCAGGGGAGGATGCTTTACGAGTTTCAAAGTTATGAGTTATGAGTTTACTCAGTTATATGTCAAATTGATTCACTTTGATGCTTTTATTTGTCGGGGCGGCAGTGAAGACGATAGCTTGCTGCTAGGCTCTTCGGTTTGTATGGTTGTACTTATCAGGGTTGAGATGAGGAAGGCTGGAAAATGAGTGCATGGACGACCACCAGCTCAAATCTGTATAACTAGGAAAAACTCGTGATTTATATATGTATAAGGGCCTAAATACATCACTGGACCACTGTCAGCATGATATTAGTTTAACTTCTATCTAACTGAAGTTATTTAGAATTTTTTTTGTTTGTGTCAGCTATCTTCAATTAAACCTGGCATTTAAAGGAACCAGAACTGTTCAATTATTCATTATTTTCATTTTATGGGACATTATTTATAATGCTTCTTAGAATACATTATTATAGTCTTATATGCTGCTTCCCTTTGAAGGTCTACAGGCATCCTTCGCGAACCGAGACTGCCCTAAGGGCTATTCGGGGCCACTCAAAGACAGTACTTGGAAAGCAATATGTCGAAATTGCGAAGAAACATTTGCTTCTTTTTGAGGTAAATCATAGTTTGTATGCTGCGCCTTCTCTTTTCGCATGGTTGAGATGGTCATATATTAATGGCAATTGGTAAATTTTAGCACTGGGCATTATTCTATTGTAGCATAAGAAATATCAAATGTTGGGGTGTTCCCTCTCTGTTCTCTCTTCTCTCTGTTCTCTCTCTTGAGCAAGTGAAGAAAACAGGGGAGTAATACTACAGAGAAGCACACAAGTATATTTCAGGCAACAAATGCCTTCTTTTCTATTAGTTTTTGTAGCAACAAATGCTACTCATCTACAGCAACAAGTGCCTACGGACTTAACAACCTATGCTTGGAGCTTACAGGAGAGATGGGACAGCAACTAATGCCTCTCCAGCTCTTTCTGCTTACACATACATATGGGGTGGCTCTCTTTATATAGAGGTTTTAGTTCGGTGCTACAGTAACCACCTAGAGATGTCTAGAGGCTTCCATGCCTACTGCTAGCAAAACCAAACTTGGACTACTGCTTCCGCTAATGTCTAGAGGCTTCCACTATTCCCTTGTAAGAACAACACAAGGATTGTAGCTAACATCAAATACAAGAAGTCACACGTTGGAAAAAGGAGTAGCTTTTCCTTCAAAGTTAAAAGTGATATTTTGTCGTGTAATGATTTTTTATCAGAGGAAGAGTACTTGTTTTTGCCAATACTACTCAGCCTGTTATTGGTGTAAAATCTGCTATGACTTGTTTGATGATCGACATCAAGGGGACATCTTGAAAGAGAACTGTAACCGGACTCCTACAGTATAAATTGAAACCCAAATTTCGCGTCCGTGGGACTTGAACCCAGGTGGACAGGTGGTGGGGTTGTACATCCACTCCCCCAACCAAGTGAACTAGGCTCACTTCCTACATCAAGGAGACAGAGAGGCCAATCTACTTATTTAGCCATCATTTTAGAAATCTTGGCACATGTCAAACCTTAAAATCTTGCTTATCCACCGTATGTGTGGCACCCCAATCCAGATGATCGGACTACCCCATATACCAGTCCCAGAAACACTGGATATATGTCAACTTGATAACAAAGGCATAACCAAATATATACTTATGGCTCCGAGCTCGGGCGAATTACAAGATACAACACGGGGTGAGGCTCCCGCGTTTGCGCAACAGGCGCACACGACAGTATGTACATTATTTATCTAACATTGAGCCTCTAGCGGAAGTAGCAGCGGAAACGTAGATAGTAGCGTGGCAACATCGGGCCTTATTCCACGGGGTCCTGCCTGGGATACGGGTTCCTAGTTCTCGTACAGCGGGTACTCGGCGTCGGGAGCAACGGAGTCTGGCCACATGAGAAGCCAGGTAAGTACTTGAGGTACTCGCAAGTCATTAGCCCAAAATCAAACAAAGTCTATCTATATGGCATGGCATAAGTTCAGAATGTAGCATGGCATGGATTTGGTTGCAAGGATGAGTCCAAACTTAACGGTTGGACATAACTTACCTACTTACCTTTGAAGGGGAGTTACAACTATAAGGTTTTTACTCAAAACTCCTTAACCACAGCTAGGCCTTCCAGCCTCTAGCCAACTCTGGCTTACTCAACCACCAGCCAACTCTGGCTGGCTTGCCCTGTTCCCTTGTTGCTAGGTCTCATTTAGTGAGTTCCCTTGTTCGACCGGACTGACTCTTAGTGTGACTGGACCAAACTTCGTCCCATAACCTAGGGACAAGGCTAGATTCTAGATTTACACTCTCGAGAGGTTGCAACATTTTCCCATACGCTGAAGTCTAGGTTTGTACCGCCGGTACCGAAGTACTAGAACCCATCTTGGCGACAGCACAAACCCACACTTCCATCGCCATTTATTCCACCCGGACACTCCCTGTATAGCCACCGACACGTCCTCTAGGACCACGTCTTATGACGAAGTGAATCCGGCACGTCCCCAACGAATGAGCGACGCCTAGCTCCGGAACCTTCGCAAGACTAGCCCCGACCACAAAGGTAACCGACTAGACCTGCCAAAAGGGTGGCGTCAAAGGAGGCTAGATGGAATACTCAGCCATGGTTCGCCCACGTGAACGACGCATGTTGTGCAGGTGTGTTTGGTGAGTGGCACTATGTGACTCAATCTAGTCGAGGGAGGTGGTTATCTTCTTAGTCAAATTCTTATTTCAGTTTCCACCATGAATCAAGCAGCACAAGCATAAGCACAAGTAGCAATAGCATATAACAACATAATACTTGTAAGCAGAGGTAATAATGCTTTCATAATAATAACAATACCCGGGTGACTGTGGCGGGCAACCCGGCCGGTGTCACTCGGGGGTTAGTGTTCACAGGGTAATAGCGTAGTATTTCAAGCGGATGACGGTGGCGGGCAACCCGGCCGGTGTCATCGTAAAGGAATGAACCGAAAAGCACTCATAAGAATGAGAGAGCATCCATTCCACTCGAGGTTTGCCTCGACGTGGTGTCAGCAATCTTGGCAAAAGAATCGAATGGAAAGTCAGCTCCCAAGCGTCGCAGTCCGGGTGGTCTATGCCAACCATATTTGACGGAGGGACAAGAAGCAAATAACTCCTTTGGCAAATGCCCCCAACTCCGAGGATCATAAGACGACATTCGTCCGCTCCTCACCTCGGCGAAGAGGAAAGAACCAAACAAAGCCCCGCAAATGCGAGACGCACAGTTGTAATAATTCCCCCATTCCTTTGACTTGAGGCGGGAGACCCGGCCATTGTCTCGGGAATGCGAGTGTTGCACAGATAAGCAGTAAGGGGTGCAGTAATTTAACATGCAATATGACATGTGAGATGCAGCAGATATTAAATCAACAATCAAACAAGTCCTAAGTTCGACCAAGCTTGAGATTGGGTTGATGGCTTGCCTTCGGGTTCGGGAACAACTCCTATTTCGTCGGGACGGTCGGAATCTATTCAAAGAGACATGATATAGCGTCAAAACACCCTCCTAGGTCATTGGATAAAATCCAAAGAAAATAAATTCCGAAAATTTGTTTTCTGGTCCCAGTGGAAAGAGAATTTCAAAACAAAGCCAGCAAAATTGGTTTCACAATTTTCTGAGCATTTTTGAGGGAGTTATTAAATTCCAAAGTTCACCCAAAATCTGCTTATTTTCAATAGAAAAATAAACAGGGAATTAAACAGGAAAAACGGTTCAAAAAGTTTAAAAACCTGACATGGGGTCCCACCAGTCAGTGCTTAACCCGAATCGGTATCTTTCTTTTAAAATCGCGGGAAACAGAGGGAGGGCGGCGATGCTCCGGCGACTCACCGGCGGTGTCTCCCTGCGGCTAGGGCACGGGGGAGGGGAAGTAGGGGAAGCAGAACGGCTCGGGAAGAGGTGGCGTGGCTCGTCTGGGCACTTGCGGTTGCTGGCGACCTCGGACGGCACCAGAGCTTCTTCCCCGGCGGAGGTGGCCTCGGGTCGACGAAGGATACGGCGATTCCGGTCACCAGCTACCCCGGCGAGCTCGGCATCGGCATCGTGGGGTTCTGTGGAGGTTCTAGGCGGAGGGAATCGGTCAGGGGGAGGCTGGGGTGTGCAACTCGACGGGGGGGGCAGTGCGGTGGGGGTGAGCTCGATTCCGGTGAGGGGTGGCTCCTCCGGACTCAAGGATGGGGCAGTGGGTGCTGAGTGAGGTGGGAGTGGTGGTGGGGTGCTCGGCGGTGCCTCGGGGGGGCTTCTTATAGGGTGCCCGCGCGGTGGCCGTGGTTAATTGCCGCGGCGAGGTGTCGGCTTCGCATGGTGGCGACGGTGGCGGAGCGTTGACGGAGCTGGTGGCACAGGGGAAGCACGGCGGTTAAACACCGGCGACGGACCGGTCCGTGCGGCGGCGGAGGGGCTGACGAGGGGGTCCCGGCGGCATAGGGTTTGGGCGGTGCGTCGGTTAGCGCCAGGCACGTCAACGCGGCCGCCGCCCAGTTGCTCCGCCGGCGACGCGTGGGTGCTGGGAGGTGGAGAAGGGTAGGAGGGGTGCTGGGGCGTGCTGGTGCGTGCGGGGAAGCGGGATGCCGGCGACCAGAATCGGGCGGCGCCCCTGCGGTCATGCCTCATGCCGGTCCTGGCATGTCCAGGGCATGCCATTGTCGGCATCGGCGTCGATCTCCCTCCTCCGTGATCCAAATGGAGAGCTGCTCGCGTCACTCTGCGCCAAATCCCAAGCTCTGCAACATTGCCGATCAAAGTTTTTGCAAACTCGAAAGTTGGTCCGACCAAAATTTTCAAAAAACAGCACTGGCCAAAACTAGGGTTTACTGTTTGGAGGGGTATATGATGTTAGATGGATCTCCCCCTTTTTCCTGAGGTAGGAGGGGTAGAGGAGAGCCTATCCATGCCTTGGTTTCATCCAGGAAAAATTATTTGGTTAGATTCTAAAAAGTTTTGAGAAAAGGGCAGCACACAAAAAGAATTATGTAGGGGAATTTTCCTAAGGGGTGGCACCATATTTTCTTGGACAAGTGATCTACATCCATTAGGGAAGGTTCCCTAATTTTTGTAGAATTTTTGGGGACATAAAACTAGGGGTTCCTTTGTAAGGCCAAATAAAAGTGAATTTCCAAAAGGGAAAAGAATTCTCCCAAATTAAATATTGACCAAGGTCAAAATTATAAACACCAGTGCCAAGTGGAAGGGAAAATAAGGAGTACAAGATCCCACTTGGTTTCAACAGATCAGAAGTTTCAAGACTTAAATCATTTTCCTGCGGTTTAAAGCCAAACGCATTTTAAATAAATAAAATAAGGCTTTTTGGAAAAATTTCAAAAGGCCAAAAATCCAGGGTGTTACAGTATGTTTAGCTTAAAATATGAAGGTTCCAGACATATCCTCAGCTAGGCTATTTTCTGACCATGACTGTTAATTTAGGCTATGCGCAAGGAGTTTTCTCTTGCAAGGAGTTTGTCAATTTCTCAGAACCAATTGCTGCGTGCTCATGATGAGATCAAGATGTCTATCTCACGGCTACAGCTCAAAGAGAATGACGATGAGCCCAGTGCTGTCAATATTGTAACTAGAGAAGAGCTCATACCATACAACGTGCAGTTCACGAGTGACAAATTTTTAGCTCTTTCATCTTTAGCTCGTATAAGGGGTCAACTCCGATACTTGAAGGTAAAATAATCACTCTTGTGTTCTTCTGTCTACTTGATATTCTGTTCTGACACTTTCTTCCCGAAAGCAGAACTATTTTCTGTCTGAATAACTTCTAAATCATTCAGGTTAAATCTACTTGTATGTTTCCCTAATCTGCTTCAGCGAGTTCTTTTTATAGAGGTTGATCACATTTCTATGTACTTATAGGGATTGATGCTGCCCAAGTCAGGCAACACTGTTGCTGCTGCAGCTTCCTTCCTTGCGACAGGGCAAACTGGTTCTGAGATTAGCAATGAACCATGCCCAGTTTGTCAGGAGAAGATTCTCGAGCAAAAAATGGCTTTCCAATGTGGCCATTCCATGTGCTGTAAGTGTGAGTACCCATGTTTTTTCTCCTCAAATTTATTTAGAAGCGATACTGTATGTAATTTTGTTTAAATTTACTTCAGTTGAAGAACATCATTAATTGATGCAGTTAATGCTTTTGACCCTCTAATGTTGGATGTTCTGTTGTAAGATTACAATATGTCTGCCTGCTTGCTACATTATAGATTTTGCTTTATCAATCTTTCCAGTTTAAAATCCAACTGCAATGCCTTCTATAAAAAACGCAACACTGATACAACATCTGACTAAACCATTTATTATTCATGACATATGTCAATAAACTCTTTAAAAAGGACGTACCCAGTGCTGAGAGCTCCCGCACTGTGCGGGGTCTGGGGAAAGGTGTCATTGGCAAGCCTTACCCTCACGAAGTGCAATGTGAGGAAACCGCGACTCGAGTCAATAAACTCTTTGTGTTCACTAAATTTAACCCCTTGTTGCTTTAAGGTTGTTTGTACCTGACAGAACGAGCTGCTGGGAGGCACCAAAAATGGATTATGTACCCTACATGTCGTCAACATACATATCTTGAGAATGTTGCTTTTGTGGTTGAGAAATAGAGTGAAAATGTTGATGAACAAGCTGAGGATTTGGCAGAAAGCGCTATTTCTGTCCAAGGATCATATGGAACAAAGGTTTCATTTATTTTCCTTGCTTACGACCATTCTATCTGTTGTGTGTTTCAAATCTATTGTTTCTTGACTGGCCAAAAATTAAAAATATCTATTGTTTCTTCTTATTTGTCTTTTTGTAATAATTTAACATGGAAGGTGGCAGGTCAAGCTCTGGTGCAATATGTAACCTTTTGCACTAACCAAACTTTCTGTAAAACTGAGTTGCTTGTTGCTTGATTCTTGGCCAAGCACATGATTTGTTATGCAACTGATGTATCTGAAAGTTTGTGTAAAAACTGATTATCTGAAAATTTGGACAAATCTGTCCGTAACATCAGAGTTTCTAAATGTTGTTACTCAGATGCACTTCATTTTTTTGTGCCCAGAGGGTACAGTTCTTGCGAAGTGAATGCGTATGCTGTTATATAAACTTAAGCAGAATGACTGGTTCTCCAACAGTGTTGTTTAGTTAGTACAATAATGCATATAATCTTTTTGTTCTTTTACTTGAAATAAGATTGAAGCTGTGACAAGAAGGATTTTGAGGATCACTTCAACTGATGGAGCAGCCAAAGTACTTGTTTTTTCAAGTTGGAATGACGTTCTTGATGTATTAGAGCACTCCCTTGCTGCTAACAATATCTCTTATGCTCGGATGAAAGGAGGAAGGTGAGATACTTGTAGACCAGGGCATACATGTTTTAATTATTTGTCTCACTCTGCTGAGCAAAATAATGTTATGAAAATAGATTTCTTGAAGTTATCCTTTCTTCCTGTTCAGCTTCCAATCCTGATAGTCATTATTTTAGCAAAGTCTTTTGTATACTCTGATCTTATGGACAATGCAGTCGCTTAATGAAAGTCCATTTTCCTTCAGAAAATCACAAGTGGCGCTATGTCAATTTAAAGGCCAGGCATCCAGTATAAATAGAGAGAAAGTGAAGAAGGCAGTTTCCAAAACGCAGCCTGTTCAAGTATTGCTAATGCTTATTCAACATGGTGCAAATAGTAAGCACCATATCCTATGCACATTTATTTTATTTAAAGTATGCTTGGAAAAAAATTCTCAAAGCATTATTGATGTCAAGTGAAGAAAACAATAGAAGATAGCATATACAAAATGAACAGGGGCCGAGCTGTCTGCTCCACGATCAACCGTAAGTCGAAAAACTTCAAAGACGAGCTTGCTTTGACGCTGAAGGATGTCGAGTCACTGTTTCCTGTGAAAGCACCTGATCAGCCTCCTGATGAGGAGAGTAAGGATCATGGTGACAGCTTGCGGAGTTTGCCTCCATCTGTTGCTGCAGGGCTGGCTGCTGAAATGAGGGCTGCCAATGGAGCAACATGATGACCAGCATCTAGTTAATAGAGATTCATTGTCTCACTGGAAATTTCAATGTTATGAAATCTCAAGGCGTCCAAATTCAGATCACAGGGGGAGAACAACAATCATTTTAGATGAATAGATATGACATCCTCCAATCTCTAAACTCCCTAGAATTGGAGAGCCGTGGCTTCTCCTCACTATACACCAATCAAATATTGACACGTACCTAATTTGTGGATCCCATTTATTTTTCTTTCTCTCTCATAGCTCAAGTGTTCACACAACTTTTCACCACCGTCCGCATCTCACACTGATGCTAATTTTAATACCTAATTCGTGTGCAGTTATGATTAATGGCTTGCTTCTTGACAAAGAAAATTATGATTTTCTTTCTTTCCTTCAATATGATTAAATATTTTCTCTACACTACTGTTTAACCATTAGCACGGCTGAATATACTCCCTCTGGTTCAGTTTACGCGATTTGCGCGTATTACTAGGTTGTAAATTTTACCAATATAATATAAATTATATAACACAAAAAATATAACATTTGAAAATAAAACATCGAAGTTTATAGTGGTTATATTTTTGTAATATTTATTTTTTATTGCGCTAATAAAATTACCGATATAGGGATACGTGCAGGCTATGGATATGACTGAAAATAGGAGATTAGGCTTCCCTATGTGAGCATAAACAATATTTTTCTTGCTTGCATGACAAAATTGAATCCAAAAAACAATGTCAAAAATCAATTCGTTCTTCTTTGTGCTACTTCATATCATGGAATTCTATATTTTGTTCCTGGAGATTACTAATTTTATGACAACTCTAGTAACTTTGAATTTATTCTTATGTTTCATTCGCTTGTTATTGCGGTTACGCCTTATTCATGATTTCGGATCTCTATGGCATAGCATCAAGATATGTGCAAGCCTCTGGTAGCGTCCAATTTGTTTTGTTCTTGCGGATTTTTAGATTTGCTATTAATTTTTAGAATGGGCAAGCACGAGTGATTGAAGCCTTTTTTTTCAGTTCATTATGCCACTACTCTATTTGGTCTGCTGAATGATTGCAACACCTATGAAGGCGAGAGGAGGTGTGTGAGAGTCATTCAATTCGTCTGTTTTGCAACCGAGAATATTCATGTAAAGTATATACATACATATTTGGTGTCAAATTTTCAGTCTTATCCATCTTATCTGCCACATAATCATCACAGTCCCAAGTCAATTATCTACAATAGCCTCTTCTCATACCTCACTTTTTGTCAACGGCTAATGAACTGGTGTGTGTGGTGGTGATAATTATTTTAAATGATTTTGACTTTCGAACAAGGAGATTCAGTATTATCGTTGGATTGCATAAGAATATAATCTTATGTGCAAAAGTATATTGACTTGAACTAAAGATGGGCCGAAGATGCTTTGACACCATTCATACGTCCAAGATACAGTCACAATAGATTATGACCGCTTGAAGCATCATACATCCAGAGAAGTGTGCTTTTGGATAAGAGCAAACATAATTGGTAATGTGTGGTATTTGGGTAAACAAGGAATGATCATTCATGAAAACAAAACTTTTTTTTCAAAATATTTATATGACTCGGAAATTAGGGGGACAATGCACTTTGTGTGAAAATTCAAATTTTCAACAAATCATTTTACATTTAAATATAAATTATTGTGTTTGATATATTATAGATGAGTCGTGCGTTGCACGTGCAAGCTTACTAGTAATATACATAAGCACGTACGTTTGGTTCTAGAAGTAATTTTTTTATGTTTCTCCAAGTTTTTCTTGTGGATTTCCAAAAGTGTTAATCTCTTTGCACAACCTACATGTATGATCGGATTGATTGAATAAAACTCATGTTATTTAATTTATCCCAGTGCCAAACCTATCTTGCTTACTTTTCAGCTAGATTTCTGAACTGGCAGAGGATCGAACTTGTTTTGCATCCTTCAAGTCGTGGTGACAATGGTTAATTCTCACTCAGATTCATTTTATATCTTGGGACTCATTTGACACATCATGAAATGAAGGTTCGGTATGTCATCTTTTATGTGGTATTTCTACTGCATCTATTTGTTTCTCCTTGTCGAAAATGCTAATCCATGTTAGTGCCTCTCTATCACATGTTGGAGACAACCTGTTAGTAGGAGCACTTCTTGCCAATGTTTATGCAAACAATTGCATCTTCATTTGGTAGGTATTCCGCCGTTTTTGAATCCAAGCATTGCTCCTCATCGTACCGCAATTTAAGGTCAGTCATAGTAAGGAACAAAGAACAGGCTTTAATGTCAACTGTTTCAACGGTTTATATTTATCAGAATAAATTAGGTGCAGATGATAAATTCAAGGCTTTTCCCAGTTGTTAAAGATGTGTGTAAATTGTGAATATCTCTCTCGCCTTTAACCTTGCAATGAAATCCAAAGGCATCAAAATTCAGTTCAAGGAGTCAACATATGTCAACTGTTTAAGTGGTGAATACAAGTTTTTAGCCCTTTTCTTAGAAAGTTCACTTTTGAAATTGAGTAATATTTTTGTACGGAGTTCACACATAACTTCCACATAGATTCATATCCAATTTTCTTATAGGAAAAGATGTAATGTGTCATCCGATTTACCCAGTCACCAAAACTCAGCAGGCGCAGCAAAGCGCGCCTTCCCTTCTAGTGGTCATGAAGTGAGGCCGTGAAGGTGTAGTTTAGGGAGACTTGTAGGTTGGTTAGTTTGACAGAAACATGAGCAGGTGTACAATGTTTATAAACGTGGCAAATGTATAGTTTTGTTTTAAATCTAGCGTAACATGTACAGGTTGTGTTACTTATGGCATATTTTAGCTTCTGCACCCTGGGCACGCCCACATGTGACCGTGGCTTGCGTCGAGTATTTGGCTGTGCAAGTCGACAGGGCAATTGGGCAACATTATCTTCTGTCTCCCTTCGTTTGGTTTGCTGTTTTTCTTCTGATGAATTAGTCTTCCTGTCGGTTTTCAGAAGGTCGTCTTGTCCTTGCTGCACCTACGTGGAAGAAATAGACATGTTTTCTCCACTCACGAAATGACCAAATCTGCTGGGGCCCTTGTGGTCCCCTAGGGTGTTTCCGTGTTTCTATCAAGCATGCATGTGCCAAGTCGAAGACCAGTCATCCTAGATGCAAACATCTTGACCAGAAAACTGTCTATTAGTAGCCTAGTTGTCTTGGCAGATGCCCCCCACCCCCGGGGACAAACGTTGATGTGCGCAGTACATTGTCTACGGAAAAACATTGAGCCAGACGACTCATGTCCTTATACGAAAGATGGCACGCATTGACCATTTCCTTCTCCTTGTACTGCATGACAGGTGAAAACTCTGAAGTGCAAACGTGGCAAAAGAGTATGGTAACTATAGATAAGCATCATGTATTTGAGAAAACTGTGCATGTTCGAGCCACTGCAAAACCTCTTGATGCATAACCTTTTGAGCTTAAGGTGGTCGATATCCACAGTTCGAATAGATAGAATAGAGTTGACCCTGTTTATAAGGAAAATTGGGTCCAAAACCATACAAGAAGGAAAACAGGGCTAAAAAACCGCACAGACGAGACAACCCGCCGCCCACACGACTCAAGTCGACAAACGCCACAACACACACCACATGTCCGGGGCCGCCGCCACGGCGTAGCAATCAGATCGACCTTCGCATAGCCCGACTGTACTGTATGTACAGTGACCAACTGTAGATCAACTTTCCCTCACTTTCTACCTGAAATCCCGCTCGATTCTCTGGTGGAGAGAGCATAAGTCAAGCGACTTGCGACGGTAGCCAGCGAATAGTCGCAGCAAGTCGCTAGCTAGCTAGCAAAGTCGCGCGACTCGCTCCCAAGTCAAGTCGCGTGCACGAGCCAGCCACACTGCAACGACTTAGCGACTATACAGCGACTCAAAAACCATGATGTTCAACATTATATCAGGTAATATACTTTGCAGATAATACTGAACTCATATATATGATGATGCAACAAAAATTCAGTATTGGAACCATGTTATTGGAGACCTAGTAGTAATCATTACATAGAACAAAAGTGCACTAACAATCATACAAGAACATACTTGAGATAAACACCATAAATACCGATGGACGTATATTATTACATGATAATCTAATATAATTCCCATACACCCCATATGGCTATAGAGGACTACTCACTCACGATGGAAAAAGATGGAGACATGGTGGTGAAGATTGGCTTCCCGGCAATGGTGGTGAACACAAAGTCAAAATCCTCCTCTTCGGCGCGAAGAGAGAGATCTTCGACGTGGAGAGAGAGATCAATCTGATCCCGAAAATCTTGATCGCGATGGTGATGACGCTCTGTTTTACGAAAAGCACTGTGTCCCTGGGGAAAGGTTATTTCATCGTAATGTAGGAGTACGTCGAAAGGAGGAGGCGATCCACGAGGGGTCGGAGAGCCACCTCGACGCGGTCAGGGCCCCACCTAACGCTTCAGTGGCGTTCCGCCTCCCTTCTTAGGCATGTTCGACTTATTTTCCATTAAAACTCTCCGAACTACTTTTGTTTATTTTGTTCTCTTGTTTTGTGCACCAATTTTTTTTAAATACCAACAATTTTATTCCAAATTCGTGAAATTCAGAACAAAACATAAGAAGACACAATTTGGGGGCGCAGTTTGAATTGCCCTAACATGTATACAATCCAAAACCAGCACAAATGAACCCAAACGCGTTCCCATGTCGGTTTAACAATTCCTGACGTCGGCCGTGACTTCACCCGTTCAAATTGAACTCCATATATATGTCAGGGTGATTTCGGTATTTGTAGAAATTCGATCAAACAGTTACACTGTGTTTGGATGTAGGAATTAGGCGTCGAAATTGTTACAAGCGATAGCAAAACAACGATGAAATTAAGCAAGATCAAACCAACGGGGGACACGAGATTTTAACGTGGAAAACCCTTCCAACAAGGAAGAGAAAAACCACGGGCGCCAGCCAGCAATACTTCACTATTTCGGGGTGAGGTTACAAACGCGCCGGGATTTACAATGTGTGGCTTATCTCCGGCGGCGGCTTACAAGACGTATTTATAGTGGTCCTGACCTAAACTAGGTCGGCAACAATCGGTGTCCTGGTCGGTTACAACTCGTACCGTACCGCGGAGGCAGCGCCCCCGCACCCCCGGCAGTCCTCCTGTCTCGGGGCATCGCGGTGGGCTAACGCCTCCGCTTCGCTTCGGCCCAAGCCTACCGGCGACGGGCCTCGCTTCGCTCCGTCGTTAGCCTTCTCACTTATAGAAACGGATTTGGATCACCATAAAATAACACTCCACCTTGAGCCAAATTCCATCTTGTAGCATCAACAATCCTTCACCCTGAAACATCAAAGAAAACACTTTCGGCGCCAACTAGCCTCTTGGGCTAAACAGTTATACCAACTAAGCTCGAGCAAAGCTCAAACTTACCAATAGGAACTGGCTTTGTCATCATATCAGCAGGATTATCATGAGTACTGATCTTGCATACCTTCAGCTTACCTTGTGCAACAACATCACGCACATAATGGTATTTGACATCAATGTGCTTTGTTCTCTCATGGAACATCTGATCCTTAGTAAGGTAAATGGCACTTTGACTGTCACAGAACAGGTTAATACAAGTATCATCTCCACAAAGCTCAGCAAACAGACCTTTCAACCAAATAGATTCTTTGCATGCTTCAGCAATAGCCATGTACTCAGCCTCAGTAGTAGATTGTGCAACAACACACTGCAAGGTAGCCTTCCAACTAACAGCACATCCACTAACAGTAAATACATAACCTGTGAGGGACCTCCTCTTATCCAAGTCGGCAGCAAAATCTGAATCCACATAGCCTGCGAGTCCCTCACCAGTCTTGCCAAACTTCAAGCAAGCGTTGGATGTGCCGCGAAGGTACCTGAAAATCCACTGAACAGCTTTCCAATGTTCTTTACCAGGATTAGCCATATATCGACTGACCAAGCTCATAGCATAGGACAAATCAGGTCGAGAACACACCATGGCATACATTAAGGAACCAACAGCACTAGAATATGGAACTCGAGACATGTACTCAATATCTTCATCAGTACTAGGACATTGCAATGCAGACAACTTAAAGTGAGGAGCAATAGGCGTACTAACAGACTTTGCATCATGCATGTTAAAGCGATGAAGAACTTTCTTAATATAATTCTCCTGACTAAGAAATAGCAATCTAGATTTTCTGTCTCTTGAAATTTCCATACCTAGAATTTTCTTAGCAGGACCAAGATCCTTCATCTCAAACTCACTACTCAACTGTTTCTTCAATGTAGTGATTTCTTTCATGCTCTTGGCAGCAATTAACATATCATCAACATATAGCAACAAGTATATAGGTGACTCATCAACAAATTTAATGTACACACAGCTATCATATTCAGACCTCTTAAAGCCATGGTGATGGCGCCAAGATGATGGAGATCATGCCGGAAATGGAGATCTTGCCGGTGCTTTGAAGATGGAGATCTAAGAGCATATGAAGAAAGGCCATATCATATCACAATTATGAATTGCATGTGATGTTAATCCCTTTTATGCACCTTATTGTTATGCTTAGATGTGATCATGCATAGCAACAATACTGAAGTGAAGGGGTCGCAGCATGGAAAACAAAAATTTTCTACGCGGCAAAGCGGAATAAACCCCAAGGATCTAGATCTACGAGATGAAGATAGCGAAGATGAGATCCAATCTCTTACCCTCGAAGATCAACAAACGCGTTTTGTCGGTGCAGGGGTTGGCTAGTCGATCCCCGCAACTAGACTCGTCTAGTCGCGAGGAGATGTATTATCCTCGAGATCCAATCCGGTGAAGTGCAGCAACGGGCAGCACCTCCGCGGCGTCCACACGTACAGCTCGATGAAGACGTCGACTCCTTGATCCCGCAAGCGAGACGACGTGGCCTTGATGATCTCAGCAGCACGACGGTAGTGCCGGTGACGATGACGATCTCCGCGAGCAGGGCTTCGCCAAGCCAAGCAAGAGGAGAGGGAGAGGACAAGGCGGCGCAGCAGCCCTAGGGCATAGGGGTGGTGCGGCTATGGTGGAGAGGTGGATGTGCGGCAGCCCTTCGGGGAGAGGGGGTGGCGCACTAGGGCTAGATGGGAGAGAGGGGGTGCGGCTAGGGGGGTGGTGCGGCAGCCTCCAAGGGTTTTGGTGCGCCCCCCCCTACCCCTCCTTATATAGGTGGCGGCTAGGGCAAGGGCAGGGCCGGCCGGCCCCCCCCTTTGTCTTGCCCCCCAAGTTGGAGTCCAACAAGGACTCCTCCTTGGGCCCCTTTCCTAAAGGGGTGGGAGCCCACCTCCTAGTCCAACTAGGAGTGGGACTCCCCTCCTTGTGCCGCACCCCATATGGGCTTAGGTGGTGCGCCCCACCAAGTGGTGGCAGCACCCCTTTGCACCATGTGGGCCCCATACAAAATATGCGGTCCCACTTCTAGACCCTTCTAGAACATTCCGGAACCTTCCGGTACCCTTTAAATAATTTCCGGAACTTTTCCGAAACCTCCGGAAACCACTTTCCATATATGAATCTTATTCTCCGGACTCCTCCGGAACTCCTCGTGATGTCCGGGATCCCATCCGAGACTCCGAATCACCATTCGTTCACTTCATCATTTAATTCATCGCAAAACCTAATTTCATCGGAACGTTAAGTGTGTGACCCTACGGGTTCGAGAATGCATAGACATGATCATATCAATAATTAATAGCGGGACCGGGATGTCCATATTAATTCCTATACACTCAACGAAAACCTTTTCTCGATTGAACCACGATGCCGGAGATTCAATTAATCTCATATACGATTCCCTTTGTCTCACGATATTTTACTTGCCCGAGATATAATCGTTGACATCCCCATGTCTAGTTTAATCTCGTTACCGGCAAGTTCTCTTTACTCGTCCATAATATAGGATCCCGGTGATTACAACTTAATCACATGTCTGCAGACTCTTGATGCTATATTACCGAGAAGGCCTGGAGATATCTTCTCCGTCACATGGAGGGACAAATTCCACTCTCGATTCATATCACCCAACAACCCACCATCGGAGATACCTGAAAGCCACCTTTATAATCACCCAGTTACGAAGTGACGTTTGATGTCCACAAAGTATTCCTCCGGTGAACGGGAGTGATATAATCTCATGGTCTAAGGAAACTATATTTGGCATATTAAAAGTGTTGACAACAAAACTTTTGTGACACGATTAATTGCAACTCTTTATTTGGGTCATGTCCATCACACCATTACTCCTAATGATATGACTCCGTTATCAAGTGACTATAACAAGTCCATAGTTAGGAAACTCTAACTATCTCTTGATCAACGAACTAGTCCTGTAGAGGCTCACTAGGGACTCCGGGTGTTTATATTCCACACATGTATTATGTTTCCATTTAATACAATTATAGCATGGATAATAAACTATTATCATAAACGTGAATATGCTTAATAAACCATTTTATTATTGCCTCTAGGGCATATTCCCAACAGTCTCCCACTTGCACTAGAGTCAATAATCTAGTTTACATTTCCTCGATCCAACACCCATGGAGTCTCACTCATGAAGTCTCAGTGCTGATCATGTTTGCTTGTGGAAGAGGTTCTGTCCGTGCTCTGTACTTTACAGCTCTTTATGTCCTTTGCAAAAATGTAACTGTCACCTAATTTGACATTACTTTATCATCTCATGATAAACTTCTTATCATCCCATGATAAAACCATTATCATATAATGCATATAATATGTTTGGTTATAGAGTGAGATAATCATATCCTTTCATGCCCATATGTATGATTAGTCAATTGGACTTTCTCATAACACATGCATCTGGAACTCACTCAATCTTGAAACAACTTTCTCAAACCAAAATATTATATCTTATTTCAATCCTTGAATTAATCATATACTCCTATATGTTGTTGACTTAACAAATCAACAGTGAGCCTTGTCACTTTGATATTTCCGATCATGCTTTCGCTGTGCTACTCCGATATTAAGAGATCCCTAATTTAGTCTGGCTTTATGACTTCAACCAAGTCCACCATTTTCTAAATTTATCTCAATCTCATGAAAAATGACTCCTCATTCAACATGTTCTTACAATTAAGAACTTGGGTCACATATCGTCATATACAAACATATGGTTCTTATATGTTGAGATCTATGAACAATTCATATTGAATTCCAACATATCCTCCAACCATCAATTTTGTACTGAGTTCTCTAACTCAATGCTTCACCTATATATCACAATGAGATGAACCATTCTTCTCTTGTTTCATTTTGAACTCCTTCAAAAATATTTAGGTTAAACATCTGACTTTAATGTTTATCAAACTTATCTATCCTCCATAGATACATTCATCTACATGAATATTTGACGTTCAAACTAACTTCATAAGTTATGCATTGGTCCATGACAACATTTACAACATTTATGAAATCTCCATTTCATTCAAACACTATGTTGTAAACTCCCACTCAAATATACCTCATACACATATTAAATTGTGAAGCCACTTTGGCTCCCACTCAGAAATATGTTATCTTTATATTTGACCATGATTAACTAGCTCCCACTCAAACATATGTCACCACATATTTTGATTATGGAAATTAATTTCTGCTCTAACTTAATATATGTCACCACATATCTTAATTAGATCTCACTCAGTTTCTTATGCACTTTCTCGACACTTTGGACTCCTCCAAAACTCTTAACTCTTAAGATACGAGAACTCATATACGAAACACCAGCACTTTGCCAGCTCTAAGTTTTATTTATTCCACGCAAACTCTTTTGCCAAATAAATATGTGAAACATTCTTTTCACAAAATCAAGTAACAATTACTTTATGATTTAAACTTAAAGTAGAATGACTCTTAGTCACTTTCGTATTTAAAGTTTCTATTTCTTCTTTTGTAGTTTTGTAGGTATGTCTTGTTTCTCAAACACGACAAGTAAATCATGAATATTATTTTGCAACTATTGACAAAATTCATATTCTTGAACCCTACTTCTCTTTAGACAAGCTAAACCAAAATTCAATGATCACCATCATCAAAAACTTTATGTGTCAAGTTTTAACCAACATAGCACTTTACATATGTGCCACTTGATACATAAACATGCAAGGTTTAAGCTTTCTAAACTTATTCCAACAAATCTTTTATCCATGAAACCATTTCACGATAAAACCACTAAAATACACAACATAACCAAACACATTGGTTTGTCCCTTTTAGTCTCACATTGTGGAATCTCTATTCATAATCTCATATGAACATTCTACAAAACTTTATTTGCTTTGGTTTTAATTATCTCATAATTATTGAAACCACTATTTCACATAACTCATATGCGAAACGCAAATCATTAAATAGATCCTTTATTTAAAACAGAGAGTGTTATCAAAATAAATCTAAATGATACTAATGAAACCTTAAAACTAAAGACCCTTCTTTATGACCACATAATATCAAATATAACGTGACTACAATACTTTAGGTTTATCAAAACAACTTTTGAATAACTCTAAACATTGTAATTTGTGATAACACTTGTCACAAGTCACCATACTAAACAATAACTCAAATATTTTGTCTCTTTTGATCAAATCGAAAAGACTCAATTATCTTGTTAACTTAATATCCTCTACTTCCAAAATCTCATCATGACATGAATAAATACTCCTATTCACTCATCCATGATAAAATAATGATGTCTTTTATTTACTGAAAAATACAACCAACACTTGTGTTTATTTTCAGCAACTCATGGCATTTTCAGAAAATGGCATTTTTAATCACACTACTTAGTGATGCGCATCAAGATGCTCTTCAGCACTAATAGTACAATTAAAACAATTCTCATCATTAAGTATTGGATATTTTAGCATGTCTTTATTTTTATAAGTGTTTAACTAATTATCGTTTAAATCTAGCAAAGGACAATAATCTCATAATCGAAACGTGATCTCCAAAAAGGATTACTCATGAAAATAGAACAACCACTTGTCTTTAACATGAATGACCGTCTCACAAACCGAGACACACTAATTTAAGATCACACTCAATTCGATTACAAAACTCATTCAAATCCTCTAATTTAAAACGATAAATGTAGAAGTAGAACATCGCCAGCATCAACTCCTTGATTGCCATCTTCCCGCGAAATCCACTCAGTCCCTCCATGCACTTCTCAAACGGCAGGCCCTGTTTTCATAAAACAGCACAAGTATCAAATACTTAGCTCACCATAAGTGTAAATGGGACATTTAAACATTTATAACTAGTATATCAAAATATACCTTCTGCGTTGACTACTCCGCCTGCTACGGGATTCCTTTCGATCTGACGAAGTCGAGACATCAGTTCCGGATAAGTGATCGAATCTCTTTCCTTTACATAGTCTCTGACACAATTCTTGAATTTGGGATGAAGCGAATGCAACAACCCATCTATCGCGAATTCGTCACTCATCTCCATATCCCAAGCATCCATCAGAGTGTGATATATCCTATACATCTTCTTCAGATGATCCTCTAAGCGATCATTTTCTTCCATCTTAGTTGAAAGAAACACACCCAGACCTTCAAACCTTGCAATTCTCACTTGTGCTATGAACATTTCCTTTAGCTTAGTGACAGTCTCAATGGCACTCAAGTTTTTGAATTGTTTGGACAGGTCTGAATTCATGAAGACACTCATCAACCAATTGACTTGAATGTGAGTCTTACTCCGGCTGAGCCAATCCATACGCTTGTTGTAACTCGCAGAAGCATCGGGTTTTTCTTCTAAGGGTTCATGTAACACGTAGAGCTGATCATTGGTTGATAGGACTTCTCTAAGACGTTCGTACCACTCGATGAAGTTTGACCCATCAAGACGCAGCTCCTCAGCAAGAAACATACTACTGTAGTCTCCCATGATCTACAAGGATTTTGCAAAGACATCTTTAGGACACTTGTTTATGATAATTTTAGTTCAATTAATCAAATTAACGAACTCCCACTAAACTCAACATCTCTCCGGTTGATTAGTGACACACGATCCAAATCCACTACACCACCACCGATCATCACGTGAGATGATGTAGTTTCAATGGTGAACAACTCAGTGTTGATCATATCATTTATATGACTCGTGTTTAACCTTTCGGTTCCGTGTTCCCGAGGCCATGTCTGTACATGCTAGGCTCGTCAAGACAACCGTAGTATTTCTGCTTGTGCAAACTGGCTTGCACCCGTTGTATGTGAACGTTGAATCTATCACACCCGATCATCACGTGATGCTTCGAAACGACGAACTTTCGCAACGGCGCATACTAGGGGAGAACACTTAATTATCTTGATATTAACATGAGAGATCACCTTATCATGCTACCGTCGCGATCACATCTAAGCATAACAATAAGGTGCATAAAAGGGATTAACATCACATGCAATTCATAATTGTGATATGATATGGCCTTTCTTCATATGCTCTTAGATCTCCATCTTCAAAGCACCGGCAAGATCTCCATCTCCGGCATGATCTCCATCATCTTGGCGCCATCACCATGGTTGTCCACCAACTATTGCAACTACAACTAATGCTACTCTTAGCAATAAAGTAAAGCAATACATGGTGATTCATTGACACGCAGGTCACATAAAATAATAGACAACCATATGGCTCCTGCCGGTTGCCGTACTCGTCGACATGCAAGTCGCGAAATATTACAAACATGATCATTGCATACATTATCACAAATCACATTGGCCATATCACATCACTTGACCCCCTCTGCAAAAACAAGTTAGACGCCTCTACTTTGTTTATGCAAATTTTACGTGGCTTGGGTCAACGAGATAGAATCCGTTCTAATCTACGCAAAAACCACAACGGTGATATAATAGTTGCTTATTTACTCATCCTTTTGAAAGGCCTTCCATTGAAAATTGCATCCTCACTAAAGCAAGAGAAACAGACACCCGCCAGCCACTTATGCAAAACAAGTTGCATGTCAGTCGTGGAACCGGTCTCTCGTGCGTGGACGAGTAAGGTTGGTCCGGGCCGCTTCAATCTCACAATACCGCAAAGATGCAAAGTGCACGCGAGAAGGTAGCAACATAAAATATCAACGCCCACAACTCCTTGTGTTCTAATCGCATCAACACCTACGAATAGATCTAGCATGGAAAACAAAAATTTTCTACGCGGCAAAGCGGAATAAACCCCAAGGATCTAGATCTACGAGATGAAGATAGCGAAGATGAGATCCAATCTCTTACCCTCGAAGATCAACAAACGCGTTTTGTCGGTGCAGGGGTTGGCTAGTCGATCCCCGCAACTAGACTCGTCTAGTCGCGAGGAGATGTATTATCCTCGAGATCCAATCCGGTGAAGTGCAGCAACGGGCAGCACCTCCGCGGCGTCCACACGTACAGCTCGATGAAGACGTCGACTCCTTGATCCCGCAAGCGAGACGACGTGGCCTTGATGATCTCAGCAGCACGACGGTAGTGCCGGTGACGATGACGATCTCCGCGAGCAGGGCTTCGCCAAGCCAAGCAAGAGGAGAGGGAGAGGACAAGGCGGCGCAGCAGCCCTAGGGCATAGGGGTGGTGCGGCTATGGTGGAGAGGTGGATGTGCGGCAGCCCTTCGGGGAGAGGGGGTGGCGCACTAGGGCTAGATGGGAGAGAGGGGGTGCGGCTAGGGGGGTGGTGCGGCAGCCTCCAAGGGTTGTGGTGCGCCCCCCCTACCCCTCCTTATATAGGTGGCGGCTAGGGCAAGGGCAGGGCCGGCCGGCCCCCCCCCTTTGTCTTGCCCCCCAAGTTGGAGTCCAACAAGGACTCCTCCTTGGGCCCCTTTCCTAAAGGGGTGGGAGCCCACCTCCTAGTCCAACTAGGAGTGGGACTCCCCTCCATGTGCCGCACCTCCATATGGGCTTAGGTGGTGCGCCCCACCAAGTGGTGGCAGCACCCCTTTGCACCATGTGGGCCCCATACAAAATATGCGGTCCCACTTCTAGACCCTTCTAGAACATTCCGGAACCTTCCGGTACCCTTTAAATAATTTCCGGAACTTTTCCGAAACCTCCGGAAACCACTTTCCATATATGAATCTTATTCTCCGGACTCCTCCGGAACTCCTCGTGATGTCCGGGATCCCATCCGAGACTCCGAATCACCATTCGTTCACTTCATCATTTAATTCATCGCAAAACCTAATTTCATCGGAACGTTAAGTGTGTGACCCTACGGGTTCGAGAATGCATAGACATGATCATATCAATAATTAATAGCGGGACCGGGATGTCCATATTAATTCCTATACACTCAACGAAAACCTTTTCTCGATTGAACCACGATGCCGGAGATTCAATTAATCTCATATACGATTCCCTTTGTCTCACGATATTTTACTTGCCCGAGATATAATCGTTGACATCCCCATGTCTAGTTTAATCTCGTTACCGGCAAGTTCTCTTTACTCGTCCATAATATAGGATCCCGGTGATTACAACTTAATCACATGTCTGCAGACTCTTGATGCTATATTACCGAGAAGGCCTGGAGATATCTTCTCCGTCACATGGAGGGACAAATTCCACTCTTGATTCATATCACCCAACAACCCACCATCGGAGATACCTGAAAGCCACCTTTATAATCACCCAGTTACGAAGTGACGTTTGATGTCCACAAAGTATTCCTCCGGTGAACGGGAGTGATATAATCTCATGGTCTAAGGAAACTATATTTGGCATATTAAAAGTGTTGACAACAAAACTTTTGTGACACGATTAATTGCAACTCTTTATTTGGGTCATGTCCATCACACCATTACTCCTAATGATATGACTCCGTTATCAAGTGACTATAACAAGTCCATAGTTAGGAAACTCTAACTATCTCTTGATCAACGAACTAGTCCTGTAGAGGCTCACTAGGGACTCCGGGTGTTTATATTCCACACATGTATTATGTTTCCATTTAATACAATTATAGCATGGATAATAAACCATTATCATAAACGTGAATATGCTTAATAAACCATTTTATTATTGCCTCTAGGGCATATTCCCAACATGAAGAATGTACGAATAGAACTATGCTTGACAACCGGGGAGAACACATCATTATAATCCACACCGGGAATTTGGCTGAAACCTTTAGCTACTAACCTTGCCTTAAATCTTGGAGGCTCATTAGGAGACAAACCTTCCTTTCTCTTGAAGATCCACTTGCAGCGGACGGCCTTCTTTTGTTTAGGCAAGCGCACAACATCCCATGTGCCATTCTTCTCAAGTGATTGCATCTCCTCGTGCATTGCACCAATCCACTTGTCACGAT
The DNA here is from genome assembly GCA_012064385.1 of Puccinellia tenuiflora. Taxonomy (NCBI): domain Eukaryota; kingdom Viridiplantae; phylum Streptophyta; class Magnoliopsida; order Poales; family Poaceae; genus Puccinellia; species Puccinellia tenuiflora. The sequence continues at coordinate 418,956 of QRDG01000295.1, read as the reverse complement.
CAACCGAAGCAATAGCTTCAGTGTATGTAGCTAGTTCAGCCTCATGCTCCACCTGTTCAGCACAACTTAGAGCAAAATAAACAACATCACATTCTTCAATTAATCGGTTAGGGGGGACAATATTTCTCCTTGGCCGATCAGCAGCAATGGACGGTTGCTGCAAAACAGGAGGTGAGGTTTGCACAATCTCCTCATCAACAGTTTCTGTTACCTCCTCATCTAGGTGCTCCATCTGCTCCACCTGCAAACGAACCTGTGGTTCGTCCTTATCAGAAGAATCTGTCACAACATCAGTAGTCAGACTGTCCTGATACATAACAAATTCATTAAACACAACACTCCGGCTGAAGAAAGTCTTTTTAGTTTCCGGATTCCACAACTTATATCCTTTCACTCCGGAACCGTAACCAAGAAATAAGCACTTAACAGCTCTAGGCTCTAACTTTCCATTATCAACATGAGCATAGGCAGTGCAACCAAAACTTTCAATTGTGAATAATCAGCCGGCTCACCAGACCATACCTCAATAGGAGTTTTCTTGTCAAGGGGAATGGACGGTGACCTGTTGATCAAGTAGCAGGCGGTGTTGGCAGCCTCAGCCCAAAAACGCCTGTTCATGCGGGCGTTGGACAACATGCAGCGAGCTTTGGAGATGATAGTCCTGTTCATCCGCTCCGCTACACCATTCTGCTGAGGTGTGTATGGGATGGTGTGATGCCTGACAATGCCTTCCTGCCTGCAATAATCATCAAATTCATACGAACAAAATTCGCCACCATTGTCAGTACGAAGCAACTTCACCTTCCTCTCAGTTTGCCTTTCAATCATAACTTTCCACTCTTTAAAAGCAGCAAAAGTATCATCTTTATTTTTCATAAAATAAGGCCAAACTCTTCTAGAGTAATCATCAATAATAGTAAGCATATAACGAGCACCACCATAAGAGGGCTTACGTGAAGGTCCCCACAAATCAGCATGTACATAATCTAATGTACCTTTAGTGGTATGAACGGAAGCATTGAACTTAACTCTCTTATGCTTACCAAACACGCAGTGTTCACAGAACGGCAACTTACTCATATTGCAGTCCTTCAGCAGTTCTCTCTTGGCCAATTCTGCCATACCAAGTTCACTCATATGTCCAAGTCGCTTGTGCCAAAGGTTAGTTGTACTTGGATCATCATTAGTAATAACAGCAGCAGTACCAGACAAAGTGCTACCTCTAAGAATATATAACTTGGCAGAATTCATATCACCAACCATAACAATAAGAGAACCTTTCGATACCTTCAGGCGTTTATTCCCTCCGGCATACTTGTACCCGTCACAGTCAAGGGTACTCAGCGAGATCAAGTTTCTCGCCATAGATGGTATGTGTTTCACTCCCGTCAACGTGCGTGTCATCCCATCATGGGTCTTGATCTGAACAGATCCAACGCCAACAATATGACATTTGTTGTCGTTCCCCACACGCACGAAATCTCCAGTCTGCACAATCTCATAAGAACTGAACCAATCTTTGTTACAGCAAATATGAAACGAACAAGCAGTATCAAGAATCCACTCATCATCACGGGTAACACATGCAGCAAAAACAGCTAAGCATTCACCATCAGAACTATTATCACCAGCAACAACAGCAACCTTACCATTACCATTACCGTCAGATTTATTCTTCGGTTGGTAAGTACCGTTCCTTTTCTCCTTGTTCTGCACCTTCCAGCAATCATCAATGGTGTGATTGGTTTTCTTACAATACCTACAGAACTTGTCTCGTCCTTTGGACTTTGAACGGCCTCTGCTCTTATCTCTGTTGTTGTTGTTGTAGTTGTTATCTCGCTGCTCAGGCCTGCCTCGAACCTGCAATGCATCGCCCTTGGAGGGTGATGCGTCAGTCTGCACCATACCTTTCATCTTTTCCCTGGTCTGCAGGGCCTCACATACTTCCGCGAGGGTTAGATCATCGCGGCTCAACAATATGGTATCTCGCAGATTTGTAAAAGAACTAGGCAGCGAACATAACAACAGAAGAGCTAAATCTTCATCATCATATTTTACCTCCATCGACACTAGGTCGGCCACGATCTCCTTGAAGATCGACAAGTGGTTCATCACAGAACCACCTTCCTGCATCTTGTGCGAGAACAACTTCATCTTCACATGCATCTTGCTGGTTAGATCCTTGGACATGCAGATCGACTCCAGCTTAAGCCATAACGCTGCCGCAGATTTCTCCTGCAGCACCTCTTGCAAAATATCATTAGATAGATGAAGTTGAATTAATGACAAAGCCTTACGATCCTTGCGCTTTTCCTCAGGAGACCACTCCTTCGCGTCCTTCTTTCCGAACGCATCCAGCGCCTCATCAAGATCCGAAGCCTGCGAGAGGATCGCACGCATCTTCACTTGCCACAGAGAAAACCTCGTCTTGTAGTCCAGCAACGGTAGATCAAACTTCATCGATGCCATCGCAAAACCCTAATCTGTAACCAAGGCTCTGATACCACTTGTTACAAACGATAGCAAAACAACGATGAAATTAAGCAAGATCAAACCAACGGGGGACACAAGATTTTAACGTGGAAAACCCTTGCAACAAGGAAGAGAAAAACCACGGGCGCCAGCCAGCAATACTTCACTATTTCGGGGTGAGGTTACAAACGCGCCGGGATTTACAATGTGTGGCTTATCTCCGGCGGCGGCTTACAAGACGTATTTATAGTGGTCCTGACCTAAACTAGGTCGGCAACAATAGGTGTCCTGGTCGGTTACAACTCGTACCGTACCGCGGAGGCAGCGCCCCCGCACCCCCGGCAGTCCTCCTGTCTCGGGGCATCGCGGTGGGCTAACGCCTCCGCTTCGCTTCGGCCCAAGCCTACCGGCGACGGGCCTCGCTTCGCTCCGTCGTTAGCCTTCTCACTTATAGAAACGGATTTGGATCACCATAAAATAACAGAAATTGGTTCGGAATTGAAAATTTCGAGCTGGGCTCCCTTTGTACGCGAACCGTCCCGGGAGCCTCGGAATCGCATGGAATTGGCGTCCCCCCGCACGTCTGCTTCATCCCTCGACAGAGGAGTCTCCTCCCGACTCCTGACTAGCTCCCGTCCTCCCGCAAGGCAGAAGAACCGGCGGCGGCGGCGGCGCAGGTACCACAGCCTTCCCTCCTCCTCTCCTCCCTCCCCGCCATCCTCTTCCATGCCCCATCCTCCTCCGTTTCCTGGCCTTCCTCCAGCCCTTCGGTACCCTTCCATGCCGGCCCCTAACCCTAGATCGACGGGCGGCGGAAGGGGAACGGCGACGGATCCGAACTGCGGCGGGAATCCGAGCGTGTTGGGTTCCGAAACCTCCATCTTCGTTTCCGTGGCTGCCCTCTCCTCCGACGGATGTCTACCTTCTGGATGTGGCTGCCTTCCAGCACTGTGTGGCCGTGGCTTGCCCTTTTTCAATCTTTTTTTTGATCCGTTTCATTTTTGCAGGATTTCAAGAAGCTGCAGCACCGGTGCTCTGGCAGATTGAAGGTATACCTTTTTTTTCTTCCTACTTTGTGTGTTCTGTACATGCTCCTTGTTTGTGGCCGATGCATGTGTAGTGATCTGCTTGTTTGTGGCCGATGCATGTGTAGTGATCTGCTTGTTTGTGTCCGATTGAAGTTTAATATCGATGCTCCTTGTGATCTACTTGTGTAGTGTGCTCCTTGTTTAATTTTGGAAGTTTAATTTCGGAAGTTTAATGGCTGTCCTTGTTCGTACTTCAAAACTTTTTTGTGTCATGTTTTAAATATGTGTTTTCCATAATTTTCTTACTTGTGTTGTTGTTGTGAGCTTATGCGTAATACTGTATAAATTAATATGTGTGAAAAATAATAAATAAACCGTTAAATATACACATTATTATTATTCGTATGTATAGACAAGTTTATATAGTCTAAACTCAACAAAACATCCAATTCCATGTTTTGTACATCCAAACAGGAATTGGAATTGGGTGATATACTCTGATTCCAACAACAACGCCCAAACGACAGAATTGGAATTGGTGGCCAATTCCTTTCCAGCTTGGAATTGGAATTCCCAGACCAATTCAATTCCAAGCCAGTTTTTCATACATCCAAACACAGCATATGAGTAATCTTATAAAGATGAATGCTCGGTGTTGGGCCCTTTGAAACATTCGGAACAAGTTTTCTATCTAAGTTGTGTTTCCGTCAAAACCTTCTTCAAAACTGGTCGGCCGGCTACCGCGTCTGCGTGCGTGGGGGTTGTGAGTTTGCTTCGCGTGTGAGGAACCGAGGAAGAAGGGGTGCGCCGGGTCACTGATTGGTGGGTCCGTCCAAGTGAATTCTGGAGAGGAGAGACGGACAAGGTTACGACTGACGGGTGAAAGCGTGGGTGGCCCTGGACGAGGCGAAACCTGGCCCGAAAGCGACGCGCTAATGTTTTGGGCCGCCATGGAGGCTGGAAAAGATGAAAGAAACGTTGCTGCAGCACCTTGCGCGGGCTCCCAAAAAACAAAAACGGGAACTCAGCATCTGAAGAAAATCCCATAAAAAAGCAGCTGAAGTAAAAAAAAAAACAGGGACCAAGAACATCTTCCATCAGATAATTTCGGGGTGAGCGCCTAGGCTAAGCCGCAATTACCAAGTTAGGATTGAATTTCATTAATCTTTGGAGTAGGTCTTTCCCTTTCTCTGGGTCTTAGTTGAGGGATAGGTACTTTTAGATAAAATGCATATTAATAGCCATCTTTAAATTAATAAAGTCCACACAAGGTCTTGTGACTTAGTATAGGTGGTGCAGCTCCTCTATCATCAGGTCCGGCTTGACTTGGTCAATCGATTTGGACATAGGTCTTCATTGCTGCAATAATAGACCAGTTTTGAAGAAGCAGTCAGCTGGTTTTGACGGAAACACAACTTCGATAGAAAACTTGTTCCGAATGTTTCAAAGGGGCCCAACACTGAGCATTCATCTTTATAAGATTACTCATATTGTGGAACGGAGGGAGTACTTTGTAAGCATGTTGCCTACAAATGCACCCTGCCGAAGCACACATAGGCAGTCTGGGATTAGATGCCACTGCGTGCGTGCAGAGCGTATGAGCATGGCATTTTGAATGATGGGGTGGAATTCAATGTGCTGTTGTATAGGAATGTGGATCTACTCAAATGTCTTGGATTAGACCTGTGTGTCTTGTCATCTGTTTTTGTTCCTAATGATATGCCACACAAGTATCTTCCATATTCTCAAGAATACAGTAGCATCCTATGACCAGTGTTTAGTACCTTTGAAAAGGATTTTCCATCAGAATCTACTTTAATCGTAACTCCATTCTTTCATAGAAGAGTGTTTCATATATTTCAAATTACTTAACACATTCTTATTACTTTGATGCAGCTTGCTTTTGTACAATGAGCTGGAGAATTCCTCTTTTCGGGTAGGTTAACGTCAGTTGTAATTGAGAAGTTATCTAAGGTGTAATGCCCATTCTCATTTGGGAGTTCTAGCGGTTCAGCTTTCAAACCTCTTGAAGCAGATGTTTGCCTGTTCTGTGAATTGAGTTGTCTACTTGTCTCTGTTGATAAACCAAATATATTGGGAAATAGGTTAAATAAGTGTCATTCATTTCTCATTCTAGTGGAGCTTATATCGATCTTTCATGTATAGATCGGGTGTCCTGTTTTTTTTCCAAAACCTAATGCTGAGGAATATTGCCAATGAAACAAGTCGGTAATTCATGCTAAGTTACCTATCTGTGTCTCAGTCCAGCTACCAGGCTGTGTGCGGTGTCTAGTTCTTAGTTTCTAAGAAAACCATACAGTCAAACAAGTTCTCGAATGTGCTCACTTTTGCTCCAAAACACCATTTGTTGTTAGCGAAAGAGAGTTGGGCTAACTACTCTTATGTCATTTCTTATGGTTGGATATTCTGTTAACTAAATTATATGTGAATTTACACTATATTTCGTCTTAAGATTGCTTTGAGAACTTTTTACTTGTCTTGCTTACTTCCTTTGGCTCTGCTGAATGTTGCTATCAGCAGCTCTCAACAGCAGCAGCAGCAGCAGCCTGAACCTAATTTCCAGGATGTATCTACGCAATCTTGGTACCCTCCCTTGGTGGGAGGTTCATCCTCACATCCATCCACACCCAGCTCTTCCAGTGCTAGTCCACATCATAGAGCTTCAGATCATTCACAGTCTTCATCACGGGGCCAGCCATCTCCAGCTGAGGCTGCAGGGATAATTGCTCGTTTAAAGGATAAGAGGTATGCTACTGTCCTTCTTTTCTGCCACTACTGCTTGCATCGTTTTTTTCTTCAACACTGTATTTGCATTATTTACCGTACCTGATCTGTATAATGGGCTATAAATTGCAACCAACTTCTTAGGTTTCCCCATGATACCACGATATGTAATTGTAATCTTCAAATTGGGAGTTCTGCGATAACTAAATCAAGGCTGACATTTTCATTCCATCTGGATGGAAAACCAAAAAAATTAACAATTCCGTTTCAAGCAATAGACAAGCTTTCTGGTATAAGATTACTACATCCAAGCTGTAAAGAAAGATATTTTATGTAGCTCCTACACCTTTGAAGAATCCTTTCACTGTTGGCAATTCTAGATATAATGTGAAATGGCAACTATGTAAAGCATCTAAATCCAGTGTTCATGCTACCTTGGGATAAAATTTGCAACATACGGTCCCCTATAAGATTTGAATTTTTCAGGTTCTTTCTTGTTGTTTGCAACTTCTGTATGAAGTTATTACAAGGCATAATTCATAAAACTGTTACTAAATAAACCCAAATTTGACGTGTTGCTTTTTCTAGTGCTGTCGACATTGTCTGTCCATATGCTATTTATCTTGTCTTAGTTATGAGAAAATGTGACAAATAATTACTGAACAGAGTCAGATGATTCATCCATGTGCCATGGTCTGTGCTACATGATCATTTATTATCTGGACATTATATTCGGTCATTAGCATACTGTATTTCCAAAATGACAGCTTCATTGCTGAATAAGAATAATGTAGACCATGCCAGAACGTTTTTTCATCATCTACGTTTTTTCAATCAAGCCAGTTGACCGGAGCTAAGTAGAATGATTTGGTAGGTTGATTCTAGACAAAAATTATAGATGAACAAATGTACATTAAGCATGCCAAATTATAGATGAATCAATGTTGACTATAAAACAAATGTACCGAAAACATGCGAATTAGTGTAAGTTTGAAGGGAGTATAATGTATATGCTAGAGAATTTGGAAGGAGCACTTATGTATGGTTGTTTATCATGTTTCTAATGTCCATATGCTTACTCTATGTGCATTTGCACACTATTCCTTTATACAGACCATCAAATTGTGATATGATGCGTACTTTCTTGGAGTACATAACTATGTTATACTACTCTTACGTTTTCTATTGGTGCAGTGTTGATGAATTGCAAAGGCTGCTAAAGACAAGAGGCATATAATGCTTTTTTCAATTCACTCGATCAAGTGAAAACCCAAAACAATGTAAGTTTGTTGCTGCATGTACCATGGTCAATTGTGTTACTGACTCCATCATGGTATAGTTGAAGTGTTGTTCTACTTTATAGCTATGTTTGTAATGTAATTTTTTGCTGTTGGCTCTACTATAAAAAGTGGGCCCAGGTTGCTAACCGCTAAGAATGGTTCCCCTGGTGTGTATAAGTTACTGTTTCTGTTTTAGCATAAATTGGTATATAATTCAGTAGGTCACTTTTCACTTCTTTTGTGCCAGCTTCTTTACTTCCAGTTTTAACTTCATAAATTCATGTGAGCTTTATTAGTTTGCGTTATAAATTGATTAAATGGGATTAATTCATGTTATTAATTCCAGTGAGCCTTATTGAATAGTTCAGATCGTAATGTTCATTTGTGTCTTGGAGGGTCAGAGTGCAACCTTTGTTTGTATCTGTGTGTTCTTAAATAGTTCAAATGACATTTTGGTTATTATTTTACACTTATTGTATTTTTTTGCTGACTGTAGTTAATTTAAAATATAAGACTTACCTGAATCCTAGATCTTGACAATAGTTAAGTGATCTTTTGAGTCAGTTTTCTAACTCGTGGCACTTTATGTTCAGTTACGCGGTGAGCTTAGAAAGGAGACACTTCAGCTTGCAAGTGAGTTACTCATTCTATTTCTATAGATCAATGATTGGTGTTTTCATATCAGTGTTGGCTTAAATGGAATACTATGTGTAATGCTGAATCTATAGAAGAAAATTGGAAAAGGAGCAACGGATTTCGGAGCTCAGGAATCAGGTTCAGTACAGTTCACTTCCCCCTCAATTATACAGCTAGTTATGCTGTTTTTTCCGGTCATAAAAATTGAATTAAGGCCATCATAAAAACTAAGTAACATTATTACTACTCTGATAATTCGTGCAAGTTTCCTCGAAAGTTATCTGGTCCTGGTTATTCCCTTAATTTCTGGTGGTGTTGGTGATCTGTTCAGTGCACAATCATAAGGACTACAGAACTAGCGGCTGCTGAGGACAGGTTGGCCGACTTGGAAAGGCAGAAGGACGAGATTATGAGGTCCTACTCTCCTGCTGCACTGCTCGAGAAGCTGCAAAGTAAGTGCTCTGAACAGCTGCATCTCCAATTCCAGCGTTTTGCATCTGAGGTCTCTCACGTTGTGGCTTGCGATTGGACATGATGTACAACATAACTACACAAGTATCTCATGCACATTTACCAACATCTGAATTTAAAAAAATGAATGCACCAGTGGTGCTGGCAAGTAGTGATCCAGTGTTGTGCTTGGTTGCTTTCATTGTAAAGTTAAAAAATGTAATTGTGCTATTTCTCACACAAACCCATCGCTGACACGCATGCGCATTCCTTTGCCTTGTTGCTTTGCTCAGGTACAATGGCTAAGCTGGACGAGGAGTCGGAGGAGCTCCATGAGAAGTTCCTGGCCAAGGACGTGGACCTGGCAACCTTCGTGCAGAAGTACAAGAAGCTCCGCGCTGCCCACCACAAGTGCTCCTTGCTCCACATCTCCGGCACGACCTCGCTCCGCTGATATATGGCTAGCCATCGCCTTTGGTCGTGGCTGTTTATCTATCCTGTTTCTGGTGGTGTCTCTCCGCTTTGCCCCTGTTTTTTTTATCAGACTCTGGTCGCATGTACAGTTGCCACATTTTATGCATGATTTGGTTGGTTGACGCTGAGTGCAGAATATATATGACCATGGTCGTGGAGAAGAAGCTGAACTCTTTCTTATACGGTTACACGTATAAACCAGTGCATAATTTTAGGACAGTGCTGAGCGTCCCCCGGGGGATCGGGAGGTTCCCATCCCCCGGGTCCCCGTGCTGACACGTGTCCCTGTTTTTCTTTCAAAATCCCGCTTTTGCTACCGGTAGCAAATAATAACCCCGCTTTTGTTCCAGGTAGCAAAAAACGGTTCGTCTACAAAATAGAAAATGAAAAGACTGACTTCGCCGGAGACCTCGCCGGAGATCTCACAGCAACAAAAATGTGCTATTGTAGCAAAATCGACTTCGCCGGAGACATCGCCGGAGAATCTCGCCGGAAACATCAACGAAGACCTCGCCGGAGACATCGTAGCAAAATATTTATGCTAAGGTAGCAAAATCATATAGCTATAATAGCAAAACATTGTTGTATTGCAGCATCGGAGCAAAATCTTCCGGCGAGGTTCTCCGATGATACTTATGATGCAAAACAGCATAACAAAATGTAGCAAAAAAACTGAAGATTTGCTGCATCTATTCTACGGATTTGCATCATATAGGGAAAATGTTTGCTGTTAAACTTCCAAACTTTTGCACCACATCAAAGAAAAAAATGTCAAGAGAGAACTTGCTACAACTGATATGTAGATTTGCATCAAAAGTAAAAAAATTATGCTCCAAATGTTCAAAAAATTTGCACAAGATCAAAGAAAAGAAGGACAAAAAATTCAGGCGACGCGGAGGCGAGGAAGCCGTCGAACCACGCGGCTGAGGCGGGCGATGACGGCGAGGGAGCAGGGAGCGAGGGCGCGAAGGCGAGGAAGGCCGGGAACAGCGCGAACGCGAGCGCCACGCTGTAGAGGCAGAGCCTGGCCCGCCGTGCGCCGACGCCCAGCCCCGCGAGCCCTCCGCCTCCGCTGATGCCGAGGTGGTCGGCAACGGCCGCCGCCACGCCGCCGTGCCCCCTCAGCGCGCCTCCGCTTCCCGATTGGTCATCGAGCCGAACTGCACTGGACCCGTTGGTCCCCGCTTCCCCACCGCTCTCCACGAACGCGCCACCGCTCGGCCCGCTCCGCCTCGCCGCGACGCCACCGGGAATCACCGGAGAGGAGGAGGAGGAGGAGTTGGCGGGGAAGAGGAGGAGGAGGTCGCCGGACAAGGCGAGGCGTCGCGCTGCGCGGGCGAGCGTGGCCGGTGCGGAGCGACGGCGGCGACGGATGAGGATGTGCTGCGGCGAAGCAGTCAAGCCAGAGAAGGAGAAGGGGATAACGTCCAGCATCACGTGGGTGGGACCCGAAGTTTCTGGCCACGCAGGGGCACGTGGCACGCGGGCGATCCGGAGGATGGCTAGCTTCTAATCCCCCGGGTGATTAGAATCATTTCCCATAATTTTATCTAAGCTTTCCATTCGTCGCAACCATATATTCTGGATCTGGATTACAGCGTTGTCATCAAAGTATCAAAACGTCGTACGGGTATGGGCCTGTCTCCGCTGGATTGCACTTGCACTGCAGCTTGCCAAGGCAGATGCGTTGTAGTACATTTTATGGTTAGCGCTCTCGTCCATTGAGCAGTCACGTGACGGGAGAACAGAATTCCGCACAGCGTTTTTTGTTGGCACAAAACTGCATTATTGTTGGCTCTGAAATTAGTGTTCCCCACTGCAGCAGTACAGTACACAGGGTAAGAAGGAGGAGTGGCGAGCTCTGCGTCGCCGTAAGCAGACCTGGTGTTTTGGAGGCGATATATAGAGAGAATTGTTATAGTAGCATCACTCCTGGAGATTAGCATGTGTGCGACCCATAGTTTATTTAGTCACATGATGACGGGGCCGAACTGTTTGGCTTGCAAGGGCGTATGATTATTTAGATCGATCGTCTTTCTTAACCTGCCGATAAAGTGATCAAAATTTGTCCATTGTCCTGGAACGTTGTATGCTTGTCAAGTTGTCATGAATGGATGATGAATTTTCCCATATGCATACATGACATGACATGTTGTGCGTCTCTGTTAACAGCTCAGGTCAGGCTGCAAGCGGGAGCGGCCCCTCCGGCGCAATTGCATGTTGCTTTGATTAGGCAATGATGAAGGCAGGGCCGAGCAAGAAGGCGCGCCTGTCCGGCGGCGCCACCACCGTCGCACTCCTGACGCCCGGGGCAGAGAGCAGAGAGGGAGGCGGGGTGGGCGGCAAACTGGCGACCGCCTCCGTGGTGGTGCGGCGCCCGGGGTCACAGATGTGGCGGCGGATGATTTTCGTGTTACTCTGGAGCTGGAGCACCATAGTATGAGCCGCAAAATAATGCGGGAAACGATTGTATTCCCCCGGGGGATCGCGCGACTCGCGTCCCCCGGGTCCTACGACTGCCACGCGTCCACGTCCACTCTTCCCTTATCTTCTCCACCGCAACGCCCCGTGCGCCCTCTACGTCGCCCCCGCTCCTCTCTCGACCGCCGTACCTCCGCGCCGGCGCCGCCCCCGCTTCCCCGACCTCTGCGCCGTCGCCGCCCCCGCTGCTCTCTCGACCTCTGTCCCTCCCCGACCTCGGCGCGTGGCGCGTGGCGGCGCCTCCCGCTCTTCTCTCGACCGCCGTCCCTCCCCGACCTCCGCGCCGGCTCTGCCCCTCCACGACCACCCGCGGCCCAGGTCGACGCAGCTGCCTGCCATGGGGAGGAGGCGGAGGGATTCGACGAGCTCAACGTCCCGGTCGAGGACCCTCGCTGGGAGCAACCCGTGACGACGGAGCTCGGGCTGGAGCTCGGGGTGCCGCTCGCTGTCGTCGCCGCCGCGCCGCTCCCTCCGGTCTCGCCGGGCCGCCGCCGCATCCTCTCGCCCGCTCGTCGACGAGCGGCAGCCAGTGTTGCTACCAGCAGCGCGCGGCGGTGCTGCCTGAGTTCCAGAGCAGTGCTCCCGTAGGGTCAGCGCCGGTGCAGCCATAGGGAGGCAGCGGTGCCGTGTCCGTCACGGGCAGTGGGTGTTGCTGCCAAGGGGAGGCAGCGGTCGTTAGTCCGTGGTGGTGCTGCCATGGAGGGCTGTGGTGCTGGCAGAGCAAATTTCTTACGATGAATTTTTGTCCTTTTCTTTGATTTTGTGCAAATTTTTCGAACATTTGGAGCATAATTTTTTCACTTTTGATGCAAATCTACATAGCAGTTGTAGCAAGTTCTCTCTTGACATTTTTTTCTTTGATGTGGTGCAAAAGTTTGGAAATTTAACAGCAAACATTTTCCCTATATGATGCAAATCCATAGAATAGATGCAGCAAATCCGCAGTTTTCTTGCTACAATTTGTTATGCTGTTTTGCATCATAAGTCTCATCGGAGAACCTCGTTGGAAGATTTTTGCTACGACGTTAAAATATAACAATCCGACGATGTAGGCTACAGGTCTTAGCTCGACGCACCGCACATCCATGCGCTCTCACGTCACGTGGTGAGTAAGATCCTTCTACTACTTTATACTGCACGCTGAAAACAATTTTGTATGCTAGCTAGTTCGTGTACGTACGGCACGTCAGTAGTTAACATGCGTAGATAGTTGTAAGCTATGAATATAGACACTCCGTTTCGAATTATAAGGTGTTTTATAGACTAAATACATATTAAAATGAGGCTGCTGCTGCTGCAACATGCCAGGCCAATTCATGTGATCCTATTCCTTCGGTATCATCCAATCGACCGAATCACGTGTGGCGCACACTGTACTACTGTATATTCTCAGCTGAGCGCCCAAGAACGACAGACCGATGATATAACAAGATATAGGAGGCGATATGCCAACTCGCTGCTAGCGATCGTTTCGACGAGATATGTGAATGTCACGAGCTTAATTTGCCTCCTTGTTGACCCGTGAAGAGGCTGTCAGGCGTTACAACACACGCCGTTTACTATTTGCACATTGTAATCTTTTTATTTTGGCTCAGAAATACGGAGTAGGATAGAGATGTTGATCTTTGGAGGTGACCATTCTTTCTTTCTACTACGTAGTTGTTTGGTCGGGTTTGGCTGTCTTCGGACTAGTCTTAGAGTGGAGTTTAACTACATCCCTTGTTAGCAGCAAGCTGTACTGTTCTTGTATGTGAAATTCCGCCTGATATAAAAGTAAAAGTAAGGACGTAATTGCGTACTCTCAAGAAAAAAAGTCTATAACTGACCGTTAGCTTTTCGATCACACAAGGGCATGGCATGCTGACATCCATGGATAAAATTTGACAATAGCTCCATGTGGGATTTCTGTTCCAAAATTCAGCATTTTTCGCCTTTGAAATTATAACACAACTTAAATGTACTCAAGATTTGTCTTTTTTTATAGAAAATTTCAGCGACAATGAAAATTCAAAAAACAAGCAAATATCCAAAGACCCCAAAATAACCGGTCACCCAAAAGGCAAAACCCCTATATAAACCCATCCTACACTCCTCACTCCCTCATAGTGACGCCGACACTCTCCTACAGTAGCTGCTAGTCCAAGCTAACCTCGCACGCCACGCCATGCATGGCGGCCACCAGTACCGTCCGTCTGCTCCTCCTCCTCCTCGCAGCCACCGCCGCCGCGGCCGCTGTCCTCTCCGTCTACCACAACGTGTACCCACCGTCATCCTCCCCGCTCGAGTCCATCATCGCGCTCGCCCGCGACGACGCCGCGCGCTTCCTCTTCCTCTCCTCCAAGGCCGCGTCCAGCGGCGCCACCTCCGCGCCCGTCGGCTCCGGCCAGACTCCGCCCTCCTACGTTGTGCGCGCCGGGCTCGGCTCCCCGGCGCAGACCATCCTCCTCGCGCTCGACACCAGCGCCGATGCCACCTGGGCGCACTGCTCGCCGTGCGGCACCTGCCCGACGAACAGCCTCTTCGTCCCGGCCAAGTTCACCTCCTACGCGCCGCTCCCCTGCTCCTCCACCATGTGCTCCGTCCTCCAGGGCCAGCCCTGCCCGTCCAACGACCCCTACGACAGCGCGGCGCCGCTGCCGTCGTGCGCCTTCTCCAAGCCCTTCGCCGACGCCTCCTTCCAGGCGGCGCTGGCCAGCGACTGGCTGCGTCTCGGCAAGGACGCCATCCCCAACTACGCCTTCGGCTGCGTGGGCTCGTTCGCGTTCGACCCCAACACCGGCGCTGGCACGGTGATCGACTCCGTCACTCCGGCACCGTGATCACGCGGTGGACGGCGCCCTTGTACGCGGCGCTGCGGGAGGAGTTCCGTCGCCAGGTCGCGGCGCCCAGCGGGTACACGTCGCTGGGCGCGTTCGACACGTGCTTCAACACCGACGAGGTGGCCGCCGGGGGCGCGCCGACCTGGCGCTGCCGATGGAGAACACGCTCATACACATCAGCGCGACGCCGCTGGCGTGCCTGGCCATGGCCGAGGCGCCGCAGAACGTGAACGCCGTCGTCAATGTCGTCGCCAACCTGCAGCAGCAGAACCTCAGGGTCATCTTCGACGTCGCCAACTCGCGCGTCGGCTTCGCGCGCGAGTCCTGCAACTAAAACTAGATTGCGTGAGAGGAGCTTCATGCGATTAGTTGATTTCAACGCTGGCGTACGATCTTCGTGTTCATTTGTCGCTTAATTTCATTGTTGCAATAATGGCCGTGGCATCAAAGTTTGTCACGGGTGAGTGTGCTGTTTTGTACTGTGTCGATAGGACTAGTGAGTGATCGGAACTTGATGTGGTTCGCTTGTTTGTTTTTGTTTGGTTGCTGCAAGCTTGCAAGAGATTGATTTGCAGTCTTGCAGATCAACGCAGTTTTTCCACAACTATGGGGACGTCCCCCGCCTATCTTAACCGTTGAATGCCCATCCAACGGAGGATATAAATCCTACTTATTCATGTACTAAGAAAAAGAATAATCATGTTAATGCATGGTTTTATTTATTTTTGTTAACGGATCTCCACAAATTTCTTGTTAGTACACGAATCCAAAATTTTCTTTTACATAAATGCGAAAATAATTAACAATGCATTGATATTTAAAAAATCTTTGACTATTTGGGCACGAATCCTAAAACGTTTGGACGTCCCCATAGTTGTGGTTTTGCATTTTCCATTTGCAGATGTACGTTCAAGACTTCACCTTAGAAAAAGGTAAATGTTCACTCTAGTTTCAGTTTGGGAAATATGGGTAGTTGCACATTTCCAACAGAAAATATTAACCAAGAGCGCAACCACATAAAACAAGAGCACACAAAAATCATGCATTTTAAAACATTTGGTTATCCTTTCGTTGGATCTTCTTCAGAATTCCAACCTGACGTCGAAACACAACAACCTACCTTGCCTCCTCCAGAACAGTTACCCCGTCTGCCCTCGTTCCTCTCCCCTGTTCCTGCAAAACCCCTCCCTCTCGCGTCTCCTTCCGAGTAGACAGACGCGACGAGAATTGGAAATCCACAGCGCCACAGCCTCCAATCTCCCGAGCCGCCCCTCCGCCGCAATCCCCAACATCTCCAGATTCCTTCCTCCCCGTTTCTCAATCGCGAGGATTTGGAGGATTCTGCAGCCGCCCAATTCCGGTCTCCCCTGCCGCGTGCAAAGCCCTCGCCCTCCAATGCCCGAGCGAATCGCTTGAGGACGCCGCAATGGGGAGGACGAAGTCGCGGCCGTCGCGAGCGAGGGGTCTCGGCTCTGGCGCCGCCGCGGAGCCCGACGCGCCGATCCCTAGCACCAGCGCCCCCTCCAAATCGAAGCGCGCGGCCAAGGGCGAGGCGAGGAGGGACGTCCTGGTGGAGGTGGACGGCAGCACGCGTGGTCGCACCGGAGACGAATGCCGAGACATCGCCGAGTTGGTTCTCCGCGGCGTGAGGCTCGACGGCGAGGGGAAGGAGGGGGTCGACTTTGGGGAGCTCAGCGAGGAGTACTCATTGTTGGGGATCAGGAAGAGGGGCTCGCTGCGTCTGTGGGTGCGGGACGCGCCAGAGGACGGGATCATGGCACCTTCATGTCCACAACATTAGGTGTAGCAACTAAACTCTTGGATGAGATGATGACAAATTATTCATAATGGCACACCGAACGAGCTCCAAGTGGTAAGAAGGTAAATTCTGTCGAGAAAATCTGCTCTTTGAGTGATAAGGTTGATATGATTATGTCCATGCTTGCTACCAATCAGTCTAATATTGATCCTAATAATGTTCCACTTGCTTCATTAATAGCCCAAGAAAAGGATCAAGTTGATGTTAATTTTCTTAATAGAAACAACTTCAACAATAATGCTTATCGAAATAATTTTGGTAGTAACAACTATAAGCCTTATCCTCCCAATAATGGAAACTTTATGGTAAAACCTATGATCAAGGAATTAGTAATAATAGATTGGATGAAATAGAGAGGTCCACCAAAAAATTCATGCATGAACAATACGAACAAAATAAAATTTTCTCTAGGCAGATGAATGAGAATTCTTTTATATTAAAAAATATAAATGATCAACTTGGTGAGTTAAATAAAGAAATCTCTAAACTTCAAACAAGGCTTGTTAATACTGAAGCTTGCATTTCAAACATATCCCAAACTCAAGCTACTTTGATTAACCAAATGGCTGCCAAACCTGAGTTAGTTGCTCCTACTGAAACTGATGCCTTTGCTGTCCTTAAAACTGCTGATACTCCTGTTGCCTCGACTAATATTGATGGAGATTACAAAGCTTTGAATAGATATGAGTGTCCTACTGATCCTAATTTTTTTGATACAACTCCTAGCTCGTTTTCAAAGGATCATAGAAAACTGGAAAAACTGGATAGTCTAGTCTCTAAAGTAGACGTTCTTGCTCATGATGTTGAAATTTTGAAAATTAGAACCACTCCAAATCAAGACAAACATACTGAATCTTTAAATGCTATCTCTCTTAAAATTAATGAAAATTAAAGGATGATGGCTCTCTTGAAAGCTAGGTGGGCTAGAGAGGCTGAAGAAGCTAGAATTGCTGAAATGAATAGGAAAACTATTAAAGTTTATACTATCCAAACCACTAAAAAGGATCCTCCTAGTTTATTTAAAGATGATGAAATTGATTTTGATAATTGCAATCTTACTGAGGTCACTAAGTTCCTACAAAAACTTGCTAAGACACCGGATGCTAGTAAAATAAATCTTGCCTTTACCAAACACATTACCGATGCTCTTATCAAGGCTAGGGAAGAAAAACTAAAGCTTGAAACCTCTATCCCTAGGAAGTTAGAAGATGGTTGGGAACCCACTATTAAGATGAAAATAAATGACTTTGATTGCAATGCTTTATGTGATCTTGGTGCAAGTGTTTCTGTTATGCCTAAAAGTTTCTATAATATGCTTGATTTAAATCCTTTGGAAGAGAGCTATTTAAATGTTCATCTTGCTGATTCTTCTAAAAAGAAACCTTTGGATAGAGTTTATTATGTCCTTATTGTTGTTAATGATAATTATGTTCCCGTTGATTTTATTGTTATGGATATTGAGTGCAATGCTTCTTGTCTATTATTTTGGGAAGACCGTTTTTGAGAACTGTTGGTGCTATTATTGATATGAAAGAGGGAAATATAAGGTTTCAGTTCCCCCTTAAAAAAGGGATGGAACACTTCCCTAGAAATAGAAAGAAGTTTTCTTTTGAATCAATCATAAGGTCAAGCTATGCTCTTGATGTTGCAAAGGCCTCCGAAAAACTTGATATTTGGCATTGCGCCTAGCTAAAAGGCGTTAAAGAAAAGCGCTTGTTGGGAGGCAACCCATCTTTTATTTTCAGTTTGCTTTTTGCTTTTCTTGATTCATGAAGTTATTACCTCTGTAGCAACTTCATTGTATCTTTTTATTTTGGGTTTTTGTGCCAAGTTTAGCCTCTAACGCATTGAAAGTGTGAGGTATTGTGCTGCTGTCCAAAAACAGATTTTGTGCGCCTGTTGCACGAAAATCCTAAAATCGCCAGAATTTTATCTTTTTCTGATAATTTTTTCAGCAAGCCTAATGCTTTTATCTATCTTTCGTTAGTTTTAAGTTTTTTGATTTGAGCTGCAGAAGTGCCTCTAAAAATTCGATCTTTACAGACTGTTCAGATTTTGACAGATTCTGCTTTTATTTTGCATTTGTCTCTTTACCATCGTCATATGTGATACTCTAGGGGTAGAGTGCCACATTGAGGCTTAGTAAACAGTAGCTAATGTCGAATGAAGTTGGTTTGCAATTTGTCATGAGTTGAACACATGTGCATTTTAATTTATGAGCACTAATCCTCTAATCAAATTATGAGAAGTATTGTGTGAAGGGAGTTTTTAAGTTCCAAAGGAGAGGAATATGAAGAAATCGAGGATGGATCAGAGCTCAAGCTTGGGGATGCCCCCATGGCACCCCCTCTGAATATCAAGAACTATCAAGAGTCAAAGCTTGGGGATGCCCAAGGCATCCCCTCATCTTCATCGACTATCATAAGGTCGTCTTCGTTGAACTTCGTTTTTATCACTTTACATATTATGTGCTATGCTTGGAGCGTCTTTTTACTTTCAGTTTTGTTTGTTTGTTTGTTAGTCATATCTTTGTTGGATCCTAGCTTTATTTGTGTGGGAGAGAGACACGCTCCGCTTTTTCGTTTGAAAGTCTTTTGCTTCTCTTATATCTTTTTGAGTATTCTTAGCTACTGTCTGTTTTCTAGTAAGCTCACGCTTTTAGCTTTTATCTTGTTTAGAGCTGCTAGTTGTTAAGTTAAACTCTCTTGTTCTTGTTGGAGAGTTGTTGTTTGAAAAATTGCTTGAATTGTCAATGCGACAAAATGCTGATTGTGTGATGATAGAATAAAATGAAAAGCCTGCATAGTTTTGTAGATCATGGTGTGGATACTTGATTCTTCTTAATTGTTTTGAGATGTTAAGTTGAATGCTTAAACTTGCTGGTTATTTGAGTGGAATTGATTAGTAAAGAAATATGGTTGAAAGCTTGAAATTGTGTGGTTTTTCACAGTTATTAATTCATAGTGCTAATCTTTCCATCAAAAAATTGTTTGGTCAACAAGGAAGACGGTTTAGAGTTTTTATGGTTTAGAGATATAACTTGTGACAAGCGAGGTCATTTCCCCCCTTTCACCCGGTGTTGATGGATTACGTCTTCACTTGAATCAACCCGAGAGCAGCTTAAGCAAAATAAATATAACTCACAATTCTCCTCCGCGCAATGCAAATCTGAGAAATCAGCCCAAACATTGGACAGTGGTGAAACCAAGGAGAAAGAAGAGCGTACTCGCTCTTCTAAGAACCAGCTGCTCTCACAAGTCTAAAAACCTTGCTTGTCATGAGGGACTAGATAGTTTCTCTGTTGTGAAGTCGTTGACGAAAGCATGCATACCTCAAAATCATTTTACTTCTGTTTTAAAAACCAAAAAGCTCTAGCACATGACTAATCCCTGCTTCCCTCTGCGAAGGGCCTTTCTTTTACTTTTAATGTTGAGTCAGTTTTCCCTTTTTCCTTCTATATCCACAAAAGCAAACATCTAGCATTGACCCTGGGTATCGTTCAGCATATTACATTACCAAGATTAAACATGAATCTTTATATTGACTTTGTCTATAAGATAAGCCGTTGGAAGTTGAAGCTTTTTGCTAATACTTACATCTTCCTTTGTGTTGATTCTCAAACACTTTTGTCATGGAATTATTATCCTTGTGAATTAGTCAAATATGTTGATCACATTGTTTTCATGTCTTTGACATACTATTTATGAAAGGTTTTGCTTGGATGATTCAACTTGTTTATTCATTGCTTTCTTGCTATCAATTATATACAATTGTTTTGTATCTCTTCATTCACATCCTTTGATTTGCATAACTATCTTGATCAAGAATGTGTTGGTTGCATGTCTCATAAAAAATTATTTGTTATCACTTACCTACTCGAGGACAAGTAGGAGTTAAGCTTGGGGATGTTGATACGTCTCAAACGTATCTATAATTTTTGAGTGATCCATGCTAGTTTTGTGATATTGTCACATGTTTTTACTGTCATTTATATCATTTTTATGCATTTTGTCGGACTAACCTATTGACAAGATGCCAAGTGCCAGTTCCCTATTTTTGCTGTCTTTTTGTTTCAGAAATTTACTTCTGGAAATATTCTCAGAATTGCACCAAAATTTACGAGGATTTTTTACTCGACGGAAGACACCAGAAGACCAAAGGGCAGCCCTGGGGCCACCCACAGGGCAGGGACGGCCTCCTGTAGCAGCCCCCCTTGGCCCGCGGGTGGAACCCGCCCTGCTCCTGGTGGGTCCCCTCGGCCCCCTCCGACACCTATAAAATCCCTAAAACCCTAAAAACGCCGAGGCGGCCATTATTTTCCAGAAACTCGACCCCGACGCGCCGTCACCGAAAACCCTAGTTCGGGGGTCCAATCTGAAGCTGATCCCGGCACTCTGCCGGAGGGGAGATCGATCCCGGAGGGCTCTTCATCGTCATGCCTTCCTCCGGGATGATTTGTGAGTAGTCTCACCTTGGACTACGGTTCCATGGCAGTAGCTAGTTGGTAGTCTCTCTCTCTTGTGCTTCATGTCTTATGATCTTGTGAGCTGCCTAACATGATCAAGATCGATTATTGTAATGCTATGTAATGTGTTTGCTGGGATCCGATGGATTATGAAGTTATGTTCAGATTGTGCATGATTCTTATATGAGTTATTTATGTTCTTGCATGCTCTCCAATGTGCGTAGTTACTTTGGCTAAGTGATTGTGTGTATCTCCAAGAGAGGGTATTTATGCTAGATAGTGGGTTCATGCCCTCTTTTGTTTCTGGGCACGAGTGACAGAAACGTCTAAGGGCGAGGGTGTGTTGTTGCTACTAAGGGTAAAACAGCGGTGTTAATGTCTATTTTGATATTAGTATTGCTTACTTCATGCACTTTACTTAATGCAATTGTCTGTTGCTTGCAACTTAATACCGTTGGGTGACAGGCTAGATAGCGATCCCACGGTGGACTTTTTAGACAAAGACGTTGTTGGACTCAACGGTCTTTGTTCCTTACTGTGATGCCTCCATAAATATTATCATGTCCTTTTTGTCATAGCTAAATTGGGTTTGTTTCATGATCTTGTCAATTGCCTAGCTGTAATTCGTTCACCCATCACATGCATATTTTATTTACTTGAGAGACTCCACTAGTGAACCCATGGCCTCCGGTCCATCTTTTTACATTGTTTACAACCTCATTTACTTGCTTTTAATTATCATTATTCCTCTGGTTACTTTTTATATTTCATCTATTTCATCATACAATTAACCGCTTTGTTTTCTGCGAGACCAGAAAGATTGACAACCTTTCCGCCGTTGGGGGCAAAGTATTTTGGTTGAGTGTGTGCAGGTCCACGTCTGTTGAAGGTCAAGCGCCAGAGATCTTCAACATTCACCTCGTTGTTGATTTCAAAGTCCTACTGGTTCGATAAACCTCGGTTCGTTAAACGAGGGAAAACTGCTACTAGCTGCAATTCCGCCTTCGCTTGGGGCACCATCCAACTTATTTTAATACAGCAGCAGTAGCTACTCCATTCTTCCTCCTTTTGTTCGTCACTCTCCTCCTCTTTTTCATCTAATGATCTTCCAATTTCAGCAATTTCTTCTTCCATAGGCTCCTGCATGGCATTAGTCTCTTCCTCTAGGGGAGATAAACCATTAAGATATTCAGTAATATAAGCATTATCATCTTTGTAATTATCCATGCAATATTTAAGTATAGTAAAATTCTCAGTTTGATAACGAGCATTATCAATGTTCTCCAGCAAAGAAGCAATTTTATAGGCACCCTTAAAAAGCAACAAATTCTTTAATCTGTTCAACATCAAAGAAATCAAAAATTTCCCTAGCATAAGAAGCTAAGGTTTCATTTTCATTGTCCGGACATTGGAAGGGGAGGTGTGGAGTGCGCCTCCCACAAGAACATTTTATATCATAGAGGAAACTTATATTTTCAGCATACAAGTTCACTTTTTCAGAAATTCCCAAAGTTGTTTCCCTTTTTGCGACAAGCGGTGTTCCTTATAGTATTTTTGCTGATCTTCTGTGAAACCACAACAAGATCTAGTTTCAAAGAAAGTAGCCATTAAGAACAACCAAAGAACTAAGCATACTAATAAAACAGGATAAAAGACTACACTAATTTTTTGGGGTTTTAAAATTTTGCAACAAGAAAAATAAGCTAACGAGAAATAAAAGAAGCAAGACAAAAACAAAGTAAAGTGATTGAGAGTATGATACTCCCCTTGCTGTAGCTCCAAGATCCCCGGCAACGGCGCCAGAAAAGAGCTTGATTGCTACTGATGAAGAGTTGGGTGGTGCCCCAAGCGAAGGCGGAGATGTAGCAAGCAGCAGTTTTCACTCGATAACGAACCGAGGTTTATCGAACCAGTAGGACCTTGAAATCAACAACAAAGTGAATGTTGAAGATCTCTAGCGCTTAATCTTCAACAGACGTGGACCTGCACACACTCAACCAAAATACTTTGCTCCCAACGGCGGAAAGGTTGTCAATCTTTCCGGTCTCGCAGAAAACAAAGCGGTTAATTGTATAGTGAAATAGATGAATTATGAAAATGGACCAGAGGAGTAATGATGGTGAAAAGTGATGAATAAAGGTTTCAATCAATGTAAAAAGATGGACCGGGGGCCGTGGGTTCACTAGTGGAGTCTCTCAAGTAAATAGAACATTCATATGATGGGTAAACAAATTACAGCTGGACAATTGACAAGATTATAACACAAACTTAATCTAGCTATGACAAAGAGAATATGATAATATTTAAGTAGGCATCACGACAATGAACAAAGATCGTTGAGTCCAACTGCATCTTTGTCTAAAAAGTCCACCGTGGGATCGCTATCCAGTCTGTCACCCATCGGTATTAAGTTGCAAGCAACAGACATTTGCATTAAGTAAAGCGCATGAAGTAAGCAATATTAAATATCAAAATAGACTTTAACACCGTTGTTTTACCCTTAGTAGCAACATCACACCCTCGCCATTAGACGTTTCTGTCACTCGTGCCCAGGAACAAAAGGGGGCATGAACCCACTATCTAGCATAAATACTCTCTCTTGGAGATACACATAATCACTTGGCCAAAGTAACTACGCACATCGGAGAGCATGCAAGAACATAAATCAACATATAAGAATCATGCACAATCTGATCATAACTTTATAATCCATCGGATCCCAACAAACACATCACATAGCATTACAATAATCGATCTTGATCATGTTAGGCAGCTCACAAGATCATAAGACATGAAGCACAAGAGAGAGACTACCATCTAGCTACTGCCATGGACCCAAGGTCCAAGGTGGGACTACTCACAAATCATCCCGGAGGAAGGCATGGCGATGAAGAGCCCTCCGGGATCGATCTCCCCTCCGGCAGAGTGCCGGGATTTGCTTCAGAATCACTCCCGAATTAGGGTTTGAGGTGACGGCGCCTCGGGATGACTTTTCTGGAAAATAATGGCCGCCCCGTCGTTTTTAGGGGTTTTCGGATTTTATAGGTGTCGGAGGGGGCCGAGGCGGTGCCCAGGGGGCAGGGGCGGGCCCCACCCGCGGGTCCAGGGGGCCGCGGCAGGCACCCGCCTGTGGCCCCCCAGGTCACCCTTACGTCTCCGTCTTCGTCTTGGCGTAAAAATAATCTCCGTAAATTTTGGTCCAATTCCGATAATATTTTCAGAAGTAAATTTCTGAAACACAAAAACAGCAAAAACAGGAAACTGGCACTGGGCATCTTGTCAATAAGTTAGCCCAACAAAATGCATAAAAATGATGTGATATGATAATAGAAACATGTGACAACATCACAAAATTAGCATGGATCACTCAAAAATTATAGATACGTTTGACACGTATCACACCCTTCCCGGGATTATTCCATGAAGTGCACGCCACCCAGAAATATTTATATTTCTTGTAGTGCAAGGTCCCAAAGCTCACGCCATACATGGTTTGTATCTCCTCCTTCTACGTACTATCTCCACATTCCTTAACAGCCTTCTAAATTGGTAGTCCCCATGAGCATGGTAAGATGAACGAATGGCGAAAAGATCATTACTAGTGTGATGCCACGCCACAAAATCTTGTCTATCTTGTCTCGAAGTAATTTTCAAATTTCGGTTTGCGTCCATTGGCCAAAACAAACTTTCTATAAGCACTTCCTCCCACATACCATCAGCTGGATTTATTAAGTAATTAACTTTACTCACCAACACACTACCTCTTGGCATTTGAATCCGAAGATTATGGCCGGTAAGCACCCTGTTATCTTGCCATATATCAATCTGGGAACCATCACCAACTCGTCATATGCACCATCTTTTGAAGCTTTCAAGGCCAGCCAAGATACTTTGCCAGGAGGATCTCCTACTTATCTGTGCAGCTCTAAGTAGATTATCATCTAGATAATATTGTGTTGTCATAATACTAGCACATAATGATTCTGGCTCACTTAACAATATCCAAACTTGTTTGGTTAACATGCAAACATTAAAACTGTGGAAATATCTAAAATCCATACCTCCTCTGATCTTGGGAATATATCCACCGTGAGCTTTCTCTAATGCATTCAATTGTGATCATCGTCGTCACCCCACTAGAATTGTGATATACTCCACTTACAAAAGTTTTTTTTTGGAATATTAAAGTCAATCGTCGCAAAAAATGGATATGGCTTGGAAAATATCTTTCATTAACACCTCTTGACGACCCATTGGTAGTAAACCCTAGCAGAAAACTAACCTGGTGTTGATTCGTTGGCGGAAGGCGTGGTCTCCAATGAGCAACACCGTCATCCCTAGGAAACCAACGCTCGCTGGAGGAACCGCTCAAAAATATATGTGAAATCCACCCCCTCAACTTCTCAAAAAAAGATAAACAGAGAGAGAAGAACAAAATCGACACCGAAAACAAGTTGGTGCCATCAATAACACCTTGAAAAAACAACGAGATATGGTTTACCTCACGAACACCACCCAAACTTCCACTGACATCGATGGAACAACCTAGAGATTCCCCACCACGCCGGTCCGATTCGAGCCATCGATTCCGGTTGCAAGGTTAGAAGACTAGCTACTTTTCTTTCTCTTATGTACCTTAGCCAATATTTTAGACGTGTCCTTCAAGCAATCGGTGAGCTACATAATGAATATACCATGGCATGGAAACAATTTTGGATCAACCATGGCTACATGGAAATATGCCAAGTCTCGGAATGACCCCATGTAATAAAATTGAACTACGTGGTTCAGTGAATTGTAATGAATTTTAACTAGGTGTGGTTACTATGGATGAACTAGGCGTGGTTGAATGGACTTTAGTGAATTGGACTATTTTGGTTGACTTCTATGGTTGTATGGATTGAGAAGTGTGTTACGTTTGGTGAAATATATTTGTTATGATTGTGAGTGTTTTTGCTAATTCTTATTGCTGAAAATATAAATAAAATTTGGATGGAATAAAATTTTCAAAGACCAATGCACTACAAATACACATGGAAGTAACCATGACATTATGTTCCACTTAGTTTCATAACCAAACACAGCCTAAATGAATTCAAAGCATGACCAATAGATAAAAGGGATACCACAGTTGCAATAACAACAGGTGAACACCCCCAAAACCTATAAATTTTCTTCGGGACCATATATTAAGACAACTAAAATTGGACTAACGAAAGATAAAACAACTAAATCATCCTAAAACACGCTAAGAGCCTAATATCACCAAAAATTCGATCGGACTGGACAACAACGTGGAAAATGGATTATAATACTCATAAGGTAAACTAGGCAAGGAGAATACCATCACCCTCGGAAGCGTCATCGTTGGCACCGAAGATGGCGAACGGCCTCGCCGGCAGCAAAGACGACCCGAGCCGGTAGTAGATCTGATCGTGAAGTTCATCATTGTCCTTCACCTTCTTTGAGGCAGGAGCAACCTAATAAGCCATTTTCTCCCCTCACCCCCAATGCCCAGCACAAACCCCAAACTTTTCCCCTTGCACGAATTGACCAAGCGTAGGTGTCAATGCAAGGAGACAACTCGCCATAATGGGACAAAGTTTGGATTAAGAGATAGACGCGACGGTACCTGGTCGGTCCATGCCATGGCCAGTGGCTTCGGTGTTCTTGGGATGAGGCGATATATGTCATTGCTAGCGATGTGCTTTATTTTTCTTAATTTGTTTGTATTTGTTTAGTGTGGCATGAGAAATAGAGGGGCGGAGAGGTGAGTGACCGAGTCTTCCAACCGTTCAAGTTACTTAACAAAGAGCGCTAGATTTTGTCACGTCTACATGGAGATGAGAGAGGGGTAGATGACTCCTAGGTAGGTGGGCCTTATGTTCAGTATTCCATCATATAATGGAGAACTTATTCCAACCTACTCCATCTTTTAAGCAACTTTTCAAAAAATATCAGAGCTAATTAGTAGCATTGTCCTCAAATCATTTCTTCAACCCAATATTTCTTCCCTTGCTCTCGAATTGACCAAGCCTAGGTATCAAGACAAGGGAAAACTTCATCATGATGAGAAAAAGCTTGGGTTAAGGGATACACGTGACTATATCTGGTCGGTGAGCGTCCACGACCGACGGCTTAAAGTTCCTGGGATGGGGCAATAGATGTCTACCTTTTTTCTTAATTGGTTTTAACTTGTAGGTTTCTTTATGTGGCATGAGAAATGGAGGGGTGGTGAGGAGGGTGTCTCAACCTGTCTACGGGACAGGGTACTCAGCCGTGAGGACAAGAGCGCTAGGTTTTGTCACGCCAACGAGGAGATGAGAGGGATTAGCAGATGACTCCCAGATAGGTGGGCCCTAGTGTTCGTTACTCCTTTGTCCGGTGAAGTAACATCGGTAAGAAAGATACACGCAAACTTAGAATAAACACATTTGAATTGCACAAAACCCCGCTCCTAGAAAACTTTCCACATAAATTGATTAAACTCTTTATATCTTTCACTATACTCCCTCCGTTCCATAATATAAGACGTTTTAGCAAAACTTGTACATTACGGGATAGAGGTTGTATGTTTTATAACTGTTTATTATATTTCGGATTCGTGTGCAACTTTTTTACCAGTGCTACAGGTATGAAGTTCCACTCGAAGAAGGAACCCAAACACTAGGGCCCACATGCGAGGGAGTCAGCAGCCGATCCCTCTCATCTCCTCCGAGACGTGACAAAACCTAGCGTTCCTGGTCCGGTCGGAAGGCAGAGTCACTCTCCGCCGTCTTCTGCCACACGAAAAAAAAAGCAAAATACACAGAAATTAATAAGAAAAAGAAAGCACATCTCCAGCAACGACATCTATCGTCTCATCCCAAGAACGTCGAAGCCGCCGGCCGTGGGCGCCGTCCGACCAGGTACCGTCGCGTCTATCCCCTAACCGGAACTCCGAATTGCGGCGAAGCTTTTCCTTGCCTCAACACCTGCGCTTGGTCAATTTGAGTGGAAGGGAAAAAATATTTGGGTTTCTGCTGCGGGTTGGGGATGAGGGGAGGAAGAATCGCTGATTTGGTTGCTCCCGCCTCTGTGCAGGTGAAGGATCATGATGAACTTCAGGGACTGGATCTCCTACCGGCTCGGGTCGTCCCTGGTGTCGGCGAGGCCGTTCGCCATCTCCGGGGCCTCCGAGGGCGACGGTGAGGGCACTCTCCTTTTTACCTAGTTTACCTTATGAGTATTATAATCCCTTTTTTATTCAGGTTGTTGTCTGGTCAGATCGAAGTTGGTGATATAGGATGGTTTAGTCGGATTAATGCCATGTTGTTTCATCTTTCGTTAGTCCAATTTCCTGCTGCCCTAATGTATGGCCCTGACGAAAATTTATAGGTTTTGGGGATGTTCGCCTTGCTGTTACTGCAACTGTGGTATCCCTTTTGTGTGTTGGACATGCCTTGAATTTCATTTAGCTGAAGGCCCTGTTGCTAATTGTTTGTTCTGTATTCCATCATGTAGAGACATTTCTTGCCTTCATTGGATTGGGGAAAGTTTCTCTATGATTTTATCCTCCTGTTAAATGTTCATACTAAATTGAATGTGTCGCGTATCGGATTTCCTGTTTCAGGTACAACACATGGTGAGTTTGTAGACACAGTATCTGCCAACAGATTTCCTTCCAATGATAGCCATGCATCAGAGGCCATGTCCAGCCCACAGGATGGTACAGTTTCTTCTGGTCAACTTCAGCCAGACCATGATAGCGATAAGCCAGATCCACTAAAGCTAGTTGAGGCACTTCAAATTAAGTTTTTACGGCTGGTACACAGGACTGGAGTGCCTCCCAGTACCAGTGTAGTGGCACAGGTACTGTACAGACTGCAGCTTGCCAACTTGATCAAGGCTGGTGAATCAGATGCCAAAAGAACCAACCTCGCTCTCAACAAAGCCAGAGTTATAGCAGCAGAACAAGAAGCACCCGGTGGACCAGATTTGGACCTCCCCTTGCGAATTCTTCTTCTCGGAAAGACTGGTGTGGGGAAGAGTGCCACAATTAACTCCATTTTCGATGAAACAAAGGTTGCTTCTAATGCACTTGTTCCTGGTACTAGTAGGATAAAGAAGGTTGAGGGAACTATCAAAGGAGTAAGAGTTACAGTTATCGACACACCCGGTCTCATGCCTCATTACCATAGCCAACGGAGGAACAGGAAGATTTTGCATGCTGTGAAGCGTTTCATTAAAAGGTCCCCGCCTGATATCGTCTTGTACTTTGAGCGACTTGACCATATTAACAGCAGATACAGTGAGTACCCTCTGCTGAAGCTTATAACTGATACATTGGGTTCTTCAATGTGGTTCAACACTGTCCTTGTAATGACTCACTCTTCATCGTCTCCTCCCGAAGGACCAGACGGTTATCCTTTGGAATATGATGCGTACACCCGTTACTGTAAGAATATCGTGCAGCGTCATGTCCAGGTAGCAGCTTCTAACACACAGCTGGAGAACCCTATTGTTCTGGTTGACAATCATCCAATGTGCAGACGGAATACCAGAGGTGAAAGAGTTCTGCCAAATGGGCAGGTATGGGTATCAGAACTTTTGCTTCTGTGTGGGGCGACCAAGTTGTTGGCAGAAGCAAATTCGTTACTCAAGTTCCAAGATAGTTTTCTACTGTCACAAGCAAATACGAGGCTACCTTCACTGCCTCATCTTCTTTCGTCGCTCCTTAAACCTTATTCGCCGTCGAGTTCTGACGGTGTTGACAGCGAGATGTCTGAAGTATCAGATGAGGAGGATGACTATGATCAGCTACCACCATTCCGCGTTCTCAAAAGATCTGAATTCGAGAAATTGACCAAAGAACAGAGAACAGCATATCTTGATGAACTGGACTACCGTGAGACTTCATACCTAAAACAGCAGTGGAAGGAAGGAATCAGGAGTCAAAAGCTTGCTGAAGCTCAAAACAGTGGAGTGTCATCTGCAGTTGCTGATGATTATGAAGAGAGCAGCACGTCCCCAGAGGCTGTGCACATGTCAGACATGGAAATCCCATTGAGTTTTGACTCTGATTATCCAGCGCACCGCTACCGTCACCTTATAACTAATGACCAGTTGTTCAGACCAGTTTTGGATCCCCAAGGATGGGACCATGATATTGGGTTTGACGGGATCAATTTTGAATCATGTCAAGATTTTAAGAAGAGCATGTCTGTATCAATCGCAGGACAGATGAGAAAGGACAAAGAAGACATGTATCTCCAATCAGAATGTTCAGTAAGCTATACTGATGAGAGAGACTACTCCTTGATGGGGGGCATGGATGTGCAAACAGCAAGTAAGGATTTGGTTTGTACTGTTCATGGGGATGCCAAGTTCCGAAATTTGCCTTGGAACACCGCTGGAGGAGGTATATCTGTTACTAAATTTGGTGGAAAGTATTTTTTTGGAGCCAAATTAGAGGACTCCATCATGATCGGTAAACGGGTTGAGTTGGTAGCCAATGCCGGGAGGATGGTTGGCGGCGGTGGCCAAGTGGCCGACGGGGGCGGCCTGGAAGTAACAGTAAGGGGAAAAGACTACCCTGTGAGAGAAGGGAGCACCACCATGGCAGCCACTGTTGTGTCGTTCGAGAAGGACACTGTGGTTGGTGCCAATCTTCAGTCAGTCATGCGAGTGGGCCGTGGGTCAAAATTATCCTTGGGCGCTAACATAAACAGCAGAAATCTAGGCCGCCTCTGCATCAAGGCCAGCACGTCGGACCATGCGGAAATCGCTCTGGTCGCGGCCGTCTCGCTGGTCCAGTTCTTGCTGCGGAGAAGGAGGTCGCCACCAACTGAGAAAGGTGAGCAGGGGTTTGACACCTATTTAGATGATGAGTAGCAAGTAAACAGGTAGGAGAAAGAATGCTGTAAACGTTGAGCAACGTCTGCCTCTTGGGGCTGCTAGTTTGTAAAGAGCTGATGGATCCATTTTTGGCATCGCATAAATTGTAAAGAGCTGTGTAGGCCTTCTGAATGTTTTCTATCTGATCATGGAAGAACTTCTCTCCTGCAGAGTATAGAAAGAAACAAAAAGTGGCATGTGTGTTCACAGCGGACACTAGTATAGCCTTTAAGTACCTCCTCATGATACCAAGAGGTAATAACACAGGGTTTCTATTCTCTGTCTTAACCACCTTGTTCTTCAGATAGTTCAGTTGTTGGTTGTCTTCACTCATTTGTTTCATCTAGAATCTAGAGAACTGCCATATCATTATGAGATCTCATCTCATATTTCTGTTGGCTTCTCCCTGAGTATTTAGTAAAGCACTTGTGTTAAAACTTACTAGTACGGTACCCTTCAACCCTCATTAGTTCAAACAGACGAACTAGTTTTTCAAAAAAATGTTGTGACTTTGGAATCTTTGATCATTTGATTGAACTAAGAAGGGTTGGAGTACCTGAATGGCATCTATACCGTCACCCGTGAAAGATCTGTTTAGGATAGTCGCTAATGATCTCACTTGCTCCGTTGCTCTGAATGCCCAAAAGCATCAGCAACAATCTTTCGTTTTTATTAGTCAAAAATCATAACGAATACAGCGAGTCAGCGATACATGGAATACTACCACATCCAATGTAAGACAAATGGCATAATGCTCGTCTACCATGAAAAACAAGAAAATCCATGGCAAACGACATAGATGAAAGTCACACATAGCAAGAGGTTTTTGGACATCAGACAAAGCACAGCAAAAACTTCATAGGTTGTGATTAGGTCGCTGATTCACATTGCCTGGTATTTGGATGGACTCTATACTAGAATAGAGCATCAGCAATAATTCTTCACTGAGTAAAACTGAAACTGAAGTTTCTCTGGTAGCTCACTAGCTCTCTTTTGATTTCTTTTGTTTTGTTGCCTAAGGGGCGGTTGCAGAAAATTATGTTCCATCTTCCATGGGGCTACTGGTTTATGACGAATACGGTCCCGGTGGATCTGGGATCAAGATTCGGTGCAATAGAATCAGTAGAACGAATGCAAATGTGATTTATGGAATGCTTCAGGGTTAGATACAACACCAACCATTTCAACCCACCAAGCCGCCTTTCATACACAGCATCGAGGTTTACGACGTACAAAAGGGATGCACAGCCCTGTACACGTATGTTACACACGAGTCACGATGAAACCCTATGATTTCCTATTGATTTTCACATTAAAACTCACCAGCTGCTCCTTGAAAAAAAGGTACGCCGGTCAGACACAGCACCCACCCCCACTACTTAACACAAGCGCACGGTCAACAAGCTTGGCTGGCAGAAGCGTTGTCACTGGCACCGGCAGCGTTACCCTGGTTCTCATCAGCCGCCTCGTCGACGGCCATGTTGTCTGCAGGATCCCTCTCCCGCTCCACTGACACGACGTGCCCCTCATTGGAGGGCCCCTCTTCGCTCTCCATTGGAGCAGGTTGAGGAAGAAGCGGAGCCGTGCAGGAGTTCCCTTGCTCCACGGCCAGGCTTACAAGGCCGTTCTGTTTCATGTAGCTCTCGAGGGGACGGTTTGCGACCTCGAGAAGGCTGATCATGCTCACCCGAGGCTGTCCGCCGTGCTGCTCCTCGTCTCGGCTGGCAGGGTGGAAGTTGAGGTCTATGTGACTCTTGTTCGTGTCAACAACCTTGTCGAACATGATCACATCGCCGTCCCGTGTGGTGTCCACCGTCTGGGGGGATCGTGACAGGTTGCTTCCCTCGGGGTCGTCTCTGGTCACCCAAGCGATCTTCTTGCTCGCCTCAGCTTCCTCTCTCTCGGACTGCCGTTGCTTCTTCCTCATCATCAGCGTCTTGAAACGGCGCCTGACCGTCATGCAGACGTTGCAAGTGCACGACGGGTTGTGCTTCGGGCCCTTGCCGCTAGGTGGCTGGATACACACTATGCAAGTGCAGCCAGGGCGATGCCGGGGGTGCTTGGTAGTCGTTGCAACCGAAGCAGCACCTTGGTTCCCGACCTCACCAAAGACTGCGGCACTGGCCAAGGCATCAAGGCTTGATGCATCCATTTCAGGAATGTTCTGCTTCAGAAAATAGCTGCTCTTCCGCCTCCTGATATCTGCAGTGACAGTCAGCCTTTTAAATTCTGTTCACTTACAAGATTGTCACTAGTGATTTCTTACGCAGAAAGTTCCTCCTTCCATTTTTATTTTTATTTTTTCACAAGGTCAAGCTATCCCAATGTCCTACTTTATCGCCATTAGATCTAATAAGTAAAGCATACCTTCGTACTGCTGGAGAATACTTTGCAACTCCTTCTGGGCTAATTCTTCAGGTGCAGAGCAGGAACAGCTGCATATATGTAGCAACAGATTTAAGTCTACACTATGGAATCAAAATAATATGAAACTGTAACAAAGAGAACATTCTTGCAATTACATAATAACATATTATGAATAAAATGAGCTCAAATTGAGGAAAGTTGTGATGAATGCTGGAGTAACATGTTGTTTGAAGAATCAAGACCTAATAGAAAACAATATCCTACATAACATCACAATATGTTTTCAGAGTATTATAGACTATTAGAAGCCTTATGACTTATGAGACTAGATCCACAAATAGATACTTGATGCTACTAAGTTTTTCATAGACATTATCAAGAGCTCATATGCAATAGTATACAATATAGTAAAATGGCTCATATTCTTTCAGATAATAAAACAAAGGATGTGTAATTAACAAACATTCTTGGTGGACTAAGATTGTGAATCAACGAAACCAGAATTGTCAAATGCGTAGTTCATGGCACAACATACTGATAATCATATTTGACAGGTATTTCCTTTCGCAGATAAAGAACTGGTAGATTTTATCACAGGTGTGAAATAGTATACCTTTTCGGATCCCATGTGTTGTCAGCACATGTCCACTTGGAGGCGATAATAACATTAAGAGGCAACCGGCGCCATTTTGAGCAATCATCACACTGAATCCATTGATCTTGTTCCCTAAATAAACATATCAGGTATTTGCCAAAATTGGTACAACTAATACTAAGAACATCTCTGTGTCCACTATGCAAGGATAAACCGGGACAATGAATGGTAATTGGTAAATCAAAGTTTCTTACCCTGTAGAACGTACGGTAAAAATTGATCTCTTTGCAAATACAGGAGGTTCCTGCATTTATGTAGTTAAGTTAGAATAGGTTAAATATTGACGTCCATTCCTGAGAACGAACAGTTGTATTTTTGTGCTTCCTTACTGGCTAGCAAGCTTACATCATATTCTTCAAATTCATAGTCCTCGATCATCACAACTGTTGGTTTTGCAGATGGAGCAGGACGCAACAACTCCTGAGCCTCTTCCCACGAAAGCTTGAGTTCCAAGGCATCTTCAGCATCAATTAAAAGCCTCCTGCTTTTAGAACCAATATTGCGGCTTCTTTTTTGTAAAAACTGCAAAGACCCCTCATCAGGCCTGCTGCCAAATCTATCTGTCTTAAGCCAACTAACATCTCCGTCAGCTGAGTTCGCATGATGATCAAATGGAGAGCTTGGCTGAAGATCTGCAGCTCCCTTCATTGACTGAAGAAATCCTGAATATCCATTTACCATTGCTAGATTCTCATTTGCACTAGAAAAGAATGTATCACTGAGAAGGGAACCAGTTGCAATAGCTGTAATCTGTGAGTCCTGTGTAGGAGTAACATAAATAAATTGAAGTAAAGCTGGAGGACAGAGGTAAGGGAACAAATAAGTGGAACAAACATTTAGAGAAACAATAGATTCGTAGAAAGATTGCCGTGAAATTCCAACTTACTGGCAAATTGACAGTGTTTGTGGCCTTCCGGAAGCCCATAACAAGTTTCCCCCCTGGTTCTATCCTACTGAAAGTCACTGTGGACAAAGAACAGCAGGACATATAAGAATCTTCACAGTAAAATCACATACACAGAATATGATATGCAGCCGATAGTTCTGTGAAGCAACTTTAACATATTTTATGTAGATAGGAAACTACGTAGGAAATGACAAGGATACTTAATCATGTAAGACCCGACACTGGAAATAAAAATCATGTCATCATACCACTTGCACTTGTCTGGTCCATAGTAACTGACAATGCGTCTATTTAGAAAGATGGAGCTACTTAAGGAGATTCATGTTTTTTTTCTTACGGAAGTACAGTTTTACTGCTTTGGGTGCTTTCCCACTATAAACACAAAAGCAAACTATGTATCCATAGAAGAAGATTCACACAGGCCCTCTTTAATTCGCAGGATTCTAGAAATACAAGAAAGCAAAAAACAGGATTGGATAGTTGTTTGGTCACACCACAAGAAAAGGACAGGAACTTTCTGAATAGCTAGGTGTTCGCCATAGCCGTTAGACACAATAGAAAATTCACATGAGGTTGGACTTAATGGAAATTGGTCCCACATGACAGCAAATTATTCAAGAGTAGTCTAGGAAAAATTGCTGTGGTTCTATGGTTTTCATTCCAACAAAGCAAACAAGCTTTATAGGAAAACAATTACTAAGGAATAGAATCATCCCATATTCTTTTTGGAGGGATATGCAAAATCAAGCTTAAACCATGAAATAAGTCATGAGCATGATGCAATAGAGAAAGTGCTGCTTATAATCATATCCAAGAAGTAAGTTGCAAATCACCTGTATCACCAGCTTGTAATTGTAAGGACTGTATGCATGGTGTAACACCCTCCAAGACATACATTCTGCTGTTGTTATTTGGCCAGAATCTAAACTGAAAATGCCATTCTTTGCCTTTTGCATCTTGAATTGTCAAGGGACGACCTTCTGGCTGAGAGATTGGGGGGAAATATGCCTACATAGAGTATCACAGCAACTCAGAATGGAAGGAAAAACAAATAAGAAAAACTTATATATTCCATCATCCCACAGCTTTGCGAATGACACTTACTAAGCAAAATAGCATAGCCATGAAACATGTTTAACTTTATCGATTAGGAAGGAGTATGGATGGCCTCTTAGGAGCCTAAGAATACAAATATCCTCAAAATACTACCACCATATTAAAGATGTTCCACCGATAGAATGCATATCGCCGAACAGCAAGGGTCAAGGAACTAAACCCTAGGTATTGGATTGACTCATTGTATGTGTTACATGTAATTTCTTATGGGTTTTCCACAACGCTAATTTGGTTTACAATCAATCTATTGAAATTAGGCAACTCTGATTCAGTGTGCCTTTGCATAAAGGTTTCTATTCATAAGGAAGGTAAATCAGTAATGTGTGGCAAGAGCATACTAATATATTGTAGAGGAAGCACAAGGCTTGCTAAAGAAGAAGAAAATCACCTCAGCACAGGCTTTTGGAAGAACAAGGCGTCCTATGCGGCCTGCATCACTAGCGCTTAAAACCTTCTCAAACAGTGGGACGATGGTTGAATTTGAACTTGAAGCAAAATACAGTCAAGGAAGACAACACAATATGCAAAACAACAAGAAAAAAACGCAGGCATATTGAAGAATTTCCTGTCCTAGTTGATCAATTATGGATCATGTAATTTGCATGTAGATGATTTCAATATCAGTGTTGCCCAAGGAGTTCAAGAAAAAATATTAAGGATACTCTCCAGAAATTTGCTGCAGCTCTTGGTCTGTAATTCTTGGCCAATACCGGGGAAGTAACTGATTGCGGCCCCTTCCTTCAGCAGGTGGTCTTGCAACGCGAAGATGCGGAAAGCCATCTTTCATTGGATCAAAGGCAGCACCTTCAGCCATCCTTGGTGGTCTGGTCAGAAAATGTCGAGCTCTTTGGGCATGCTGAAATGGAGATAATGTAGTGGCAAGTTCTCTTCCTTCAGAAAACGGTGTTGTTGGTGATGGCGTAGGTCTTTCCATTGTTGAGGTAGCCTCCATTTTGTTCCCGTTATTAGCAATGCCCAAGCTCATGCTGAGACATGCCTCAGAAATTGATTCACTCGTGGTGCTATCTGCTGTTGGATCTTTATTATCATCTCTTCGAGTAGATTGGGATTGGGGAGACTCTAGTGCACTTTGAGCCCTAATTAAGAAAGGCATCCTTCCCATGTCTCCAATACTGAGGGTTGGTTGTTCCCACTTAATCTGCCTTGCGCCATTTTCAATTTCTTTTTGCCTCAAAACGTTACTGCTTTGACCAGGCTCTATGTTTTTTACCATGAACGGGTGATGGCTCTTAGAAACAACAGCAACATCATCATTTCGGGAGTCAAGCATTAGGGAAGGCGACTCCAACGGTCTACCTGGCAATAGTTCATCGCTTTTACCAAAGAGTCTCTGGTTACTTTGAGACAAAAATAGCTTCGGAGACGCTTGACATGGAACCTGCGGAAAGAACAATCAGATCTGGAAAAACAAAAGGCAGATCATGCAACAGAGAGATACTTACAGATTGAGCTCCTGAATTTTTAATGCAATTCACACATTGAACTCCTCCGCTATCAAGCAGATCAAAGGAATACTTTGAAGCAACACATCCGCAGTGTAGATGCTGAAATACAAGAGGTTCTTAGAATAGCTGTCACGAAACAGTTTAGTGGCATGTAATAATTCACAACATGTGCCCACCAATCTCACCTTC
The DNA here is from genome assembly GCA_012064385.1 of Puccinellia tenuiflora. Classification (NCBI taxonomy): domain Eukaryota; kingdom Viridiplantae; phylum Streptophyta; class Magnoliopsida; order Poales; family Poaceae; genus Puccinellia; species Puccinellia tenuiflora. The sequence goes on along the minus strand of QRDG01000295.1, from coordinate 381,711 downwards.
CCACAAAACGAGCAGTCCCTCCAGCCAGACTCCTTTTGGTGAAATATATCACAGAAGACATGCTGCTCGTATGCCGACCTAAGTACAGAAGATGTAATACTGTAAAAATCGACAGAGTCCAGAAGACTGAACTGCGAGCAACAGTAAACCTCATTTACCGCAGGAAAACCCTCGTAAATTATTCGATTAAACTTGTTTCACCCATCATCGGAAACCAATAGCCAGAAACCGTCCAGTTTCACAACACCAAAATTTTACTACCAAGCAGCAATTCCGAGTCAACGGTACAACACACACAGATGTTTGACAGACAGACTGCTACGAAGCAGGAGACAGTGTTGGTCAGGGACACCAATCCGGTCAACACATACACAGGATCAATCGGTAAACATACTGAAAACGTTTCATATAAAATCTGAATTCAGCATGAGCTCCACTACTCAGTGAAGCAAGCCATATATATGTTCCATCTCACCGGTAATAATAACTAACCGCAAGGATGAGCGGAGGGATCGAGTTAGTCCACTCTGCTCTCTAAAAACTGCTGCTACTACATGTGCAAAGCTACTGTTCCCACTTGGCACAGTTTGCGCACAGATCAGATTACTACTACTACTTGGAAAGGGCGGAACTAGAGTAAAAAATCTACAGACTGCCCGCCGTAAAAACAATCGAAACGAACCGATTCATCGACCCAGTCATTGCATCCCGAAGACGAAGTTGAAACCCCACGCAGGCGCGGCCCAAGGGGCGAGCGGGGAGGAGGAGGACGTAGGTAGCAGCAGAGTGGGTGGGCGTACCCGCACTTGTCGCAGAGGGCGGCGAAGCCGGCGCCGGATCGCAGCGGCCAGCCCTTCCTCCACTCCCCCGCGGCCGTCGGGGCCGGCGCGCCGCACGCCGCGTTCATGCACCTCTTGGCCGCCGCCGCGGCCATCGGTCCGATCAAGCTCCCGCACGAAAACAGGAAAGCCGGCCCAGTCCACCTCACCTCACCTCATCGCCCACCCTCGGACCCAGATACGGAGGAGGAGGAGAGTAGTAGAAGGGCAAGGGTGGGGGAGGCGTAGCTTTCCGATGGATGTGGAGAGAGCAACCAACGCGCGCACGAAGGAAGGGAACGACGGATGGATCGATGGGTGGCGATTGGTGCATGCGGCGCGGATGCGGGCAAGGGAAGGAAAACGAGACGAGACGGGACGCAGGGGACCGAGACGAGATGGGGGAAGCCACGCTCGCACGCCTGCAGGCGGATGCAGTACTGTAATAATAATACGCTACTCGATGTATGGAGAATATTTTTTCTGTTTCTCGATCGATCGATTGGTTTTCTCTGTGTAATTAAAAAAAAACTTTCTTTTTGCGAAAAAAAAAACTGAGAGCGACGAGTCGGGTCTAGCTCCGGGTCGGGTCGGGGATGATGATGGTTTTAATGTAAAGTGGGCTTTTTGTTCCGGGGCTGTGCGTGCGTGCGTGCATGCACGACGAGACGGACGACATGCTCTGCTTTTCTTATATTTCCTGCCGCGCTGGCTGGTTGGCCGTTGCGTTGCGTTGCTCCCCTCCACGACTGCAGATGCAGGCGCTGTAGTACTACTTGCCTGCCGCTCATGGGCACAAATGCCAATCAGTGACCAGTATGATACAGCGACATCTCCTTGGCAAAAATAAAAGAAGGAGCAACTCCTTTTTTTTTTAAGATCACAACTACTCCTGTTTTCGCAAAACAAAAAGAAAAGCATAGTAGTTTAGCGCATGCGTGAGGCAGGGAGTTTAGTTTAGTCGCGGATTGGATTGTTCTGTGGGAAGAAAACAAAAAGGCAGTCACGACGACGCGCTGCTGCATGCGTGTCCGTGCTGCCTGGGCAACCTCTGCCTCTCTGTCTGCGGACGGCCAACCTCTGTTCTGCACGCACCGAATTGAATGCGAAGGGAATTGTTTGTTTGGAGAAGAAGAAGAATGCCGGCCAGCCAGTAAGGCCGCCGGCCTAGCTAGGCCTTCAATGCTCGCCGGCTCCGGCGCGACCGCCGAGGTCCCGCTTGTGCCGTCGCCTTCAGGTGAGTAGTGAGCGTTTCCACGCGCGCACGCACAGTACAGTGCAGTACGTGGTCCGGCGCGGCACACGCGCGCACGCTGAGGACGTAGAACGTAGTACGAGTACGGCCCACCTCACCTCGTAGCGAGCGAAACAGGGAGGGCAGGCGTCGCGGTCCGGGAGACGGACGTGACGTGGACACCGCAACCGCTAGGGTTCTCGTCGCCGATTGTTATATACTAGATTCGAACGGCCGCGCAGCACTTGTTAGTTCTTTTAATTTTTTGTCCGTGCATTTCACATTTTATACAGATTATTAAGAAGATGGTGAATATCCTAAGTATAAGGTAAGCAAAATGGTAATACCATAGTCATGCTGACATGTTGTTATTACTCTCAGTAGTAACATATTTGGATCTAGCACAGATATCACACCGTAATTTACAGAAAGACAAAAGGAAGCCATATCTCCAAGTTCAAATGAAAACAACAATTACAACATCAGACAATCAGAAGCGTAAGAAACAGGAACAACGGAGAAATGGTGGAACACACGGTGATAGTAATCTAGAGATTCATACCACACTGACATAACATAAGATGGCTCGAGGAGAGTTGCATTAAGGTGCACATAATATATAAACACACAAATGGAAGTAGTGCTAAATACATAAGTTCTAATCAGTGTACTGATCTAAAGTGGAGAGCGAAACATGAACAAACATATGATGAATTTCATATCATTAGGCAAGACATAGCACCAAGCAACACCGAAGATATATTTCGTCTCCTGGAAAATTATATCATTAGGAAAGACACACACAGTAACAACTGGTAAGAAAAGTAAAGTTGCAGCATCAAACCAACATCGTAACAATGTGCTGCAACCAAGAAGTGCAGTTTTAGCGACGCACTCCACTTTGTTCCAATCTTTAGAACACTGGATATTTAAACAACGAATAGAGCTTCAATGAGAATAGGTTGTAGCATCAAGTATAGAAAGAAATATGGTTGATGTTCCAGTCTGTTGTGGCCCTAATCCAACCAGAGAATTTATCCCCCTAGAGCAAACACAGAGGATTGAACCGGATGCTCACCTTCTGAACGGCGACAGCCTCTGCCCAGAACAAACAAACAACCAAGAAAACAACAACACCTTCGAGGCTGCGTCATGGAATAAGTAGACTGTAATCATCACACAGACCCAAGCAATGTTCTTCCCCAATGGATTAGAGATAACTAACCTGAAACCAAAGTGCCCACAATGCCACCAGATCCAACCGAACAGAAGATAAAAATAGCACCTACGGGAAGATAAAAATAAGCATCTGATTTAAAGCAGGCATAAACCATCGTATACCTATAATTAAATGGAATATATAACCAATACACATGCATAGGAAATGGTAGAAAGTTAACCAAAGGAGGATCCAGATAACTGAATATATATAGGCTCTATTTTAGACAGTGGTGGCAGGATGTGTGGCAAGATCGATGTTAAACCTAACTATGAATACTTATAATAAGAAATGGTGGGTTTGTAGTGATAGGGAATGTGTGAACATGTGAATCGTCTCTATTTAGTACGCAAATCCATTTTAATGTATATCCAAAGGAGTACAAAGTATGTTATGTATACCAAATATTAATAAGAAGGATCACAAATCTTACAAAAACTCGAAGGTCAACACAAATTACAGCAATAGTTTGAGGGATGTGGACACATGTTGCTTCAATTATGGTCCTGCATGCATGTTATGTTACGACAAATTGTTCCTATCAATTACTATATAGAGGCCCTAATAGACATATATATGAAGGGATAATACCGAAGTCAAGCCCGTCTTACCAAAATGATGAGTACCAGGTCTACGCCATGATATACTGAAAGAACAAGCTATGCCCGGATGTCGCCTAGAGGGGGGGGGGGTGAATAGGCGATTAAAACTTTTTCTATTTAGGGGCTTGATAATTGCGGAATAAAACTAGGTGTTTAAATTAACAAGCCAACAACCTAATTACTAGGCTCACCTATGTGCACCAACAACTTATGCTAAGCAATTTAAGCGACAAGGGATAGCAAGATATGAACTTCAAGCACGAAGGCTATCACAAAGTAAATTGCATAAGTAAAACTCGGGTATAGAAATAACCGAGGCACGCGGAGACGAGGATGTATTCCCGAGTTCCTCCTTGTTAAGGGAGTACGTCTCGTTGGAGGGGTGTGAGCTCGCCACAAGAGGCCTACTCAAGATGCCACAAAGGCCTCACCCTATTCTCCGATGAACCTCACCCAAGGGATTGGTTCACCTTCCACTATCGGAATCCTTCGGGGCGGATTCCGGAGCCCTTTACAACTTCTCTTGGGGCACACACCCACAACTCAATTGGGGGCTCCCAAACTCGTGCCGAAGCTTCACAAGCGAAGTCTTCGCGGCACCTCCAAACCGTCTAGGGTACACAATGCACCCAAGAGGCAACAAGCTCTTGGGAACACAATGCACCCAAGAGTAACAAGCTTCTCAACTTCGATCTTCACGTATCACGTAGGGAGAGCAACCCGATGCAACAAATGCAAAAGGCAAGAGCACACAAAGTGGTCAAGTCCTTCACTCCGAAATCCAACCAAAGCAACTAATGCTATGGAGGGATTTGAGAGGAAGAACAAGGGGAAGAACACAAAGCAACCCTAAATCTAGATCCACTAGGTTCCCCTCACTTAGAGGAGGATTTGATTGGTGGAATGGTAGATCTAGATCTCCTCTCTTATTTCCCTAAAGATGGACAAGAATCATTGGAGGGAAGTGGAGGAATCAAGCTCTCAAAGATGTGCAACAATGGAGAAGAGAGAGAGCAAAAGGTTCACCAAGAAGCCATTAAACCGTTGGGGAAGAAAACCCATTTAAATAGGTGCCCTGGGAAATCTGGCTGTTGGGCTCAGATTCCCGCAGGACCGGTAGTACCGGCCCAAGGGGCGGTACTACCGCCCCATGTAAAAACAGCCCCAACGGCTCTCTTCAGAGAAGAAAACCCGCAGGACCGGTAGTACCGGCCCAAAGGGCGGTACTTCCGGCCCACCCAAAACAGCCTTCCAACGGCAAGAGAAGAAAACCCGCGAGGTCGGTAGTACCGGAAGAAGGACCGGTACTTCCGGTATAGCGGTAGTACCGGGGCTACTTCCGGTCAAACAAATAGGAGACCCGAGACATCCAGTACCTGAAAAAATAAGCGGAAGTTCCTCCGGAAATTTCCACCGGAAGTAGAGAGCGGAAGTACCGCCACGGTCACCGGTACTTCCGGTGGCCCGGTACTTCCGGTTCTACTTCCGGTCCAAATTTCGGGGGAACTCAAGGTTCCAGTACCTGGGGAAAATAAGCGGCAGTAGGGCCGGAACTGGGCACCGGAAGTGCCCAGCGGTAGTACCGGTCCAGGGACCGGTACTTCCGGGCAGCAGAGAAAAACAGGCAAACCCTGAAATTGAATAACTTTTGCGTGGCAACTCCGAATCGAGTGAATCCAATTTTGTTGGAAAGAGGACGACAAGAGCTACCCTACAAAAAGTAAAAATATTGAAACCAAGCAATGGAGATTTTGCTAAAAAATGGAAGAGTGAAACCTTCCGCATAGATGAACCGGCAAAATCTCCAAAACCGAAAACGCACAAGTTTTTCATCAAGACTCCGTTTTCTATGATCTTGGGCTTGTTTCGAAGATAATCACAAGCCCTACAAGATCATGCATATACACATCATAGTCTATCATGTGAGGAGGAAAACATAAGGAGAGAGTTTGACCTCTCATAGAAGAGACAAACCGGTAAAGCCTCCGATATCAAAAACGCAAGGAGATATTCATGAGATCCGTTTTTGATGAACTAGAGCTTGGTATGGAGATGAACACAAGCTCTAAATTCTCACATGGATAAAAGCCATAAGAACCAATAAAGATGATTGCATGGATGCAAAGGTTTGAGCTCTCCACGAACGATACGATCACGATACTCGGTCGAGAGCCCCTCTTGATAGTACGGCTATCTATCCTATAACCCGGTCTCTCACTAAACAACATGAGACCGGTAAAATAGAAACCCTATCAAGATCATACCTTTGCCTTGCGCATAAATCCACTTGAGGTCGAAGAAGAAGATCTTCATCTCCTCAAGACGAACCACCTTTCTTGATCGCGCCTTGCTTGGTGAAGATTCACATGACGCTCCCCCATACACCAAGATGGGGAAAGCACTCCTTCGGCATATCTTCACTTGGCCTTTCTCTCGATGACGAACACCTTGGCCTTGATCTTCTTCCCTAAACCTTGACTCCAACACATGGAGACAAGCAAGCTAATGGACACCTACAAATATAGCTCAATGCAAATATTAGTCCATAGAGATTGTCATTAATTACCAAAACCATGCATGGGGGCAACCATGCACTTTCATATACTCACGACCAGCTCATGACCTTCACGGATATTGTTCCACTAACAAAACATAATGTCAACATACGTGTCACAGTTAACAAATGTTTCAATAATTTGCTGGTACAAAAACAATATATTCATTGATTACCAAAAGCTAAATGCATGGTGGAAGTTTGGAAGAGTGAAATCAGATATGAGAACTAAATAATTATTTATTTTCGTAGAAATCATTAATTTGTGTAGCAAACTCAATAAGAAGGAGCGAGTGCGGACGAATAGCGCCCGGGTGCACCTACACCCTTTATTTTCGCGAAAATCAAAAAAATAGTAAAACATGAAAAAAAAATCTGAAAAAAATGGGGTGCATATGTATACAAGTTCTTCACACTCGTGTAAATTCTCATAATCAAATGATATTTCATATGGTCTGTGCAAAAAAGACAACCCGAGTTGTCAGAAAAAAATTTGAATACACATGTTTTCAATGTCTTATTTTGTCTTTTTTGCACAGAGCGCATAGAATGTCATTTTATTCTAAAAATTTGCACGGATGTGAAGAACTTGTATACATATGCACCCCATTTTTTTCAGAATTTTTCAAAAAGTTTTACTATTTTTTGAATTTTGCGAAATCTGAGGGTGCAGGTGAGCTCGGGCTCACCTGCGAGTTTTCCCAGACCATCAAACCAAGGTTGCGAAAAGAAGGTCAGCTATGGGTATTTCTTAATGAAAAGAAAGTGGAACCAATACAACCTATGAAGCATGGAACTAACCCAAAAAAGACAAAACATGGCACAATACGTGTGAAATGTTAGTAGAACAATGGCACAATATGTATTTCTTCATAAAAGGTAGAAAATGAGTTTAGGTTCAGATATTTTGAGGGTTTAGAAAGGCTATGGGAGGAAAACAATTGGTTACCTATGTCCGTGAAAATCGGAAACGATGCGTGAAAACCTCCCAGAACCATTTTCATAGACATAACATATCCACCACCAACTTGGAACATATATTATAACATTTCGGAGAAGTGAATACCTCCCAGAACCATTTTCATAGACATAACATATCCCTTTCTTCAGTTTTATCACCTGGTAACTTGTAGTTTGTTGTTTCATCTGATTTCCCAAAATTAAGTGTTACCAGTAGGTTTACGAATTTGGTTAAAACATTTCCATTTTTATTTTAGCCTTGTGACTTTAATATCATTGCTTATAAGCTATCCCAGTCATTGCTGGGTGCATTGGAAAAACCTCATGTAGCATGTCAAAGTTAAGGCTATATCTCAAAGCTAAGAAATATAAAAGGGCACTGCTCTATTTACCCTCAATAAATACTGGCAAGGGAATGGTATCTAACAAAAAATGGTAGCATATTATTTGAGTATCTATCTTATAGATTTTAGTTTCCACTGCTATTTGCAACCAACTCAAATTTGTATGTCTTAGTTTTCCATCCATAGCAACTGACAGCATAGAACTAAAGCTGCTGTGAAAAGCCTAAGATTAGCACCTACTGAAAGCAAGGCCGATAAAGAAATAAGAGGAACCATCTGCAGCAAGACCAAGATGTGTGCTCCTGCAGGAGATCATCATCAGGAAGGAAAACGACACGCATAAAAAAGAAAGGAAAATACATACATACTTGCAAGATTGAGAACTCCTCGGACGATTTTGCTACCAAATTCCTGTGTAACCGTTTCTGCTCAGATGAACCGCACTGCAGAAAGAGCATGATCAAGTCAAACAAAAGACGACGGCCAGCCGCATGGTCAGAGAAATCAACAATGGAATCAAACCGAGAAAATAAGGGGCATAAATACATTAGGGAGAAGCAACCATCTAGCCGAGAGGAAGGCGGTGAACCTCAACAAAAGCAACAACTGACCCCCACGAATCCTGCGATGCACCTGCAAAAGAAATAAATGTGAGACCAGGCATCATATGACGACCAGAAAAAAACAAAGAAAGGCAAGAATAAAAGAAATGCAGAGAAAGGACGGAAGCAAAGTCGTGAACAGGGACTACACAGAAATAAAAGGCACCATCCACTTAAACTAAATATAATTTACAGAAGCAACAAACATTCATATTTCCAAACTAAAACCAAAGAAAGGCAGTAAACGTTGAGGTAGTTCAAAATGTATAGTCATCTCAAAGCTTTAACAACTGAAATTCTTGATAACTCTTTTGGCATATGAATTTGATCTAACTGACTGAAAGTTCTCTGCCTGAGAAAACTATAACAAATAGGTTTGCCTAGAAAACTATCTTCATGTGACCTAAAAACACATAGGCTGTTATGTATTTAGCCAAATCAAAATAGTACTACAATACATAAGTTCATAGAAAATATATTGCAACTCAACCAAACGTATAAATAAGTCAGAACTGGAAATGATAAACAGAAATTGTCCTGGTATGTTTCAATTATATAGACAAAATGACACACGAGTAATTTGCTGATGCTAAATTAACATTCATAGAAGAAGAAGTCACATAGCAAAATTGTAGCCAGAATTTTAGCCTTGCCAGAGATGCAAAAGTGAGAACTGAGAGATAATCAGGCAACCGAAGGGAGAGCCTTATAGCTTGTTGATTAACTCAGCTGCAGAACATAACTATGCACAACGTTTGACAACAACAAAATATAATTAATTACTAACTGAAGGATTGAATCCACACAAGTACTACAGACTGAGTAACCAGAATACATGGACCGCTAACTCCATTATCAATTAAGCATTGATTTACCTATAGGACTAATTTGATCTTAAGACTGTTGCAACCATATAATCAAGTAACCAGAATGCAAGCAAGAAATACAAAGGGTATCTGAAATACATATTACGTGCGAGCTACAAAAACTGAAATATATATCCAACCAATTAGTTAAAATAGCAAGGAATAAACTACTTGATTATACCTCCACTCAAGCAGTGTAGCATAATCAGTTTTTTGTTCCTGTTGTACATCATTTGGACCATTCCCTGTACTGGAGAGTGTCACATTTTCATATTTACTCTTTTGTTTTCTTACCACTTTGTACATGGATCGTCATTGGCCATATTCCTAGAACAATAGAAGTTCGAATGAAGTTAAACGAAGCAGGTTCCAATAGATTGACCTGAATTAACACATGAAATTATTCATGCATGCACCTAAAATAACCGAAATTTAGACAGCAACAGGGGCATGTACACTTGAAAAATGGAGCAAGAAACAAACTGAACTTCAATCTGCGCAACACAGAAAGTTGACATTTACTTTCGAAAGAAGAATCCCTTACAGAAAAGGAAACTTGCGATTTACTTATGGACATTCTTTTAGACCAAAAGGATTTTTTCCTTTTTCTTAAGTTTCCATAAATGAATGTAATATACATGATCATAAGTAAGGAGCAGAAACAATAGTAATGTAAGCACTGAAAAACGAATTAAATAAAGATGGCAAAGAAAGGCATACCTAATTGCTTATGGGGGATATGGTAGCCACCATGCAGGCCTGCAGGTCTCCAAATACGTTGGTCCTAGCACAAAACTCTACGGCGCCCTGGCGTTGAGCAAAGAATCCACACTGTTGCGATACTACAGAAACAACCTATTAAGATTTGCACACGGTATCTAACAAAAAAAGTTGGCAGAAAACCTCAAGAACATGGGAGGACTGCAAGCGTATTTTTATTTAAAGAAATGGAAAGATCCCTAGCTAGCAGTATGGTTCAGATCTTAATTAGTTCTAACCATTACCTATATAACATCAAGATCAGGACCAATCTTCTGTAGAAATTCATCTTCTTTCTCCATAGCACACCTGAACCAAAAAATGTAGAGATGAATGAAAATCCTGCAAGAATCCACACTGTTACGATACTACAGAAACAACCTATTAAGATTTGCACACGGTATCTAACAAAAAAAGTTGGCAGAAAACCTCAAGAACATGGGAGGACTGCAAACGTATTTTTATTTAAAGAAATGGAAAGATCCCTAGCTAGCAGTATGGTTCAGATCTTAATTAGTTCTAACCATTACCTATATAACATCAAGATCAGGACCAATATTCTGTAGAAATTCATCTTCTTTCTCCATAGCACACCTGAACAAAAAAATGTAGAGATGAATGAAAATCCTGCACCAATAGATCAATAGGCATGCGAACAGACAAGTTTCCACAGCAAATTGGGCATTACCGTAAGAAATTTTACCAAATTGGACAAAATTATAGCTAAAAGGCCTCTATTTTCAGATCCACACATAAAACAAAAAGAGCTAGTTCCGGTTGGAGATTCACTGGACCTGAGACGGGAGAGAGAGCCTAGCTTGAGGAGGGAGATACACCTAAGTCTTCGTTGTGGAGATCCCGTGGTTGCACATGGAAGTGGAGGACATGGGCTGCTGCAGTATTTGGTAAGGGACGTGCTGGTGGAAGTCGAGCTCCATGCGTGCTCCGCCGTCGCAGCCGCGCCGTGGCCGCCTGCTGAGAGAGAGGAGGTGAGATGGAAGAGGCGGCACCGGCGCCGGCGGCAGCCAATCGGGGACGGCGAGCTGCCGTGCTTTCACGAAGAGTATCCAGGGCTGGGGGTGGTGGAGGTCGACGCGCTGAGGGCGAGGACGACGTCGGCAGCTCCTCAGCGAGGCGGCAGCAGGGAGGAGCAGGAGGGGAGGGAGCACGAGGGAGGAGGAGGAGAAGGGGATTGGAGGAGGAGACCCTCCCTGCGTCGGTTGCGGTGGCGCGCCCAGTCGGCGATGGAGGAGCATCCCTCGCCGGCGGCGCCGCCCCTGGCCCCCGGCGCATCGTCCCCGCCGACGACGATCTCGATCCGCAGGACCCGGTCGGAGAAGTTGACCGAGTTGAAGGCGAACTCGTAGCTGGGGCCGCCGCCGCCCGCACGCGAGAAGTCCGGGTCCATCCCCGCCCCTTTTCCTCCAAAGAGAATCCAACCCAATCCGCCACGCGCGCCGCCTCACCTTCGCTGCACCGCGGAACACATCTTCGCCGCCGTCGGAGCCGGAGCCCTAGCCCAGAGGAAGGCCTGCGGAAGCGGCGGGCTGGATGGCGAGGAGGAGGCGAAGGGGCGGGAGCAAAAGGAGCGAGCGGGATTGGGGAGGAGCGGAGCGAGCGGGATTGGAGGAGGGGACCCTGCGGCGATTGGAGGCTGGCGGCTAGGGTTTCACCGGGAGGGGATTCACTTTTATACACCATGCGGGTAAGCAATCGACGGACACGATGAAATCAAATCCTATAAGACGGTCCACATGGTCTGAGCTCTGAGGAGCCTCAGGTTCCAAGCAAGGATGTATTCTTTAGACTAGAAGGGATAGGCGCACCTTGCCGCGCCAGTTTATACACAGGCAAAAAAATGATTTACATGCCTCAAAGTTCTTTACCACGAAGAGACAATAACTCTTACGGAGCAACTGTTAAAATGTGACTTAAACAAATTGATAACTCAAAAAATCGAAGAAAAGAAATCAATTGCGATAATTTGCTACCGTGTCACTATATTCTAAAAACGAAGAATAGGTGCACTCACTAAATACACACTACTCTGCACGCAACATTTCCTTCTAGGCACTAAATTCTCAAGTAGATGCTCTTGAAGTATTCACAATTCTCTGGTATTAAAAAGCTACTGCATCACAAGTCATAGGTGAGTGATCCAAACAGAAGGCATCAAATATACGGTACGTTGATGCATTCTCAATCGGTGGCAATCTCATTGGTATAAGGGGTACCTAGAGTGGTGGGGACGAAGTACATTGTGCGCACATGAAGAGAAACAGTGAAGGTAGAACACAGAGCTGTAGACAGGCGACCTCGTCGCTCTGGTAGGCAAGGTCGATTTCGGGAGAAGGATGGTGATTTGGCAGTGATAAACCATGAATGACAACAACATGTAGTTGTGACCTCGTGTTTGGAATTGTTCGACGACAACAACGCTACCGCATAGGTCACCCAATCAAACTAGCGACACAACTGCTATGCTGTAGATTTCTCGCAACGTTCTTGATGGAGAGGTCCCTGCTGTCAAAGAAAAAGTCGATTCCATACATATTTTGCCCTTTCGGGCCCTCAGCTCTCTCGGCGTCAACGCCGCCATTCTGCGCGCTGCCTGGCTGTCGGATCTTTGCTGCCGCCGACCATTGTAGTCGAGTCCCCAGATAGCCGTCGAGGGTATCAAGGCAATAGAGGAGTCTTGGGAAGGAGGAGGTGGTTGTGAGGGACTGCGAGGGTCGTGGCGGATGCGGAAGAGCCGAAGAGATCTGATAGAGGGTAGCCTGATACTGAATTTGCCCAATCCTAGCGGCACTACAAATCCAATCTTAGAATAAAAAAGCGAATCAGGAGAAGTAAGCGCACCTAGATGTTGACGATGAGGGGAAGCCATCGCAGAGACAAGGTCCAACCCACCGATGCTCACACGCCGCCGCCACCGCCGCTGCCGCAAATGCGAGGAAAAGGAGATGAGGAAGAAAAGAGACCAGGACCGGCAACGGGCGACCTGCAGGAATAGTGCAGCACACGTGGCCACCATAGTTTCAAAAGCCGGATCGGTGACCGAACCTGAGAGGGTCTCGGTTCGCAGTTCACTAGTTAGACTGCCCGGTTCGATTGTTGGTTTTTAAAAATAGAACGGTGTAGAAATATTAATAATCTGTTACATATGAATCTATTTCAAACGGGCGCGTACTTTAAATGACACGAGCTTGCCATTAGACCAGATGCCTAGCTAGGCGTGCTACGAAAGGTCGTTGGTTCGATTCCTCCTCCATGTAATTAATTTTTTCTGCATGGAGAAAAATATTCGGTCACCACATACACACCGACACGTGGGATGCTCCATAGGGCTGGAATCCTAGGGAGCTTAGTTATTGTAGAGATTAGTACAAAGAGTGCAAAATTAGTCTCATAACTTTTATAGTTGGGACTAATTAGTCCAATTTCATCGATTTTCATCTTTTTGATCAAATTTGGATTGGACGCTTTGCAGAAAACCCCTCAGACTCTCGCTAACCCCACTAACCAAAAAACTTGACACGTGGCATTGTAATTACTATGAAATAACCCCTATATATATTTTTATCTAGCATATGCGACCTGGATGAAGGTCCCACTTGTTCTGTAGGTGAAAAAATAAATAAATTAAAAGAGTTACGACGGGATTCGAACTCACGTGCAAACTAGATCTTGTGGCACAACTCGCGCATACCACTACACTGCAGAACGGTTCATGCTATGTTCTACTCCCTCCGTTTCCTTAAGTAGGGCGTATTTATTCTTTGCAATTTTCGTCAAAAAGTAAGGCGCGGGCATAGAGCTGGTGTGATTTTTCCGAACTTAGAGCATCTCCAACAGACGCGCTTCGGCGCCGCGCGCTATATTTTGTATCCGGCGCCAAAAAGGCGTTTTCGGGCGCGGCGCGCTGGTTTTGCTTTTCCAGCCGCGCTATAGTTTAGCGCGCCGAAACGCAGCGCTCCAGCGGACGCCCGAAAACTCCAGCGCGCGCGGCTAGCCGGCGCTAGACAAAAATGAAACCAATATGATAGTTCAAATATAGATAAATACATTGCGTAGAATAAATATGCAAACCAACATGATAGTTCAAATATAGAATAAATACATGGGCGCGTCGGGTGGCAGCTCCGCTTCCGGTTGCGTCGGCGCTTGGAAGGGCGGAGGCGGGGGTGGCAGATGCGCTTCCGGTTGCGGCGGCGCTTGGAAAGGCGGTGGCGGCGGCGCTTGGATGGGTGGAGGCGGGGCCGCCGCTTTCCTCACCCGCTTTGCAGCCGGTTCCCCCTTCTTCCCCTTTTGTGCCGCCGCCGACGCCGCCGGCCGCTTGGCGCCGACCTTGCGCGGCTGCGCAGCAGGCGCCCGCGCGACGCCGTCGACGGAGTTCGCCCGGGGCGCCATGAAAAGGCCGCGCGCGAGACCAACGGGAGGAGCGGCGGCGCCGGTGGAGGTGGCAAATCCCACGCTAGGGTTTGCGGCGGCGCCGGCGAGCGAGGGGTCGCGCAGGTAGGGAGGGGTCGGGGGGACGTCGGAGCGGCCGTCCATCGCCGGAATTTCGCCGGCGGCGGCGCGGGAGGGGCGAGGGCGGGAGATTTCAGCAGCAGTTGGGGGATTCGCGCGCGTTTTTCTTTTCCCCGCGCGCTGGACGGCAGGCCGCAAATAAACCGCCGACGGTACCGCTTCGTCCTGCGCGCGTCAAACGACCGGTATATCCCACACGGGGCGTTTTTGCAGCGTCTGTTGGAGATGCTCTTACCTTACTCGTGCATGCAGCTTTTGGGGTAGAAACGAGGTGCATGCAGCTCCAATAGGCCAAGCAATGACACGCATGCGTCTAACACACAGGAAATTAATGCAGATGGATTACGAGGAGGGTAGAATGGAGACGTTTATTAGGGGCAAGTTTGGAAACTAATGTGCATGCGTGGCTCTCCTTAATAGACGTGCTAGAATCTTTACGCCTTGTTCATGGAAACGGAGGGAGTAGCATATTAGGTTATCACACATATTTAGCACATATACACACGTCCGGAGCTCCTGTCGTGACTCAGCTGGGGTTACAAAGATTATATCAAGCCAAGAAAGTAATAGAGAAGGGGTACTACTTCATGTGTGACGGTGGCCATGACAAGATGGCAGAGTCCGCTATGGCATTGTAGGCGTGCACGTCCGCTAGACCGTGACACGGCAGCTCGCAATTGTTCAATGTGGATTGATATAAAATAGTAACATCCTACCGTAGATCACAGTGCGGGCTGAACCTTTAGACGTGAGCGTCTCAGCGTATTCAGTTTTAAATATTTTCTACAGCTACAGGTGGGACCCGACACCTAGGTTACATACGGCAGAGAAAAGTATATAAGGATTTTTTTGCAAAAGTGTGCATCTAATACAAATTTGGTCAAAAAGGTGAACTTCAGTGAAATTGGACTAATTACTCACGGTTATACAAGTTGTGGGACTAGTTTTACATTTTTTTGAGACTAATCTGCTCCTGTCATACAAGTTGTGTACAAAAAATGTATGTATATACCACTTCTCTCACGTGAGCAAACCCATTCCCTCGTCTCCTCTCGTCGCACGTTGCCGCTGTTGCTTACGTCGCCCGTGCGTATCGATTTGCTGGGACGAAAATGCTGCCGTCGGTCGGTACTCCTGGCCCAAGGGGTCAACGTCCGTCGGGTATCCATCCATCCGTGAAAACGAAAGGCCAACTCAACTTGCAAAGTGTGGACGTAGTTACTCTCCTGTACTAGTACGTGGAGTAGCGTTTTCCGTGGCCTCGCACGAGGTGAGGCTACGTGCACCCGACACGGCGCACATCGTCGACAGCGACGGCACGGGCCCGCGTGGAAGTGACGGGGCGAGTGATTTTCTTTTCGCGAGACGGAGACGGGAGGTGGTGATGTTGTTGTTGGTGACGCGCATCGGGAAGGAACGAACGTGACATGGGGGACCCTACTGCTAGTGCTACTGTACGAATCTACTCGTGGGTGTGCGTGGGGGAAGCAGGTGATCCAGTCGCGCCGTGGCAGTTCAGTTGGTGGGGCCCCGCGCACGGTGCCGGCGGGTTGGATCGGGCTCGGTTGGGATAAAAAATGGTGTGCAACGGCCGACAGAAGGTCGGTGGGGTGGCTGTCGGGCGTGCTTGTCTCCGACTTCCATGCAAGATCAGCCGCCGGGACGCTGTCTGTGCCGTACGTCGGCGGTGACGCCCGATTCAACGGCAACAGTCCGATGCATATCGATGGTCGATCGGCTTACTGCACGAGTCCGCCGCAACAGTGAGACCACGATATCGGCATGGCGATATGGCATCGACACAACACACACAAGGTGTCCCTGTCGTGAATCCCCATTCCCCACTCTACCGATATGCAAATCCACGCTGATACAATAAAAGCGACGGTTAAACAAACGTCTGACGAAGACGGGGAAAACTACCGCAAGATGCATCTCGCCCATGGTAGAAAGGAAATGAACGGATAATAAGAATCACCTCTTCAATCCCGCGGTCTTGGAAATTAAACCGGGCGATCCCTACAACGAACATCGAACTGCTCAAGAGAACATCAGAAGAAAAGAAAATACAAGGGCAAGAAGGTCAAGCTAAGTACAAAGACTAAAGCATGCCGCTTGAAGCACAACAATGAGCGCCATCTTCTGCTGCAACGGGAGGCAGCACCGATACTTCAAACGCATGATGGCAACATGCAACGGAAATGACCAGATCACATCAGTCCCACCTACGCCAGGAACCAACACCCGAGTGCACGACCGGCCGACGATAACAAGAGACTCGCAAGAAACTGAAATATAGGAGGGACAACATTGACAATGCCTCCAAGGAGGAAAACGACATCCGTAGACGTCATCGCCGCCGCAAAGACCAAGGCCCTGCACAACTTTAATTACCGCCCACTACACCAACCTCGAAACACTATGTGGCCGAGACAGAGCCCAACTCAAGACAAACTTGACTAGGATGAAAACACCGTTGGTGCCCGAGGCCAAGCAACAACCCCGACAACCTACCCTGGCCTCGAGATTGGCCAAACTAACTAGGCAGACCACCGACTAAATGAAGCCAAGGCGACCGCAAAGAAGATCACTTCAGGCCAGGGATCCCGAGGAGGAAACCAACGTCGATAACGAAGCAAGAGCACTCCTAAAGAAGGGAGGTTGGCAAAGGAACGACAAAAGACAGTGCAACTCAGCAAACCGAGGGGAGGAGCATGGATGTGACGCCCCAAGAGGAAATGGCGCCCGTGGGCGTCGTCATCGCTAGCAAAGATGACACCTTGCCCAACTTTCGCTGAAGCCCACCCACGCGAAAAGGCCAACTACACCTCGGGACGACGACGAGAGGACATGGTAGCAGTCTATGGGGTAGGCAGGGGATTGCTCTAGCCAAAACACACAAAAATCCGAGGAGAGAACAAAAGGAGGGGAGGACCGCGAGCCCCTGCTCTGGCCCATGCGGCATCATGGATCTCACACAGAGACCGCGTCACGTATACCCCAACACCACCCCCTCCATGCTGATTGAAGGTGACAAGCCCTCGCAGGACCACTCACACAACGAGGAGCCGTCAAACGACCAGCATCAGCCGCCAGAGACACCACCTCTGCACCAAGATCTCAACCGCCTAGAAGAAGTGCGGCATGGTCCCTACTACGTCGTCGATGACGCGGACCCTACAACACCACCCTCTGCCAGAAAAGTTCCCAAACCTTAGAGGTCACTCCACCCAGAAGGGCCAGATCCAGATCCGAGCGCCCACTACCACGACGGAGAGCTTGAGCTACTAGAGATGCTGACCTTGAGAGGGAGGGGCGCGGGAGAACTAGAGAGACTCATCGACCAGCGACCTCGACGATGAAGGGTGAACCCCAACACAACACCCACCTCCACGCCACCGCACGAGGGCCACGAGGCCAAATCCCTGCCGCCCATCATCGGTGCCACGCAACCTTGTCCGACGGAGGCCTCCAGGAGCGACGAGGCATGGGGAGGTATCAAACGGGTCAATAGTACACTACAAATCGACAAACGGGTCAATGACCGATCAATCCCTCCTCTGCACGAGCCTTTAGATCACAATTCTCCTCAGTGGTCGCCTCACCACCTAGGGGCAGAGCTGGAGCTCGGAATGTCAAAACGACAACAAGAAAGAAGGCCGCAAACAAGACGACATCATCATCTTGCTCAATGCAATAAACACTTGCCGAGTCCATGAATGTGGTCTCATCGAACTCATCTCGCAACGAGTTGAGGTACCAAAAGAATGATGAAAGGTGGCCGACCTTCTTTGAGGTGCAAGCGAGAAGCTTAAGATCATGTCCACAAAAGACCATGTCCACCGACACGAGCGACATGGACTCGGATCGGCAGGCTTGGTTTGCTCGTGAATATAAACGCATCATGGAGAGGAAAGAATTTTTTTTAATGTATTTTGGTAGCCGGACTTGGTTGCCGACCATGACTTTTGATAGTCAAGACTTTGATTAGGTGCCTGTATTGTGAGTTCATTGTGTGTTCTTATTCTAGACAACATTAAGTCAAAATGAAAATAATAGGAAAAAATTGAGTACGGGCCGAGTGGTTGGGGACGTCGCTAGCCATAGACGTGCATGTATTATACATACATAATTTAGTAGTACCGTCTTATAAACAAGGCAAGGTGGTTGGAAAATCCACATCGGGATTTGGATCGCCAAAGACAATGCTAGGGAATCCACTTTTGCGTGTCCGAGCGATCGTGACAGACACAGAACACAGGGAGAACACGACTCTTCATCAGGCGTAAATAAAAGAGAGAATGGTCGGTAAAGAAAATCGTGTCGTGGTCGTGGTGGTGTCTAATCCGAAAACGCTTCCCACGGCACAGTAGGGCAAAAGGCCGGTTGTTCGTTCCTTCCCCCAACGGTCGAAACGGCCGGCCGGACATCTCTCTGCCCCACGTCGCCCCCCTAGCTAGCCAGCTAGGCTAACCACCGGGTTCCTGTCAAAAGAAAAAAATCATAAACATTTTTACCGTGGCATCAAGGGACGGCGTGGCGCGATCGCCATGATATGATTCACCCGGAAAGATGGGGCCAGAATTTGCCATTGCCTGCCACTTTCAGGCCGGAATTGCAGCAGCTGATCGATACCGGCAGTTGTTACGCCATGGGTACCACTACGGAAAGACTCCCTTCGCGAAGGGAACTGCACTTGTCCGAGTGTGCCACATGGTGAGTGCGGACGCAGCCAAAGTCCCAGCGTATGGTCGTCTGCCCGCGTACGACGCTTTCCCACGCACGCGTACATTTTCGCGTCGGCGGAAGTCCCCCGCGACGCGTACATCTTCATAGCTTTCCTGCGTACGCTGCCTCTGTAGGTTTTTGAAGCATCTAGCATATAGTAGGGAGTACAAATAAAGCAGAGCACAGTGTACACGCTACACAGAGAACGATGTATAAAACTATATATAAAACTAAATAATACATCTAAATCTCTCTTATACATCGGTATATAAGTTGGATAAAGAAACTTGCCACCCCCATACTTCGTATAGAAGATACGTGTACAAACTATACATAATAGGGAGTACAAATTAAATCTAAAACTCTCTTGCATACCGGTATATAAATTTGGGTGCTTGCCACCCCACCCCCAATCCTAAGTAATATATACAAGTTATAAGTTTTTTTTAATCTAGCGGCTCGGATTCGTCCCCCGTCGCCGCTACCGCGGCGTACGGGGGGACTCAGCTAGCGTCGACGAGCGATGAAGCCTCCGTACCCTAACGCCTACGCTAACGCGCCACATGAAAGTATAGAGTATATACAATAGAAAGTACAGAATAGTGCGATTCGGATGTACATCCGCGCGTACACCCACGCGAACCTGCTGTACATCCGCGCCCAATTCATCTGTACATCCGCGTGCACATCGTCGTACATCCGCGCACATATCGTTGTACATCCGCGCGAAAGATAACAGAAAGTACAAAACTACACATGATGTATAACTACAATGCTACCGAGTGTACAAACTATATAGAACCGGTAGTAAAAAAAAAGTTTCTCGAAACCTATCAACATGGGATCTAGTTTTGAAGATCTCGACGCGAGGATCTCAAATATGAAAACGGTTCGTAATTCTAAAATACGGTTTTAGAGATATTTCATTTAAAAAAAACGAATCTAAAATAAATGCGTTTTCACCCATCCGTACTCCAACCGGTGGGATGGGAAAATCCCACCAAAACTCTAGTGTTGCCACTTGTCACACATGCAAACACCCACGAGGGACCAAATGAGAAGAAGGCACCACTGACGCGAGGAGAGCGGAGGAAAAGTTTACTTTACAAGGGAACCATCCGTCGGGGGTCTTGCCATTTCTGCCTCCTCGTCCATAATCATGGATCCATTCCCCGGCCTGGTCCACCACCACCACTAGATCGAGCACCACCGAGCCCAGTCTACTCCTCGTATAATTCTGCCCGCTTTATTCCATACACGCATGGCACATCATCATACTTCTTTCTTTCTTTGCTGCACCCGGCCGCCAGCCTGTAAGGCTGCTTGTAATATACTGCTATCTTACTGGGAATATGCAACAGCTAGAGAAAAGAACAAAATTCTAAATTCTTCTGATAGTAACCAATGTGGCAGCAGGGTGACTGGCTAGCTCCTTCTGGTCTCTTTATTAACGACAGTAACGGTGGATTAGTCTGGACAAGGGTATTTACACGATGCTACCACGCGGGACGGAGAACAAGACCAGAAGCTCACAAAAATTATGACGACTAGCGGGGCCAAGGAGGGCTACTTACTCTTCTTCAAGTTTCATCAGAACGGAAAAAAAAGAAAGAGACAGGGTGCGCAGCTGTTTCAGAATCATAAGCTAATTAACCAATCTTCTGATCACAAACGAATAAACCCCTCTGACGTTTCAGATGTCAGCGTGCTCCACCGGCCGTTGATGGCTCGAGGTATCTTGGTTCTCCAGAGGCATGTACTGAGCCATGATCGCGCGGATCTCCGAATCCATGTAACTCTGCCACGACATTATCCAGGACACACAAAGTATCAGTCTCCAATCCCATCCCATAAATTAGTGCAAAGTCTTTGTACAACAAACTAGCAAATAATTTGGTTAAATACAAGGATGGGGAGTTGTTTACCCGTAGTCGATACTTGTAAACTGCATATGCTCCAACTCCCGCGAAACCGAGGCCGAAGAAAATAACCCACAGGAAGCCCCAGCCCACGGATGAACTGGCAACTTTGCCTGCACATAAAGGCGTCAGATTAGTCCGTCCAAGACAAAGTACTGTTTGAACTGGAACCATCCTCCTTGTTACTGACATTTCAAGGATGACTAAGGGACTACTCATGTTTCAAACAATTTGCTGGAATAGAAAACTGAAACTACGGCGATAGCTGACTGAACCATGTAGTAAGGCTACAAAAAGGGTTCAGGTTTGGCAACTCACTGATACAAGTGTCATGCTCTCTTATGTACAGCATGTTGCTACCACCACAGCCACACTCGTAGCTTCCCCACGTATTCTCACAGTTGCAGTCCTTGCACTGGCAGGAAAGCCTCTCTTTGCACTCATCAATATCTGCAAGCGTCATGCAGAGAGATGTTACATGTGTATGGAAGTAATTAAGTAGCTCAAAATTTCAGCACTTGTGCCGCCGTTCTAGGTTAGCCGGTACTAGTTTATAGGATGAATATCTGATGTCACAAATATCAGCCTTGCAACATATGTTTAAACGCACAATCTTGCAACATATGTAAACATGGAATAAATGTTGCAGAACAAATATTCCTCACACCAATACCTTCGCAACCGTGTATGCCATCACCCTTGAAACCCGGTGGACATTTGCAGCCTTTAGCTTCTTCATTCTGTAGATTTCCTAGTATCAGTTCTGTACTGCAGTACACAGCAGCCACAAGCAAACAGCAAACAAGATATCTATGAGAAATGATCTTACGGAGCAGGCAGAGACAGACTTCCCGTTCCTGGTTTCCTTCCAGCAGCCTCCATTGTTGATTTGGCATCTACCTACACCAGAAGCTGCCCAACGAAAACATCTTGGGCATAAGAATAAATGCATAGAAAGAGTCCTATGAGAGCCATTTTGGTTCAGTGAAGTCATGCCTTATGGAGTTGCTACCAGCACAACTTCACAAAGTAAATTGCAAAAGTATACCTTCACAGTGAGTGTACCCGTCACCAACAAACTTTACACCATTGACAATTGGGCATTCACAAACTCTCCCGCGGAAGGTATCCTATAATATATCACCAAGGAAATTACAAAATGTGCACCAGACAGAATAAGCCAGAGATAAATAATTTCAGCAGCATTCCATAATGAAGACCCACCTTGCATGCAGTAAAATTATTACTATTGTCCAGCCAGCAACCTCCATTGTTCTCCAAACATTGATTTGTTTGGATATCTATGCACAAGAGATGAAGCCAAAAAAAATTAAATTCATGAAGATAAAGTGTAGGTAATCGAAATTGGAAAAAATTCCACAAACCTTGAGTCAAACAAATATCAGGTTCGGTAGTCTCCTCGAATCCTGAGCATATTGCTCTTAGAACAGCTCTTTTATCCAGCTTTCCTAAACAGTAAGATAAACATAAACATAGATAGCATTGAGCTAAAACGGAATGCACAGTAGGACACTGGACGCACCTCTGTATTGTCTGTTATTGACGACAAAAGTCGGTAGTATGGTGACATCGCCTCGAGCACCATGGCCAATCTGAAGGAAAAAATGCATAACGATCAGTCTGTCATTAAGTAAAGAATGCATTATGGTTTATGAGTTTATCAAAAGTCCCACTTGAGCATCTTGTTCTGCTTTGAGCACTGGGTTGTCCTCGTCGGCGTCAGGGTCTCCCACGCACTTGTTAATCTTGTCAATGTCCATTCCTGTATAAAAGACAGAACGACCAAGATTTTTTACGAACATCAGCGCGAACAATGGCGTAACTATAACGAGCAAAAGTTAAGTTGACCCACTTACCAAGCGACTTGATAACACCATTCGCGCAATCCCGCGTGTATTTCTTCTCCTTCATCGGGCACCTGATCGCGAAGTCGTGCACGTAGTCCCACCACAGCCACGGTTTCCGGCTCTCATTAGCAACCTTGAACAAGCAGATCTGGATGAGGTTCTGCACCACGACATCTTTCCCGTCGTATCCCCTACTGAAATCCTGCTCTGGGTCCGGGGCGCAGTATCTCCCGTGGTTGATGCACTGCGATCTGCACTGCTTGCTCAGGATGAAAGCCTCGGGGCAGTACCAGGTGATGTAGTGGGGCGCGAACTGGGTGTAGCCCCTCTGCTCGAGGACCTGTGCCACCCCTCTGAAGTTCCTGACGAAGTTCATCTGCATGTCACACTTGGCACCGCACTCATCGTTGCTGTTCGTCCAGAACTCGTACTCCACCCGCTCGTCGGGGTGCGGGAGGGACTCCCTCCAGTCGAGGAGGACGTTCACCATGTCTCCATTTTCCAGCGCGGTCTTCAGGTCGTCCCCGAATCTCTTGGATACGAGCGCTGAAGGGACGGTGATGTTCTCTAGGTGCTCCTTGCCGGCAGATTCTGGGGTATCCATAGTGATCAGAGGCTCTGCTCTGTCGTCGGCGACAAGGACCGCAGCAGCTCCGGCAGTTTGCGCATTCCATCCCTTGGTTGTGAAGTAGCAGTCTGCACGTCAGAGAAGTAAATCAGCTTTATTATTTTGGTAATGATCTAAAATAGTAGCCAGTGAGATTAAAACATTTAAGATGTAGGAGAAAGAAGATTTAAGATGAATAATAACCATGATAACAAATTTTAGATGATAACATTGTCATGGTACGGTAGCTATATATATGCTCAGTCAACAACTATGGCTGAATAGTATTATGAAAGATTTAATCAAAACCTTTCTAGGATAAGGCCCCGCTTGGTTCCTAGTATATTAGTCCATACCGGGGTAGAAAATTACGGACGCAGCTAGGTCCGTTTTCTTTCCCCTTCCGATTGACCTGGCACTGAGAAATACGGGTGTAGATATTTACCGGCGGAAAACTAAACAAGCTTCCAAGCGGGGCCTAATGGTACTGAAGTCTGTAGTGGAAATTCAGTTCTTTTGGACATTACCAGTTGTGGATTTTCTCAGAAACAACTCACTGAAGACTTTATTTATATATTTATTTATTGCAAGATGGGATATTTATTCCTAAGGGCCCGATTGGTTCACCATTTATATTTCCCCGGGGTGGAAAATGACGGATCGTATCGTAAAGATACGAA
Source organism: Puccinellia tenuiflora (assembly GCA_012064385.1). Taxonomy (NCBI): domain Eukaryota; kingdom Viridiplantae; phylum Streptophyta; class Magnoliopsida; order Poales; family Poaceae; genus Puccinellia; species Puccinellia tenuiflora. Next base: position 357,421 of record QRDG01000295.1, on the reverse strand, counting down.
CGTTTGGAGGCCCGTGAAATATTACCGGCGGTTTCTGGCCGTATTTTTTTTATACGGCCATCCAAGCGTGCCCTAAAGGGTGGTGCCAGATATGACAGGAAACTGAATAGTTTGATGCTGAGAATTAAATTAGCAAATACTACACCCTGATACACTCAAAGGTGAAAGCACAATAACTATATTTAAACATACCTAACTACTACTCCGGCAGTGTTAACTGAATACAGTTATGCAAGTATGTCTGAACCTCTCCACTCAAAGAACATGAGCAACCAGAGGTTCTTAATTGGGAATTAGGACCCTATTACATAACGGAATGTTTGGCTAGAAGGAAAGATCCCAACTACCATTGAACATGTAAAACTATTAACATGCCATAACTAGTCTCTAAGTTCTAGTGCACGAGTGGCATCTCTGGCTGACAGAAAGAATTCACGCAAAGAAACAACTCGCCGAAGACAATAACTACACTCGAACATACTTAACTGGATTTTAAACAAACCCCGCAGTGCTAAATGTGTACAGTGTCTGACAAATACCTCTCCACTCAAAGAGCATGGGCAATTAGTTGCTATTTAATTATGAATCTGGATCAAATTCAATTCCAGAATGTCCAACAGAAGGAAAGATCCATACCAACCATTCGAGCATCTCTCGCCGGGGAAGGTATTCACCCAAAGAACATGACCAAGACTCAGCCACATTTTTTGTATACATAAGACGTAACCAAGAGAGAGAACCCATGATTTCATATTTTCATGGTCAAATCCTACTTTCAGGTCCTAATTTAAAACGTGTGGATTCTAATTGCTAGGACAAAAATGGAAAACGCAGCTGTGTAAATTATTAATCAAATTACTCAATCTGACAAGTGGAATGAAGAAAAAAACGTTTAGAAAGGAACAGGTTCTCGATTTCTCGCTCACCTCGCTGACGAAAGTATTCACTCAAAGAACATGACCAAGAGTCGATCCGTTTTTCTAAGAACAAAAGAGATAGAGAATCCATACCTCCAAGATCCGACCCGGCCCTAGAGGAGGGCTAGCGGGGCGGCCTCCCTGGGCCCTAGGATTCAAGGGCCCCAGCGGCCATAGAATATGCAGCGCGGAAGAGTTCAGTTCATGCGGCGGCGGCGGCGCCATGAATGAAGGTCGAGAGCTATTTTCTCCTGCCATTCCGCGAGATGAAGACGAAACAGTATTTTTTTCCTTACGAAGGGATATGGGCCTTTTACTTTATTACAAACAGGGACATGGGCCTTTGTTATTTTGGGTAGCTACGTAGGGACCTGGAGATAGGTTTTTTTTTTACCGAAGCCTCAAAAAAGCGTGCAGTCGTTCTCAAAAAAAAAAAAAAAAAAAAAAAAAAAAGTAAGCGTGCAGTCGGTAGCCTGGATGTGTACACAATTTTACACACTTTTCCGGTTGCATTGGGTACCAATTTCTGCACAATGGTCAACCTAGTGCCAATAGCAGATCCATACCCATACGTGGCAACGCGGTAGCCGGTTAAGCAGCGATGGATCTCCGTGATCTGCTCGCTTTGATGATATCTGGCGTAGGTGTTTGCAATAGGGGTGAGCAACGTAGTGGCTAGGTCTCGAGATGGTGATGGAATTTCTAAGGCTGGCAGCGACATGGGACGCCCTCTCTCAATCTTCAGGTCGGGTTCAATACGGCTTAGCAGGTGGTACACACGAGACTAGAGGCATCGTGTCATGCATGTCGCCTGTAGGTGCTACGCATGGTGTATTTGGCGGAGGTGTCAAGCTATGCACGTTGTTGTTGGATCGAAAGGGGTGCGATATTGACTAAAAGCAAGGCAATATGAGACGTTTCCATTTCCCGACATCTCCTTCAGCGGTATCCGGGTAGCGAGGTGCTGGTATTTGGACACATGATAATGGTAGAGGGGGCTACAACGACTAGCATGCCCACTCCGATGAAAACACAAAATTTCAGATCAAGCAATGTCGACATGCGCATGCGTAGTGCCTATGCTGAAGTAAACTCGGCTTTGCGGATGAAATCCCGAGATTGACCTATGGTTGGACTCGTCATCATCGGCGCACTTGCGATGATTCCTTTTTTTAAGGTTTAGCCTAAGAGTTATGCACTTTTCGTTTGTTTCAGTCTTTTGGCATGGCGTTAATGGTTGTCCGATGGAGTTACTGCCACGAGGCTTATGACCTTGGGATTTCTTCTCGAGGTCGACTTTATTCGGCTACTAGATTTTGAATAATAAATAATATATAGTTTTGGTATATCAACCGACTAAATTCAAACATATACGTACAGATCCTTTTCGGATAAAACACTAGCAGGACTCGCTCAAAGATCAAAGCACAACACTACATTCAAACATATACTCGTACTTAACTAGAACTCTAACAACCCCGTTGTGTAACTGAATACAGCTATGCAACTATGTCTGAACCTCTCCGCTCAAAGAACATGAGGAGCCAGATGCTATTTAATTAGGAATAACGACCGAATTGCATAACCATATGTAAGGAAAAATCGACACCATCCACTTGAACAGGTACAAATAACAGCATGCCATAGCTAGCTTCTAATACGCGAGCGTACGTAACCCTGAGGAAAGTATTCACTCAAAGAACATGACCATGACTGAATCACATTTTTCACACAAACAAAAGAGATAGAAAACCCATACTTCCAATGTTCAAAATCCTAGGGCCGGATTCCAATTTAAAACGTCCAGAAAATGAAGGAGAAAGTAGGTGTTTTAGATTATTCATTCATGCATGTTGTAGTCGTAATCGCTAGGACGAAATTAAGGAAACGCACGTGCACTTGCCGATTAAACGAAATTACCCGATCTGACGACTGACAAGTGGAAAGGAGATTTAAAGAAAGAAACCGTCCAGAAAAAGCATTATGAACATGTGCTCGATCGATCTCTGTGGCGCGTGCTCACCTCCGCGATCGACGAGGAGGAAGACGGGGAGCCCGCCGGCCTTGGGGTTGAAGGAGAGGCCGGAGTCGGCGAAGTCGTTGCAGGCCTTGGTGTTGGCCTTGGGGTAGACGACGACCCCGTGCATGGTGCCCCCGTACTGCGGCATCCCGAAGTTGCCGATGGCGCACTCGTAGACGCCCCGGAGCGCGGCGGGGGAGGTGACCCGCAGGCTGTTCTTCTCCACCACGAACCTCGCCTCCGCCGCCGCGAGCGCCAGGGCCAGGAGGATCAGAGCCCGCCGCCATACCGCCGGCCACGGCAGCAGCAGCGACCTCCCTCCCATCTCAGTTGTCAGGCCGGCCGCTCGATCCCTCTGCCACCCGGCGGCCTTCCCCTGACCGAAACAAGAACAGGGAGGAACCCGATCGATCGAGGTCTGGAGAATGGAGGTGCGATCGATGGATGGATGGATCGAGAAATCGAGATCGATGAGGAAGTGAAGCGATTTGTGGGTGGCTTGTGGGCGGAAAAGGCGAGCGTGGCTTGGGTGCGAATGAAGGATGGATGGATTTGACCGGGGGTTGGGAGGGAGAGGCCGATGGAGCAGTGGCGTGGTCTGTGGTGTGGAGTGAGAAGAGATGTAGAGCGCGCGGGAGGGCGGAGGTACGTGGCGGGGGAGGCATGGCCTCCTCGTGTGGGGGGGTTGGAACGCTTCCAAGGCCCGCGCTAGTTCTTCCGTGGAAGCAAAGCGACCGCTCCCGCCTTTTCCTTGTGTGTTTCTGTCCGTGTCCGTGCGTGGTGACGATCGACGACACAAGGTTTTTTTTGTTGGGATTTGCTAATTCTCAGGCGTCTGATTTTTTCTTATGTCTCAATCACCCACAAAAATATGCATGAGTTGCACTTTCTGTGAGAAATGTGCAATTGCACTTTTCTGTCAGAAAAGTGCAACTCGTTCCAGTTGCACTTTTTTTGAAATGTAGTTGCACTTTTCTGAGGTGATTGAGACTTAAGAAAATCTCATTTATATCTCAGTCACCCACAAAATGTGCTTGAGTTGCACTTTTCTGGGAGAAATGTGCTGTTGCACTTTTCTGACAGAAAAGTGCAACTCGTTCTAGTTGCACTTTTTTGAACTATGGTTGCATTTTTCTGAGGTGATTGAGACTTAAGAAATTCTCAGTCAACTGAGACATAGGCAAACCCTTTTTTGTTTTCTGGACGGGACGCTGTGATGCTTGCGGGATCGATGATCGCCTTTATTTGCGTCCGCTGCTTGTGCTTGGAGAGTGAGACGAGACTGTTAGTATGCAGAACGAGACCACTAGAAGTACTCACCCAAGTCCCACTTATAGTTTATTTTGCTATTTATAGTGTCAATTTGAGACCAAAAGGTCTCTCTGCCATCGCCGATGGCTGCTTTCCCTTACCTCCCGAGAGATAGAGCGAAATGACACGCGGCTGATAAGTACGAAATGAAATTCAGAAATAAAGGCTAACTCGGCCCAAAGCAAGCCTAGACAATGAAATCAACACACCACTGCTCTGAGATACGAGTAACACAAAAGGGATCGGACGCCTATAAAAGTGACTCTGCACCAATTGTAAAAGGAAAAAGTTCATTCTAAACCTTAAACTCGTAGAGGTTAGACAAATCAAAACCTAAACTCGAAATCCCGGTCGTTGGTACCCCGAACTTGTGAATCCCGGTCTATTTTGAAATATGTAATCCCAACGACTAGCTGGTAAATAGGAAATATGTAATCCCAACGCTAGCACGTCTACGTAGTTTTCTCAGTTTAGCGCCGCCTACTGTGCACCAACGCTCTTGTGTGTGGAGGTGAGATGTCTACTCGAAACACTCTAATTAATTCATGCATTCGATCCTTATATGTGAGTTATGCAAGCTGCTAGTGCTGTAGTGCAGGGCTACACGCATTGTAGCATAGTCTATGTTGATGAATATAATATATTCTTGATACCATGGATGCCCCGTTCTATGCATATCTCACCGGGTGAGGCCTTTGTCTTAGGAAAAGTAAAGCTCCTCTGGTTGAAACTGAGGTAAGAAGAAGCACAAGGTTACAACACCTAAAAACAAAGATTTTAGGAGAAGTACTTCCAGGAATAGAAACTGTGTCAGCTGTAATTCTAGTCCTCCTATTATTCCTGCAAAGATTGTTAAGAACCTTAGCATGTCCGTTTATAAGGTCGCCCCTAGAAATTGCACTTATGAAATTTTACTTGAAAATGGAAAGAAGAAAAGGTGCAAAAGGAGGGAGAACCCGAAGATCAGGAAAAGGAGCCTGAAGCTCAAGAGGAGCACTGACATTCATGTCTAGAATCCAAAAGTTCAATTTCATCTTTTTAAATGGAGAATCCCCAGTATTATTTTGTAATATTTAGTGCTTCTTGGAACCTCTCTAGGCCTAGTCCTTTAGATGTTTGTCTTTAATCCTTCACTCCCAAGTTCTTGCTTTTCGGAGATTGTGCTATGATAAGCTGTATGACTTTAAGACCATTGATGCTCTAGATATGTGGTTCAAGACCCTTTTATGTTATAATGAATCGATCCTAAAATGTTTTCAACTGGATTATAAGAGGTATCAATGATCAAGATAAGAGGTTGGTAGTTGCCAATAAAATAGAAGAATCTGGATGTGTAATTATCTGCCTTTAGTAAACAAAGAGAGAATTATTTGACAGTGCTTATGTTAGGAATTTCTACCCAAGAAGATTAAACAAATTTGATTTTGTGCCTTCAGTAGGTCCATCTGGGGGACTTTTTATCGTGTGGAATGAATCTATTTTCAAAGGAGAAACCCTATTAAAAAATTCTTACTCAATTTATGTCAAATCCACCTCTGTCCCTACCTCTGAATGTTAAAGACATGCTTCACTTTAATGAAGCCACTAGGTTCCAAGCTCCAGTAGAAATCCCAATGAATGGAAGAGAATTTACATGGACCAATATGCAAAATGCTCCCTTGTTACAAAAACTGGACTAGGTCTTCTCCTCTGAATCATCCTGGGACTATCAATTACCCTTACACTTTGGTGTATCCACTCTCTAGACCCATTTTAGATCATACTCCTTTCAAGATTCAGATTGGTACTTCTATCCCAAAAGCTTCCATTTTCAGATTTGAAAACTTTTGGTTGAATCATCATGATTTCAAATTAAGAAGTTGTTGATATCCCATAAGCATAGGGGATCGCAGTAATCTTCACGGGTAGTGTAACCCAATTTATTGATTCGACACAAGGGGAGCCAAAGAATTCTTAGAGGTCTTCGCAGGTGAGTTGTCAATTCAGCCACACCTGGAGAAGCACAAGTAACACAAGAGGGGTGAAAGTAGCAGTGATTTAAGAAGAGTAGTAACAGTAACACGAAAGCAATGATGGTGGAAAATGGACCGGGGTTCATAGTTTCACTAGAGGTAACTCTCTTATGCAAATAATTATGCATTGGGTGAACAAATTACAGTTGGGCAATTGACAAAACTGACTAATTAATTATGACAAAGCATTCAAGTCTATGAATCATACATAGGCATGTGTTCCGTATATAGTTGTATCTACTCACAATGAGAATTCGTACAACATCTTTTATCCTACCTTCCAGTTTCTGCCGGGCCAATTAAGGAACGTATGGTAATTAAGGTGCTCCTTTTAATAGAGCACCGGAGCAAAGCTGACGTGCGTGTACCCTTCGGGTGCCCCACGGTTTGGATACCTGGTGTTCAAATGTCGTCACGGCCCACGGAACAAGGCCAAAGAGAAGGCCCATACCGAAGGAAACAAGCCCAAGATTAGACAAAGACAAGGTCGGTTACGAATTGTAACCCTAGTCGGTAGAGGTTCCCGAGACCCAGACCTACTATTTAAAGGCTGGGAGGGCTACCGGCTAGGGACACGTTGATACGAGCCACCGAAACCCTAGCGAGATCGCATCTCTCGATCTCGCCATTGTAACTCCTCTGTAAGCTCCATCCATCAATACCAGACAAGCAGGACGTAGGGCTTTTACCTTCGGGGGCCTGAACCTGGGTAATTCTTGCTTGTCAGCCGACGAATCTACCAACACCACCATCTTCTCCTCTTTTCTAAACCCAAGGATGACCTCTGAGGGATTTGGCGTGGTAACCCCATGTCAATTGGCGCCGTCTGTGGGAAAGACTGGTGTTGGATCTACGGATTCGGCGGCTTCATCATCGACAACCGGCGACTCGCCGGATCTGCAATCGCCGATCTTCTTCGGCTCTCTGGGATTCAGCCCGCACTCGCCGGTCACGCTTCCGGCCTTCGTGGATCTGCACGCAGGCGTGGATGTAAGCTTCGGCGAACTACGCTTCTTCGTCAACAAGTGGGGCACTCTCCGCCTCACGGACGCACCGCACATCGCGGCAACATCACTTGCTACCTCATCGACCGCTGCGGTGGAATCCTCCCCATCAACGGTTGCGTCGGTGTCCGCCATGCCCTCCGACAACGAGTTCTCGGGCGATTCGCTCGAGGAGATCGCGTCGTTCTCGACTGCGACAACGCGATCTTCATCGCCAACCACCACTCTCGCGCGCACGACTGAGTGGGCAGTCGTGCCCTATACTTCATCGACTTCGCCATCGAGCCCTTCGGACTTCGCCGACGGAAATCAAGAAAACTTCGAGTCCGTCTTTAGAGACGACTCGGACCTGGAGGAAGTTCCGCGCATCCTCCCCATGCAAGTGTACATGACAGCACCCGCGGGACCAGCCGCAGGACCAGCCGCGGGAACGGCTATCATAACGGCAACATCACCATGGCGCTCCACCCGAGCCACGCACATACCCGTTCATAGTAACTCTGCAGAACGGACGAGCTTAGCTCCATATCACCCAAGCTATGAGTGAAAAGGCAATAAAGGCGTAGAGGATGGTGCTCCGGTGGAGGATGCCACGGCTGAAGACCTGCAATGCTAACAGTACCTGCTATGGCAGGAAGCATCAAGCTGAAGGAGCAGGAGAGAGTCCTTGCGGAAAGAAGAAGGCAAGCCAGCCTGTCAAGCGCGCGACGGGCGGATTTATCCGTCCAATCATCAGGGCAATCTCAACCCTCTCGCGACCGGCCTCGCTATCTGCGTATGCCGGAGGGGGCAAGGACCACCGTCACTCGCAACCTGGAGGACTCCTTCATGTCTCTGGAGGACGGAGGAAAACCAATTCCCAAAACAACTACTGGCGCTCTCATGTCGGTGGCTACGTACCTTCAAGCGACACAACCTCCGGAGAACGATCCTAGGGCGGCTTTGCGCCGCCAGCAAATAAAATTCGTCAGCATGGCTGGTGCGGAGTTGATACCAGAAGAACCACCACAACAGCCGCAGGAGCAGCGGCTGCTAACAACGCGCCTCCGCGGCGCCAACAAAGCCCACGGCATGAACCGCGGACCCGCGAACGAGGCGACCGCGAGATCAGGAGGATCGCATCACATGTGTAAACAACGAGCATGCTGCTCATGACCGAGAAAACCGCGCCACCCGCGATCGAATGCATCGTGCAACTCGCGGACGAGAAGACTGATATCACCTCGCGGAAGGTGAAGACGCACGCAACGTCATCACGCAGAGCAAGGTCAATAAGAACCGCTCGAGACGGGCTGCACACGACACGAGCAGCGATGATCCAGACTTCAAAGAGGATTTCGAACCTTGCGGAGCACTATGCTTCAGTCGCCGTATCCGAGAGGCAAGGATGCCAAAGGATTTCAGATTAACATCTGAGACTCCAAAGTATGATGGTCTGCAAGAACCCTCCGCTTGGTTGGAGGACTACCTCACGGCAGTAACTTGCCAGAGAGGTTCTACTTCCACGGCCATGCAGTACATTCAACTCATGCTCTCAGGGTCCGCCCGAGCCTGGCTTAAAAGCTTGCCGCGGGGAGCATATACTTGCTGGGAAGATTTCGATGAAGACTTCATCCGCAACTTCGTCGGCACATGCAAACGACCCGCCTCGTTCGAAGAACTTCGAGCTTGCAAGCAGCGATCGGACGAGACGCTACGCGAGTACATCCAGCGGTGGACCCTCCTCCGTAACTCGGCAGAGAGGATCTCAGACGACAACGCGATATACGCGTTCACCCGAGGCGTCTATCGACTCGAGCTAAAGGAGGCGCTCGGAAGAGTAAAGCCGAAGACTATCGCTCACCTCATGCAAATTGCTAATGAGTGGGCAGACGGAGAAGATTCTATACGCAACAAGCGCGGTGGCACACCCGCGGAGAACGGCGACCAAGGCCACTGGAGTCACCGCAGCAGCGATCGCCGCCGCAAGCGGAAGTCGCGAGCATATGATGACAACGAAGGTGCAAAATTTGTGGCGGCGGGTTTTCCTCGATAGCCGCGAGCAAAGAAACTGTGACAAGCAGTCGCTATGAAATCGGCAGCCGAACAACCGGTTATAAGGACAACAAGAACATCAAGCAGGAGTGGCGACCACGCCAGTCGCACAACGGGCGAGTGCCGCGCCCTCCCCCTACCTTGCAAGGAGACTGCAGGTTCCACATGTTCAGGGATGAGCATGGCAACCTCACGTCCTCTCACCTCATGAAGGATTGCGAGGGTTTTCAAGAACTGCATGCGCAGTATACACGCCTCCTCCAGCAGCAGGCGCAAATCGTACCAGGTGCGCCAGCCATCGGAGCACCATCTGCCCCAGCCCTGCGCCCACCAGGACAAATGACGGGAGCTATTCAGCTCCAACCACGCGTCGAGGAACCTCAAGCAGGTGAAGACTCCTACCCAAAACCCGTCGGGCGCATGTTCATGATACAGAAGGGACACCCTTCCAACCGGGACCAGAAGCTTATAACGAGGCAGGTGCACCTCGCCGTCAAGTCACCACCGGTGCTGCCGGAATATCTAAGCTGGTCTCACGAGAGCATCGTTTACTCTCGCGATGATTACCCCCCACAGGTGCCACGGCCAGGGCACGCAGCCCTCGTCCTCGACGCCCAGATCGGTGGCTTCGCGATGAGTCGCGTCTTCATGGATGGCGGCAGCGGCATCAACATCATGTTCATCAACACGTTGCGTGGGATGAACATATTAACAACCAACCTCGCGCCGTCGGTCAACACCTTCCACGGAATCACCAGGGCGGCCGGTGTACCCCCTGGGCACAATAACGCTCGACGTCATCTTCGGCGAGCCAGAGAACTTCAAGAAGGAGAAAATAGAGTTTGAGGTGGTGGACTGGAAATCGCAGTACCACGTCATCCTCGAACTGACCAGCTTATGCCAAATTCATGGCAGTACCACATTACGCCTACCTCAATCTCAAGATGCCAGGACCTTTTGGGACCATCACCATCAACGGCAACTTCGAGCGGTCCGACGAATGCGACCGCAAGTTCAACAAGATCTCTGAGTCGTTTGGAGTCCAGGAGCAGCTCTAGGAGTTGGCTCTCACCAACTATCGCTGTTGTGGTATTGTCAAATCTAGCCGCGGCAGGGTGCCATCGAGCTAGGTAGAGAGAGGGGTTTTGGAGACATGGGGTGTTCCGGCGACGGGATGACAAAGGGTTTACCCAGCTTCGGATCTCGCAACGGTGGCGAAACCCTACGTGCTGCTATAATTCACTATAAGGCAATATCGCCGATTACAGTGAAAGGTGGATTGAGATCGTGCCCTAAGGCGTCCCGTAGGCCGGCTTATAAAGGCGTCCGGACCTAGGCTTACAGGAGGAAACCTAACCGACTAAGTACAGAGTTCTACTCTAACCCGGCTCGGGCCTTGCCTTGTGGGCTAAGTCTTCCTCAACGCGGGCCGGCTTCTGGAACCTTCCCTTAGCCGGATGGGCCTCCTGCGCTTCATCGTACTGGGCCGCCTGGTAAGCCGGAATTCGGCTTACCACCACTATGGGCCACCCTGGTACGCTGGCTTTAGTCTCCTTCGTGAAGGTACCTGTTCGGCATAACCCCAACAGTAGCCCCCGGAAAGCTTCAAGTACTTCAGCGGTCGGCTGTAATCTTCCGGCAATGTGTTGTCCGAAAGATTCATCACCCGTCTTCAGTCTTGGAGCATTCCCAGAAACCTGCAATCATGCCGAACAGCTTTGTCGATTTCGGTGTGCTGGCTTTTCATGCCGAAAAGTACTTGAATGCGCATCGACACGCATTCGGCGATTTGACAGCTCTGTCAGACCCGGATGAGTGAGTGGAGGAGCATCTTTGAATGTGGGGCTAGTTTCCGTTTTTCCCGCGCAAGAATCGAGGCGTCGGAGGGAAATAATCTTCTCACAACGGCTCGATCCGTGACGCGTGGCGAAAATTTCGGCTCCCGACCGTTGCGTGAATCTCGGCGCGTCCGCTATAAATACCGGTCGCCTCGGCCTCGTCGCGTCCACTCACCATTCGCAAACCCTAGCTCCTTCTTCCTCCAGATCCCATTCTTCCCGAGCTAGAGTTCTTCATCTGCGCTCCATGGCATCCAGTGCTCCGAGCTCTCCTGTCGTTGACGCCACGCCTCTCAACACGGCTTCGCCGATGGGAGGCTCTGCGTCCACGGCCGCCGCCGCCGGCACCGTGCCATCCGCCGCCACCACTGCATCTCCCTCCGCTCCGGTGAGTACCTCCACCGCTTCGGGCCGCGATGAAGTGGCTCTTGCAAAAGCCGCAGCCGAAGCCGCTGCTACTGTGGCCTCTGCATCAGCGGCTGCTGATGATGCTGCCGAAAACGTCAGTGCCGGCGAAGAAGAGGAAGAAGAAGAAGCCGGCAACAACAAAGGTGCAGCCAACAACCCGTCCCACAACTGGGCTTGCTCGGTGGTGGATGACGTCGAGCTGAAGGGGATGGAAGCCAATGGAGCCATTCTTCCGTCCTCAGAGTCGGCGCCGGCTTGGCGATCCGCCCTCGGCGACCCTTCTCCTAGTCCCATCAAGGATGAAAGGGTACTTCTTTCTTCTCATGTCGTTAGGGGGTTCTCTTTGCCGCCTTCGGCATTTCCGATAGAGGTCTTAGACTATTACGGCCTCCAACTTCACAACATCACCCCCAACAGCTTGCTATACATCTCCGGCTTTGTAGCACTCTTTGAAGGCTATTTAGGCATAAAACCTAGGTTAGACTTCTTCAAAAGATGCTTCTTAGTCAAGAGGCAAACTGTGAATAAGGAGCTGCTGGTGGTCGGCTCTATCAGCTTCAACTGCCGCCGGGATATAGATTGGTACCCTCAGGTGCTAATTGTTGATTCGGCAAAGGGATGGGCGTCCACCTTTTTCTACTGCAAGGACGTGGCACCACCAAATAGGCTGCAGGGACTTGCCCCTTTCACAGACGAAGCCGGCACGCCCCTGCCCTCGTGGAAAAAGAAGCCGTCAGCTAAAATGTCGGCAGACCATGCCGTCATTCAAGCAAGGATTTCACAGCTGACTTCCAGCACTCCTCCCCTAACTGGGGAGGACACCATAATTTGCTGGATGAAGAGACGGATCCAGCCCCTCCAACATCGTGCTCGACTTTTATGCGAGTACACGGGTAATTCTGATCCCATGCGGATCAATAAAAAAGACCTGGAGCAGAGCCACTTTGAGGCTCGCTTCAACAATCTTATCAAAGCCCGGCCTACAGAAGGCCGGCAATATGAAGAGTCGCTGCCGATGTTTACGGCAGCCAACCCTCCCCCAAAGGTACTTTGCCACATTCAAAGTTCAATTCTTCAAGGGACTTAGACTATGCTTAACAATCTGACTTGTCTTTATTCTTCAGATTCCCGGTGTCGCCGCCTCCGGGTCAGCTGGCACGTCGTCCAGCAAAGTGACAAAGCAGCAAGTTACCTTTTCTTCGGCTCCCGCAGAGAGTCAGAAGAGCAAAAGCCAATCTGAAGTGGTTGGCGCCAAGTCATCGGAGGATGACGATGCTCTCGCTGGGCTCAACATCCCCAGCAAGAAGTAAGCCGGCTTATACTTCCCCTCCTTACTCTGCAACAATGCCGAATATGCTAAGCTTAGCCCATTACCTTTGCAGGATGAAGAGAGGCGCCACCTTAAAGCAAAAGGTATGCGCCATACGCAAGAAAGCCTCTCCAGCCGTCCCTCCCCCAACTCCCGCGGCTTCAAAGCCAACTCCAGCAGAGGAGAGCTCCCTCCGTACCATGACGACAAGTCCAATTCTCGGGAGAGCCGGGATTATTCCTCCAACTCAATGGACGGAGATGACGGGGAAGGCGACTGAATCTTCCTCTCCACCAAGGGCTGAAGCTCCGGCTAATGATGCCCCAATCTTTCCTCCGATTAAGGCCGAAGCCTTCGACGACGAGGGACGCATCAAATCGGAGTGCATGAGCCGGTTCATGAAAGCACCTCGGCTTCCCCGGAAGAAAGGTACAACTGTCCGGGATGATGAGCCGGAACAGACCAAGGCCTATGACACCTTTGATGTCATAGAGATCCTTGAAGACCAGCAAAATTATTTTGCTGAAAGCTTTGAAGCCGGCATGACGCTTCTCCGTGAACATTACCAGGTACATATCTTCCCAGTAGCCCCCGAGCACTATGCCGGGTTAAGTTATAAGAACTAGCCGACATAGTGATCCGAGTCAATGCGTATGCAACTGCTTAGCCCCCTAGCCATGAAATGCCATCATGTAGCCACTTTGACTTGTCAATATAGCTTTAGGCTTTTAGTAATTCCTTACGCAGATCCACCGAAAAATTGGTGCTGAAACCATCAATTGTTTGGGTGTACGAAATCAGGAGATGCGCCGGCTGAAAGCTGAGCTAGCGAACAAGGACGCCATCATCGCCAGGTTTGAGGCGGACCGGGTTCAGTATCAAGGTAGAAATGCCGAAAACTTAACTTTATATAATGGTTATTTTTATACTGCTAACATTTTGTTTTGCAGACGCCATTATAAAAGCTAAGGAGCTTTCTGAGAAAGCCGGCATCCTCGACCGGCTCCGCGACGAAAACTCTGAGCTAAAAAAGCTTAATCAGACAATGTCGTCGGAGCTGGAGATGGCCAAGAAGGGCCTTGCTCAAACCGATCAAATCTTGGAGACGGAGAGGCAAAATCACAAGGATGCCCTTCGTGAAATCCAAGACCAGCTTGACAAGCGCCTCGACGAATCGGTGGCCATCGACAGTCAGCTTTTGAGTAAGTTATTTAAAACCTCAAATTCACTGATTTCTCTCTTAGCCATTTTTAACATGAACTTCGCTTTTTACAGCTCCGGCGGGTTATGGCCATGAGCTGACAGCGGAAAACTGGCTTGACCGGATCTTGGAAGTAGGGGAGCTTATCCCGAAGATACTGTCTTCGGGTAGAAAGCTTGTCGAGAAATTCTTTCCCGGCAACCCCGAACCCTTGACGGACCTTGCAGGTTTAAAAACCGAACTGGACGAGGCGACCTCGTTCTTTGACGAACTGTTACGGTCCAGTGCTCGCGGCGGTGCCAAGACGGCGTTGGGCCTGATGATGACGCACTACCCGGAGGCAGAAGCATGGCGAGTTGCGTCCGACTTTCCTCTTGAAAAGGAGGACGGCACGCCGCTGGACGACCAAGAGCGCAAGAAAATCCTTCATTCCGTCTCTGGCTACGCCAGCAAAATTGTCAATATGGTCTCCCTGACCACCATCTTCAAGGAAGTGCCCTGCCCGCCAACTCCAGTCCAGTCTGATGATGACGGCGAAGAAGCGGACAAGTCTGCATAAGCCGAACTTGCTTCTTTTGAGCCGGCCTTCCTGAAAATGTAAATATTTAAGATGTAAAGTTGTTCAAACGGTATGAAATGCTTGTAAACAACCAAGTCTTTTGCCGTGCTAATTTGGCTTATTTATTGTGCAAGTTTGCAATTTTTATGCCTCAGTTTATTCTTGCCTTGACACCTTAGCCTTTAAGCGCCGGCAAACCTATTGCGAAGCAAACTTGCTGAGTAACAGGGTACACAATGACCAATCTGTTTACACCCACAACAAGTGCCGCCTTTCGGTGCCGAAGACACTTTGAAGCAAACCCGGCGCAAAAAGCTAGCAGACAAACATTCATTTGGCAAAAAATGTTGATTGTTCATCACCTTAAGGCGGATTCAACAAGAAAGAAAAAGTTTACCAAAAAGCAACACAGGCAATTTCGGGTAAACAGATGATAGCAATAAGATCACTGGGAAATAAAGGATGGTACAGATTCTCAAATTTCACATGAGAGAAGCCAATTTTTATTTCATGATCACATTGACATGGTTACAATAGAATTTGCTAAGTGTAAAAAGGAAGTAGTTGAGCGATATTCCACGGACGTTTCGTCTCATCTAAGTCGTCATCTACATGCCTTTTCCTCTTACGACCTTTCTTCCTGGGATCTTTCTTTGAATCCCTTAAGTCGAGGAGATAATATGACCCATTTTTCAGAACTCTGCTGATAACAAAAGGTCCTTCCCATGGAGGGGATAATTTGTGCTGCCGGCTTTGCACAAGCTGAAGTACTAAGTTGCCTTCTCGAAAAGATCAATTCTGCACTTTACGGCTTTGGTAGCGACGTAGATCTTGCTGATAGATGGCGGATCGTTGGAGAGCCAATTCTCTTTCTTCTTCGAGGATATCTAAGCCGTCTTGATGTGCTTCTTCATGGTCTTTTTCGACGTAAGGCTGCGACTCGAGGCCGAATCGTGGATCATGTCGGTTGGGAGCACCACTTCTGCACCATAGACCAGAAAGAAAGGGGTGAAGCCGGTTGATCTATTTGTGGTAGTACGAATACTCCATAAGACCGCTGGCAATTCATCAACCCAAGCGCCGGCTGCTCGATGCAATGGGGTTTCAAGCCTCGGCTTAATACCTTGCAGAATAATGCCGTTAGTGCGTTCTACCTGTCCATTGGATTGCGGGTGTGCCACCGATGCCACATCGAGTCGGATCTTTGATCGGCTGCAAAACTTCGCTAGCTCACCGACGGCAAAGTTTGTGCCATTGTCAGTGATAATGCTATGCGGTATGCCGAATCGAGTTGTTATCTCGACGACAAACTTTGTAGCTATAGCTCCATCGAGTTTCTTGATGGGCTTTGCCTCCACCCACTTTATGAATTTGTTGACCACCACCAGCAGGTGAGTTAAGCCTCCTCTTGCCGTCCTAAAAGGTCCCACCAGTCGAGCCTCCAGACCGCAAACGACCAAGTAATAGAGATCGTCCGGAGCTCCTGAGCCGGCAAATGAACCTGCTTTGCGTAGCGCTGACATCCTTCACAAGTCTTGACGATGTTGATAGCATCCTCCTTAGCCGTTAGCCAGAAGAATCTGTGCCGAAACACCTTAGCGACCAATGCCTTCACCGCCACGTGATGCCCACATTCGTCGGAGTGGATTTCCTCAAGGATTTGCCGCCCTTCTTCTGGAGAGATGCATCTTTGGAAGATGCCGGATGTGCTCCGCTTGTATAGCTGTCCGTCAATAATCGTGTACGCCTTTGATCGGCGCTCAATTTGACGGCTCAACACCTCGTCGTCTTTGGGCAGTTTCTTATTAATCAAGAAATCAATGTAGGGCGTGGTCCAATCTGGGGTCAACAAGCACACTTGAACTGATTCTGCCGACAAGGGATAATCTTCGTCGCCGCCTTTGATGGACGACTTATGTAGATTGTGGAGAAATACATCCGGGGGTACTGCCTTTTGCCTGGAGCCTATTCTGGCCAAGGCGTCAGCAGCTTCATTGTCATCTCGGGAGATATGTCGGACCTCTAAGCAGGCAAAGCATCTGCCCAACTCATCGACTGTTCTCCTGTATTCCGCCATTGTGCGACTTTTCGTGTCCCAACATCCATCAAGTTGCTGCGCAACAAGATCCGAGTCGCCATAGCAGAGGATGCGCTTTACTCCCAACTCCTTAGCCATATGAAGGCCGTGGAGGAGAGCCTCATACTCGGCTACATTGTTGGTGGCGTTGAAGTGGATTCGGAGGACATAACTGAGCTTATCACCCTTAGGCGATTTTAGTACTACTCCAGCCCCCGAGCCTTCCTTCATCTTTGACCCATCAAAGTGCATTATCCAATACTGAGAATCCGGCAAAGGTGTGCTTTCCATCGCCTCTGTCCAATCTGCAACAAAGTCGGCTAGAACTTGAGACTTGATGGCGGTCCTCGGCTTGTACTGGATGTCGAAAGCTGCTAACTCGATGCCCCATTTGGCGACTCGACCCGTCGCGTCGTGTAGCCGGTCATGCTACACAATCGAAGGTTACTGGGTTTACCAATCCCAGGCTAAAACCTTTGGCAGGCGTGCTCGGAATGGATCATCGTCACGCAACACTTCGATCATGCCATAAGCTCAGACATAGCTATCATGTATAGCAGAGAGATCAAGACTTGTGGAACAACTGGCACATTGCGGAATCTACGACACAAAAACTCATATAGCAACTCATATATGATAAAGATACAAATATTACACAAAAAAAGGGTCACAGACCATAAATACAACATGCGGAAGCGAAGTAGCATTGTCTAGTACAACAAGATGCAAAGATGGCCTAAGAGGCCTACAAATAAACATAGACCCAAGACAGCTTGTTCCACGGTCCCAAGCTTGTTCGACGTCCAGGAAGAAACCACCTAGCTGCTCGGTGTCGTCGTCCTCTGAAACAAAGTTATAAAGGCAGAAAAGAGAGAGTGAGTATGATGTACTCGCAAGTTTAGTAGGGCGATATAGACCCAATGCTGACGGAGGCTCTAAAGTTGTATGCATCTATTTTGCAGAAAGCTAGATTTCATTTATAAAAGACATAAATGACTCAAAGGCATCGTCTACTCAGAATGTTCTTGAAAAGGGGTAAGAGAGTAACTTTTTCATCTTCGGTTCTCATCGAACCAACTTGTATCCAAACCATCTCTCATCTCCACCAAAGGCACTCCCTTGAATCACCCTCGAGGAAATAAACCTTTTAAACACACGTTGAGTTGCAACCTTTAGCTGCCAAATCAATTAATTAAGGTTAAGGTTCTCTATGAGCTAATTCGCCTTTCCCAAGAGTTTGTCCATAACCGTGGACACGGCTTTTCGAAAAGAATTACCCTGCAGGGGTGTACTAATTTACCCATTGGTACCATCTGGCTTACCTGATTGGCCCTCTTCCGGGGAAGGCCGGCGAGCGGGCGCGGTTAAACCTTTACCTCGCATGAGACTATCCAAGAGTCATCTGTGGCGACAGGGCAAGTTTACCCAGCCTATTTCAGCCCCTGCCCCCATCGCCACGCCCTAAACACAAATCCTCCGCAACATTTTCTTTTCCACTCACACGCAAATGGAAAAATCGAACTAGAGGACCCTTGGATACGCCCGCACAAGTTATTCAGTTAGTAAGGCGCCCATACACCCACCAATGGCAGCACGCTCGGTTCTTGGTTCTAGCTAAAAGCACTCTCAGCCTAGGCGGCAAGAATGAGGCAAAACACCATCCCCGATGGCAACTCATCCAAGCCTTTTAGCAATTTAATTATACACCACAAGTAACCATCATGTCCGAACATTCCATCATCAAACATCAATATGGAATTTAATCAACGGACATAACTAGAATTTGACTAAGCATGGCTAAGCATGTATAACAACAATTATATTTTTGTATCCGGCCAACACATCATACCTAGGGTTCATAGGAGGGGAAGCATGTGATGGTTCAGGGGATAAACATGCATTCATAGGATACTCTACTTCTTGATCAAAAATTGATATTGGAATTGCATGCAATATTATGGTGGATAAAATAAGTTTATAAAACCATAGGAGGCTAGATGCCAAGAAGGTTAGGTTATCTCTTGCCTTGCTGCCGGGGCGTGTAGTACGGCTCGTCGGGGTAGGTAGAGGAACCCTCGACTCCGAAATCTATCGATACCCAAAAATAATACAAAAGAACAAATAAATCACACGAAGTCAAGTGCAATGCACAATCACATGATGACATGTCCAGCTTATGCTAAGATATCCACATTTAATTTATTTAACAAATTAAATGGAGTTCCAAATAATTAGTGCAATTATTTGGTAACAACCCCATACTTATCTTAGTGACCTCCTTATTTATAAATTATTACATTATTAGAGAAGTGGATCAAATATGCATGATCATGACATGATTGGGTAGGTTTTGTTCTTCCGATCATTTTGGTACCTCATTTGTAATTTTTCGAGTAACGATGAATAAATAGCGAATTAAATAATTAATTGAATTTAATTATTTTAACCAATTTATGAATAACATCAAATAAATATTTGTGATCATGATTTGATATTCACATGATTGGATAGCATTTGAAACACTGATCAATTTGATATTTAATTCATAATTTTTGGTTAAATATTTATCGAATTATGAATTTCCTGAATTAGTTATTATTTATACCATTTTAATAATTCTTATTAAACAGCAAGGAATTAGTTTCAAAAGACTACTACAATTATTCTAAATTGTAGGGTTTGTTTTACTGAACATTTTGGTATTTTATTTGCAAAATTTGAAGCATTATTCAAATAGTTATGATTTCTTTTATTTGATTTTTATTCCCAAAAGGAAAGTCAAATGCACTGTCGGGCCGGCCTCCAGGTCGGCCAGGCCGGCCTCAAGGCCGGGCACCGACCCGAGACAATCGGCCCACTGGCCGGCCCAGGCTGGAATCGAGGCCGGGCCACTGCCCGAACCGGCCGGCCTCCTGGCCAGCCCAAGACCGACACCAGGCCGGGTATAGGGTTGACCAGGTGACGGGCCACGACCGGCGCATGCCGACGCGGTGACCACGGCACGGTGGCGCTCGGCTGCGGCGGGCGGTGCGCGAGGGAGTGAGTGGTGGGAGAGGAAGGAGAGGGAAAAGAGGCGAGCTGCTCACCCTCGGCCGTTGCTGCTCGTGGCGGGGACGTGGATGGCCGGACGACGACGCAATGGAGCTCAGACGGCGGCGGGCGGCATTCGGGGCGGAGGCGCTCTTCACGCCTTCGAGCCATCCCAGAAAGCTCCGCTTGCGCCATGAGGAAGAGGGGGTCAAGGCGGTTCTGACAGGCTACTCCGGCGCGCCCGGGGAAGCCCGGTTCACCGGCAATTCACCGGCGTTGGCGGCGGCCGAAGGCGGAGCGGACCGGACGGTGGAGTCGATTGGGGCGACCCCGCACCGATTCCTAGCTCGAGGGGGAAGAGGATGGCGAGGCAGAGATCGTGGCGCGCTTCGATCTATTCTGCGAGGCTCCAATCGTCGGCGGCGAGCGGCGGGCAGGGCGGCTGGGTCGTGCGGGGAGAGACGAGAGAGAGAGGAGAGCAGGGGAGCAGGTAAGGCCAGATGAGGGAGAGAGAGAGCGTCGGTGGGCGTCCTCCTTAACCACGCGTGGCACAGGAGGGGGGGGGGCGTCATGGGCGCTGCGTCGACCGGTAGGGCAGCATGGCGCCAGGAAGCCATGGCGCCACAGTGACGACAAGTTTCTGAAAAACCCCTTGCCTCAATTTGTTTTATTTACAAAGAGGTCCAACAGCAACTTGAGCGATTTAAAAGGGGCTCTTAAACATTTTTATAAAATTTACAAAAATTTATAGAGCCTTCCCTTGACAGGTAGAAGCTTCACAAAAAGTCTGGCTTCAAAATAAAATGTTTAAAATCAGATTTATTCATATTGTTGCAATATGGTCATTTTTTGACAAGTTGCAAAATACATTTATTTCAAGCACTTAAACATTTCAATAAATTATAAAAATATTTATGGAGGCTCATAATATATTAATGAAGTTCCCCATAATTTTATTTTGAATTTTTGGAAAGTTTAACTTGGTTTCAAAAATATAATTTTATTTGAACCAATTTGAAATCTCAATTTCATTTATTTGCTTGTTAAGAATTTAGCCTTTGGCAATTTATTTATAAAATTTATCCTTGAGCTTCCTGGACAAATTGGAGACTCAGGAACAATTGGTTTTGCCAATTTGAGTAATGTATTTGGGTTTGGAAATTTGGGAAGGGTTTTGCTCCCCTTTTTATTGTTTTCCAATTGTTGCTTTATTAAACTTAAGCAATTTAAATATATATGCCATGATGCAATGAAGAGAAAAAGTGAAAATTTGGCCCATATTTTAGGGTACCAAACTGGGGCTGTTACAATTCTACCCCCCTTACAGGAATCTCGTCCCGAGATTCTAGAGTAGAAGTAGAGAGGAGGAAACATGACAACACTTATCTTCCACTATCTTCTTGATCTCACGATGATCTTCCTTGTTGTAGTTATTGGGCTAACCAACAAGACATGCCAAAATGGCAGAAAGGACAGAAGATGGCTAAAGGCATTAGGCAAGTTTTCTCCGAGGGTTGGAAATATAACCTTGCCCAAAACCATCTGTAACGGACCTGCACTTAAAAATAGGCAAGATCCCTCTGTATAGTGCAAACCCCTGGATCGATTCATTTGCACACACAGTTTACGATGAAATATCACAACATTGTATCAATTTATTACACGATTGAATCCAGAGTCAAAATAAACCATTACAACTTTGCATAGCTCGAAGCTAGCATAAAACATAAATAATAGCGGAAGACTAAATATTATTGCATGGAGTCCCAATCTTCATGTAGCCACGGGCGAAACATGTTGGTTGCAGACTCGAAACCCCTAACGAAACCTCACTCTTCGTCAGAACAACCTGATAAAAAGATATTCAACAATGTGGGTCAGAACCATATAAAATGGAACTGGCAAGTGACACTTTGTGGACTCATATTGGAAAACTTCTATCAACTATATGCATATATGGCTGGTGGAGTTTTGAAGGCTCTTTGCGTAAAGCAAGTTTTATCCTTTAAAAACATTTTGACTCATTAAGTGGAAACACTGGGAAACTCCAGCATAACCGTGACAACACTTGGTAAACTCCAATGTGTCGGGTGACTACACACGGTAAACTCCGATGAGTCATTTGTTGTTTACTAACAAGATTTATTTAGAAGTTGGCATGATGAGATTCTTCCATTGTCTTCCTTGTCCAGCTGCTCAGAATTGTCCGTAACCGGGGACACAGCTATGATCATAGTTTGACACTCTGCAGAGGTTGTGCACTTTCACCACAAGACTCAATCAACCCATTCTATCCTTGACCCTTATGTAGTGAAAAGGAAAGAAGGAGATTGAGACGAGACCTTTTGGGAATAGTCCCTACTTAGTCAAGATAGGGGCCATCTATCAAGTGGCTGCACGAGAAGCAATCTAAACTTGGAGCAACTTCAAATCTCTTTGATCCTGAGCGGTTGTCGGCAGTGTGATCCATACTCCAAAACTGGAGAATCAACCTCTTCTAGCAATTTTATACTCCCAAAACTGGGGAAATGCTTAAACCAACCACACACCCAGGTAGTTCTTTAACTTAGTTATTTTTCAAAACATTTACCAAGACAACATCTTTGCAAGGCTAAGTGTTGTGGGGCTACCTTTCGGGTGCCCCACGGTGGTGGTACCTGGGTCACGCCAAGAGAGGCCCATGAAGTGTACCGTGTGGCCCAAGTAGCTGGTTAGGCCGGTGATGGTTTTCCTTATTCTGTAACGTGCAATCCGCACCGTCCACCCGAGACCTGGCCTGTGATATAAAGGCCAGGAGGGTGCGTCATCTAGGTCAAGCAAGCAAGACACAAGCAAACCCTAGCGAGATTGCCATCTCGCCATTGTAGCCACCTCGATAATACCAGACAAGCAGGAGTAGGTCTTTACCTCACCTCGAGGGGCCGAACCTGGGTAAACTCGCCCCCTGTTAGCCGTCACAGCCACCAACGTTCATACTCTCTCCCCCTCAATCAACCCGGGGTACACAACCTTGGGATTTGCCGAGTCCACTCCTCGTCAATTGGCGCCGTCTGTGGGAAGAACAGATCGTTGGAGTCATGGTTGCGCCGGCCTCATCTGCAATGAAGAATGGCATCAGCGCCAGGGAGTCGATCTACACCGGCTTCCTCGAGTTTGTCCACCACTCGCCGGCGGATCTCCCGACGTATTCTGAGATGCAGCAGAGCACGTGGATTACCTTCGGTAGTCTGCGCTATCTGGTGGACAGTCGTGGAACGCTCCGGCCCACGCTGGCCACGTTGCGCGCGACGGACGCGCCAGCATCTACATCGACTGCGCCGACCGCGGCTTCACCCGCCGCGAAGATCGCATCTACTGCGGCCACGGCAATTGTGTCATCGACTGCCATGAAGATCGTGTCCACTTCGACTGCGTCAGCACCATCCACGACCGCATCAATGGCGACTGCGGTGACCACACCCGCGGTCACCAGAAAAATCGCATCTACTGCAACCCCGGCGCGAAACAAGTCTACCCCGACCTTCTTGTCCACACCCCGGATGAAGCCAAAATCTATCGCCAATCGCGCCTCCGCATCGTGGAGTCGCCAGTAGCAGTGGCCGTGGCACCCGCCACGTCGCTGTGATCTTCGACTCTGAGCATAGCTCGGACGAAGGAAGCAGGACTGGGAGCATCAGCCCCACTCGACGGGTTTACCCCGCGCAAGTCTATATGGCCAGCCCAGCACAATCCAACGGCGGGGAACCCGTATACCCGCTGGAGGTGACCATGCCGGACAGGGTGACAAGACTCACCATCACTCGGGAGATGGCGATCCAGGCCATGAAGCACGTGGACGAAGGCATGTTCCCTTCACCAGATGAACCCCGAGAAGACCAACTGGCGGTCCAATACTTGCTTTGGAAGGAGTCCGAGCGAGTCCGCCAAGAGAAGGCCGATCTGATTCGGCGCAAAGAATTAGCCGACGCGTCGAGTGCCAGGAGGGCAGCACACTCGTTCTTGGCCGGATCGGAGGAAGTCTCGCAAGGAGGACGTCACAGGGCTCGCATGCCACGGGTGCCAGAAGCTGATCGCGTCCACCTCACTCGCAATCTGGAGTCGTCATTCATGACGGAAGATGCGGACGGAATCCCCGTCCCCAAGACACCCGCCTCGGCCCTCATGGCGGTCGAAACCTACCTGCGACTAACACAGCCGCCGAAGGGTGACGCCCACGCCCGCCTTCATAGGCGACAAATTCAATCCCTCAGGGAAGTCGAGGAAGTCCTGGCAAAGTCAGCACCAGCAGAAAGGGTGCACGAGAATCGAGGCCGCCGCGATCGTGAACCCGCACCACTTGCAGACCCAGCCCCAATTCGACTGCGACAGCCGCAGCCAGGCGAAGATGTCCGTAACGTCGTCGCACAGAGAAGGGTGGACCGCAGTCGACGGCTGCGAGCAGCGAGTGCACAAGCCAACGACTGCGAGGACGACGACTTCGAGCCACGCGGAGCCGCATGTTTCAGCTTCAACATCCGTGACACGAAGATGCCCAAAGGCTTCAAGCTAACAGCGGAGACACCCAAGTATGACGGGAAGCAAGACCCAAGGGACTGGCTGGAAGACTACCTCATCGCGTGCAGCTATCAAGGTGGTACTTCGACTACTGCCATGCAGTACATCCAGTTGATGCTCACGGGATCTGCTCGCGGGTGGCTCAACACTCAGCCCAGGGACGCTTTCAGCACCTGGGACGAGTTCAGGAACGCCTTCGTGAAGAGTTTTCTGGGGACATACGCGAGGCCAACAACCCTCATTGAGCTTCAGGCGTGCAAGCAAGGTCGAGACGAGCCACTCCGTTCGTACATCCAGCGGTGGACCTTACTTCGCAACACCATGGACGGAGCCACCTCAGAAGACAGGGTAATGGACGCATTCATGCACGGAGTTTACCACCGCGACCTCCGTGAGGAGTTTGGTAGGCTTAGGCCGAGGAACATGATCGAGCTCATGCAGATAGCCAACCAGTGGGCAGATGGAGAAGACTCTGTTCGTGATGCACCACGATCTCCGAGGCAAGAAGCAGGACCTAGCAACTGGCGAGAAGGGCGCCTGAAGAAGAAGCCGCGTTACGTTGGCAACGACTCGATCGAGTTAGTAGCGGCGGGATTCGAAACCCCCCGTGAGAGTGAAAGGCAATACAACCAGGACGGTGGCAGCGGCTACCATGGAGACGGAAGTCGCAAGCGCGAGTGGCGGAGACGCCCACTGAGCGAAGAAGAAGAGTTAGAGCAACCCTGCAAGCATCATATGTTTAGGGACCCAGAAACAGGCAAGTGGGGATCCCGCCACCTATTGAAGGATTGCAGAAAGGCGCGTAAGATATACAGGGCGTTTGCGCGGATAGTCCCTCAGAACGGACAGCGTGATAATCAAGCGGCACCCGTGGCACAGCCAGCCGCACAGCTGGCCCTCCAGGCGCCACCTCCTCCTCCAGTCGCCAACCCAGCGCAAGCAGCGCTGGCCTTCTATCCGCAACAACAACAACAACCACAGCCGCAGCCGCAGCCGCAGGATCCTGCTAACGTGTTCCCGGCAGCACGTGGGCAGATCAACATGATACAGAAGGGACGTCCTTCCAACAGGACCCAGAAAATCATCACCCGCCAGGTCTACCAAGCACTCACCAATCCACCTGTAGTACCCGATTACCTGAGAGGCTCAGAAACAGCGATCACTTTCTCCAGAGCGGACCACCCGCCGGCGATACCACGACCCGGGCACGCTGCTCTGGTAGTCGAAGCTCAGATCGGGGAGTACACCTTAAAGAAGGTGTTCATGGATGGAGGCAGCGGTATCAATATCATCTTCGCCGACACCCTGAGAAGGATGAACAGGTCAACATCCAACCTAACGCCATCAGCAAATACCTTCCACGGTATAGTACCAGGGCAAGCAGTCACGCCCATGGGAACCATTACACTCGATGTTATATTCGGCACACCCGAAAACTTCCAGCGAGAGGCGATCGACTTCGAGGTAGTCGACTGGAAATCACAATATCACGCCATACTGGGTCGTCCGGCCTTCGCCAGATTCATGGCAGTGCCCCACTACGCCTACCTCCTGCTCAAGATGCCGGGACCAAAGGGTGTCATCACGGGGAAAGGCGACTTCGACCGGTCTGATAGCTGCGACCGCGAGTTCAGCAGGATTTCTGAGTTCTTCGGGATGGACGAGCACCTGGAGATGATGGCAGTCGACAACGACAAGACCCTGTTCCCACCACGGAAGAAATCATCCAAGGACGCGGCATTCAACCCAAGCGACGACACAAGGGCCCATCAGGTACACCCGACGGACGCCGACAAGACGGTCAGGGTGTCATCAAGCCTGACTAGCGCATAGGAAAGCACGCTCGTCGAGTTCCTGCGCGAGAATTGGAAGATATTCGCCTGGCAACCTTCTGACATGCCAGGCATACCAAGGGAACTCGCCGAGCACTCCTTACGCGTCCGCAAAGATGCCAGACCAGTCAAGCAGACCATGAGGCGCTTCGCGGGTCCCAAGAGAGATGCCATCAGCAAGGAGATTGACCGGCTGCTTCACGCCGGATTTATTCGAGAGATAAAGGAGTCAGAGTGGGTAGCAAACCCGGTACTGGTGGAAAAGAAGAAGACGAAGAAACTCCGCATGTGCGTCGACTTCACCGCCATCAACAAATGCTGCCCCAAGGATCACTTTCCGCTCCCGCGGATTGATCAGATCGTCGATTCGACTGCAGGCTGCGCACGCCTATCCTTCCTGGATGCCTACTCTGGATACCAGCAGATCAGGATGAAAGTCGAGGATCAGGAGAAGACGGCGTTCATCACACCACACGGTGTATTCTGTTACCAGATGATGCCCTTCGGGTTGAAGAACGCTGGAGCCACGTACCAGCGCACGATGCATGCCTGCTTGAAGGAGCTCATAGGACAGATCGTCCAGGTCTATGTCGATGACATAGTCGTCACCACCCGCACAGAGGACAGCCTCATCGACGACCTCCGCAAGGTCTTCGATGCGCTCAACAAGTACGAGATCAAGTTAAACCCAGAGAAGTGCGTCTTCGGCGTCCCAGCCGGAGAATTACTGGGGTATCTTGTTTCTGCGAGAGGAATCGAAGCCAACCCTGAGAAGGTGCAGAACATACTCGACATGCCTGCACCGACCAAGCTTCATGAAGTACAACGCCTAGCTGGCAGAGTCGCAGCACTCAGTCGGTTTATTAGTAAGTTGGGAGAAATACCAACTGATGAAAAAGGCAGACAAATTCGAGTGGACAGAGGAGGCACAAGATGCATTCGACAAACTGAAGCAGACCCTCACAACCCCTCCAGTGCTGGTGGCACCACATGAGAACGAGCCACTGTACCTGTATGTGGCAGCCACGAATAGGGTGGTCAGTACCGTACTCGTAGTCGAGCGGGAGGAAGAAGGAAAGAGTCACCCTATTCAGCGACCTGTGTATTACCTCAGCGAGGTGCTAACTGATTCCAAGCAGCGATACCCGCACTACCAGAAGCTGGCATACGGAGTCTTCATGACGTCCAGGAAGGTGGTCCACTATTTCTCCGAGCACCCGATCACGGTGGTAAGCTCCTCTGCCCTATCCGACATCCTCACTAACCTAGCCGCGACAGGAAGAGTCGCCAAGTGGGTTGTCGAGTTAGGGCCATGGGGGCTGAAGTACGCACACCCGAAGGCAATCAAGGCCCAAGTCCTCCCAGAGTTCACCACAGAGTGGATAGAAGCACAACTGCCTGACGAGCCCGACTTGTCCAATGCATGGACAATGTATTTCGATGGATCCAAAAAATTCAACTCAGCCGGAGCAGGAGTCGTGCTCATTTCACCTAAAGGCGACAAGCTGAAGTACGTGCTGCAGATGAAGTTCTCAACTCCTTCCAACAACGAAGCAGAGTACGAGGCCCTGATCCACGGCATGCGGATGGCCCAGAACTGCGGCGCCACTCGCCTCATGATCTACGGCGACTCCTACCTGGTTGTGCAGCAAACCATGAAGCAGTGCGATGCCATCGCTGACAACATGATAGCCTACAGGGAGCTGTACAATCAACTGGAAGGCCTCTTCGACGGCTGCAGCAATCCGTGGAACGTGGCACAGTTACGCCGCTTCTACGCCTGATCGACCCCAGCTTGTAAGCTTCACCTTGTTAAGTAGCAGCAGGTTTCTTACGCACTCTTTCCCTCGCCAGGGTACCTAAGGGGACTGGAAGGGTTTTAACGAGGCGGCCTGTTTGCGAGAATCAATAAAGATATTTGAAGGAAAAGACTTGTCATTTCTTCCTTTGCGAGCAATCAACCCAAATCCTAGGCCGCCACTCAAACCACTCGGGGGCTCGCGCCATACAGGTCTAAGTCCAGCCTAGGCCGCCACTCGAATCACTCGGGGGCTGCGCCGCACAGGCATAACTCGAAAATCCTAGGCCGCCACTCGAACCACTCGGGGGCTCGCGCCATACAGGTCTAAGTCCAGCCTAGGCCGCCACTCGAATCACTCGGGGGCTGCGCCGCACAGGCATAACTCGAAAATCCTAGGCCGCCACTCGAACCACTCGGGGGCTCGCGCCATACAGGTCTAAGTTCAGCCTAGGCCGCCACTCGAATCACTCGGGGGCTGCGCCACACAGGCATAACTCGAAAATCCTAGGCCGCCACTCGAACCACTTGGGGGCTCGCGCCGTACAGGTCAAAGTACAGCCTTGGCCGCCACTCGAATCACTCGGGGGCTGCGCCGCACAGGCATAACTCGAAAATCCTAGGCCGCCACTTGAACCACTCGGGGGCTCGCGCCATACAGGTCTAAGTCCAGCCTAGGCCGCCACTCGAATCACTCGGGGGCTGCGCCACACAGGCATAACTCGAAAATCCTAGGCCGCCACTCGAACCACTCGGGGGCTCGCGCCATACAGGTCTAAGTTCAGCCTAGGCCGCCACTCGAATCACTCGGGGGCTGCGCCGCACAGGCATAACCCGAAAATCCTAGGCCGCCACTCGAACCACTCGGGGGCTCGCGCCATACAGGTCTAAGTCCAGCCTAGGCCGCCACTCGAATCACTCGGGGGCTGCGCCGCACAGGCATAAACTCAAAAATCCTAGGCCGCCTCTCGAACCACTCGGGGGCTCACGCCATACAGGTTTACGAGTGCAAAACCACACATTCTACATTCAAGGACAAACACCACATGAGCATACATACATGCATATTTACACTAATGCTACAATCTAACATTGTACCGCCAAAGGCTATTGTCCTTAGTCGACAGATTCTTCCTTTGGCGCATCCAGTGGCCCGACAAGTCGCTCTGTATGATCCAGGGTCTGTTCCATCGCCTGACGTGCAGCCGCAAGGGATTCAGCATAATCAACATCCCTAGGCAAGCCATCAAGTATTCTGTCCAAGGGAACATGAGGTCGATGCAGTCGAACATAAGCAAACGCCGTGTTGGCCCCGGCAACAAGCTGGCCGAAGACGACCCCCTTCAACGCCCTGCTACTGCGGAACCTCTCCAACAACGCGGGCAATCCAGTCGGCTGCTCACCAAGGGGGAAGAACACTCTGTTGATTTGACAGAGTGCTTTCCTGCAACCTTCAAGAACGAACGCAGCTCGCCAGGTGCGATCCAGCATCCGCGCAAGTATACGGCCCTCTCCCTTATGCACCCAGAATTGACGAGCTTCGACCGAGTTACCGGTAGCTTCCCTCTCCACGCGCTCGTCCACTCGAGTGTTCTCGGCTTGCCAGTCGGGGTTAACAACTGCAATTAACGGGTCAAGATGCAGAACAACACAAGCATGAAGAAATCAAAGCGAAGCAGCTAGAGCCCAACCTTGTAGCTGTCGACATATCAGATCAATCTGGTCAAGAAGGAACCGTTCGCGCTGATTGAACGGCCCAGCGGAACGCGCCCTGAGGCGTTCAAGCTCCACTTCAGCTATCCGCAGCTTCGACTCAAGTTCAGTGATCTTGTTCCTCATATAGTTAAACACCCGCTGGTCGTTCACGCTTCGTCTGGGAGTTGGCTCAGCTGGGTCCTGTTGGCGAGCGGGCACAGCAGAAGAGGTACCCTCACCCTCATTTACACAGGTGGCCCCGGCGACTCCAGGAACAGCATTTTCATCAGGCTGTCAAGTTAAGTGGTGTCAAAAAGAAGCCATATTCATTCTAACAAAAGACTCGATGAGGTACATTCACACGGAGGAATCAGAAAGTGCATTGATTAATAGACTTCATTAAGTTCACTACAAAAGGCGAATCAAAGGGGAGCCCTACTACAACGACTACACTGCAGACTCCGACTGCGAGCGACTCTTCTTGGAGGCCAACTCTGCAGCCCTGGCAAGCTTCCTCTCAAAGGTATCAATTAGCTTAACAGCTAACTGACTTGCTCTTGCCTTGACGCTGTTTAGCGACTTGGTCTTGCCATCGGGCTTTCGAGGAAAGTCGCTGACAACTGCCTCGAAGTCGCCTGCAACCTCATGACCAAGCAAAAGCCGGAAAGTGAACTCTGAGCCGCGTACCGTCTGGGCACGCGTGTAGTCCGCCAGGGTGGTCGCCTCGCCTTCAAACGGGGCCGCAAGCGCGTCAACATCGGCCGGCAACGGCTGGTTGGGGAAGATGCTCCGATGCACACTCGCCAGAGCATCCTTCGACTTCTGCAGTTCCGCTGAAGATTGCTGCAGTGCAGTCGAAGCATACGCATGGGCGCGGTCAACGAAGCCAACAGCCGTCTCCAGGTCGACATTCTCACTGGAAGACTCTTCTGGAGGAGCGCCTCCGCACGGCTCTGAACAACGAGGATGACCACACTTATGACACATCAGAAGTCGACACAAGACAAAGTAGGCAATGAGCCGAGATACTAACCTCCGATTGCATTGGCGAGTCCGAGCAAGCGTTCAACCTGGGTCTTCTCTAGATCACCCCGAGTTTGCTCACGCTCTCGAGCTGCACCCAGGGATCTCTCCAGCTCCGCGATCCGCTTCGCCATGCTCTCCTTCTCGCCTGTGGATCATCGGAGCAAGGTCAATAATGAAGATGATCGAAGCACCGCTCGAATGCAAAAGGTTAATACTCACTGTTGGCTTGCTCCAGAGCAGTGCGGAGTCGACCTTCCTCTTTCTCCATTCGCATGAAGGCCGTGGCTCCCTCCAGCAGCTGACGACAAAACGGCTGTGCAAAGAAGCAAAAGTGTCAATCTGTACCCGACTATCCTAGTCACACACATCTTCGGGGGCTACTCCCATCGGGAGCGCTGTTCGCGCACCCGACACAAGAATTTGCAAAGTTAAGACAGAATATACTTACGTGCCCAAGCAGCTCAGCATCCATGGCAGTCGTATCAGCAGCTCTTTCTGGCCTTGTGGAGGTTGACGTCTTCAACGGCAAGGGATTATTGGCCTCAGGCGCCTCTTCGGGTGCCCCAGTGGTCCGCTCCGGGACAGCCGCGGACTGGTGTTCCTCGTCGCGAGGTGAAGAGCCAGCATCACCAGCGTGATGGCTGTATAAAGAAGCAAAAATTCAGAAAAGCGTCCAAGGAGTCGAAAGAAGAACAAAGACAAAAAGGCGTACTCGCAGAGGCTTACCTGTTGACATCTTCATCCTCGCTGCTCATGGGAGGAGATGCCATCGCCGCAAACCCAGCGGGCGGCGCTGAATTCAGTGGAGGCACAGACAGAGGATCTACCGGCTCACTCGCATCAGAAGACGAGTCGCGGGCTTCCTTGTCCTCCACAACCACTTCCTTCAAAGGTGACGACCCCGAGGTGGAGTCGACATTCTTTTGTCTTCGCCGCTTCAGCAGCGGCTCTTCGTCTTCATCATCCTCTTCCACCTCCTCGTTCGGCGAGTGGGCAGAAGGGAGTTCGTCTTCATCGTCGTCCTGCTCGACGACCGTGGCCTCGTTGTGAGGTCCATTCTCCATCAGCGGAGGAAGGCTCACATAAGCCCTTCGATCCTGACGAGCAGCGAGGAGAAAAGCGAGTCAAGAAAAACATTCGACTGAAGCAAAGCAAAGAGAGTTCAAGGTGCTTACCTCAGGTACGGGATTGTTTGGCCCGTATGGTTCGACCGGGCACTTAACGTTGCACGGATCGGCGACCCGGAGGCTGGTGATGTTCCTCACCTTAGTCGCGATCTGTGCATCATCAAGCGAGGTGTCGACTGCAAGCTCCCACATTGGCTCGCGTCGACGCAGCGGCTGCACCTTCAGCCTGTGGAAAGTCGCGATAAGGTGAATGCCACCTGTCTCGCGCCCGAGCGTCGTCAGCAACCCGCGGAGCAGCGCCAGCAGTGGCTTGGTCGACTCCTTGTCCTCCTTTGACAGAGGGTGCGACCAGGCATTGGTCCTTCGCAGAGCTCGATCAGCGGCGAACTCGGGAAGGCCTTCTTGGTCCCACTTGATGTAGAACCATTTCTTCCGCCAGTTCTGGACGGAATCAGATTTCTTCAGCTGGAAGAAGCACGTGTCGCCGCGCAGCTGGATTCCGAAGCCGCCGACAGGGAACGTCTGCTTCGACCGCCCCACCATCCGTCGCACCATGAAGAGCGACTTCCAGAGGTTCCAGTTGGGTGCGATCCCCAGAAAGCACTCGCATAACACAATAAAACTCGCGATGCTCAATACGCTGTTGGGATTCAGATCATGAATCTGAATCCCATAGGCGTAAAGAAGACCACGAACAAAATCGTGGACGGGGAACCCGAAGCCCCGTGGAAGGAATTCCACGAAGCACACGCGCTCCCCATCGCGAGGAGAGGGGATCACATCCTTACCGGGGGCGCGCGTCGTCGCCGTGCTCGTCGGCGGCAGCAATCCTTGTTCGCGGAGGGTGTCCAGCTCCGCCGCCTTCACGGACGATTTCCCCCAGTCGCCCTCCAACTTCTTCATGCCGGCGTCGTCGCCGGCGGCGGAGCCTTCTGCTCCCTTCACCCTCTTCTGGCCCATGGTGCTAGCGGAGGAGGGGAGAGTTTCTGGAGATCTCGGTGCAAATGGCAATGGAGATGAGGCAGCGGAGAAGACGGGAATGGAGGCTTGGTGAACTGTTCCCACGCCGCGGTGAAAATTATATACCGCGGGGGCAGTTCATCCTAGCCGTCATCCACGGAACCGTAACCCGAAGCAACCATCCGGCCGTCCACGTGCCGCGCGGAGAGGGCAACTGTCATCCTCCACTACGCACGGGAACCAAGGCGTCATCATCACCTCGCGAAAGTTTCGCGCCCAACGGTCCAAATTCAACGGCGGCCGCTGCGACAGTGGGCCCACCTCGTCACGTCCCGTCGGGCGCAGAGTGTGCCAGGAAGCGTCATCCTTGATGTCATCCCTAACGTCATTATGGATTCGTATCAAGTAAGCCAACGTCTGGCAGAGCACCCGAATTCATCATTCGAGTGAGACAAGTACATAGTAAGCTTTACAAAGCTGATGACACCCGAATTCATCATTCGAGTGGATGAACAACCAGTAAGCTTTCAGAGCTGAGTTTAAGTCAATTCAGTAGGCCATCAAGGCTGAGTACAAAGTAAGTCGAGCAAGGCCAGAATTAACTCGAGCATTTCGAGTCATCTTTTTACTCCCATCGGGAGCGGACTTTTCGACTGAAGAAAAAATTGAGTTTAACCTCAATTGCAAGCAATTCAGCTTAATCTCGGGGGCTACTCCCATCGGGAGCGCTGTTCGCGCACCCGATGATTAAGGACAACGACAGTCGAAAGCTGGCGAGTCAAGAAGATCATGAAGCGCACTCGATTATTCAAGACAGTAGCAGCCGAAGGTTGACTCGTGAAGGAGTCAGGTGGCGTGCCCGGAGGAAGGAGTCCTTTACTCGACTCTGCGATTCGACTAAGCACTCGGGGGCTACTGTTGTGGGGCTACCTTTCGGGTGCCCCACGGTGGTGGTACCTGGGTCACGCCAAGAGAGGCCCATGAAGTGTACCGTGTGGCCCAAGTAGCTGGTTAGGCCGGTGATGGTTTTCCTTATTCTGTAACGTGCAATCCGCACCGTCCACCCGAGACCTGGCCTGTGATATAAAGGCCAGGAGGGTGCGTCATCTAGGTCAAGCAAGCAAGACACAAGCAAACCCTAGCGAGATTGCCATCTCGCCATTGTAGCCACCTCGATAATACCAGACAAGCAGGAGTAGGTCTTTACCTCACCTCGAGGGGCCGAACCTGGGTAAACTCGCCCCCTGTTAGCCGTCACAGCCACCAACGTTCATACTCTCTCCCCCTCAATCAACCCGGGGTACACAACCTTTGGATTTGCCGAGTCCACTCCTCATCACTAAGCAATTCTACTAAGTTAAAGGCTACTACAACAACATGGTATAAGAGGGGTGGCTACACTACTTGGGGATTTCATAGCATAGCATAGCAGTAGTACTCCTATAATGCATACTACTCAACAAAATAGCTACTCATGCATAGACAAAATACTTAGGGAAATTTATGCAGTGAGCATCACTTGCCTTGGAAACAGGTTGAGCAGGAGCAACAATTGCTAGAATTCCCGGGTCTCTCCGAATAATCTAATTAAAATAAACAAGCCACACATAAACACATAAAATAATAATAACAATACAACAAATTATGCTATGCATGAAATGCATCTAAAATCATAAATAAAATACTAACTATTGTTTTCTGGTTTTTAGAAACATGCATGAAGTCAAAATGCATTTAAAACAATTTTTAATATAATAACAACACAAAACAATTCCCAAAAAGGGAATAAACACTAATTTAAAATTACTATTAAACAAAATAATTACAAAAAATATGGGAGTGGTCTTACTGGACAGAGGACTTCAAAACTAAACTAACCCAATTGGATTCACTCAAAAAGGTATTTTTAAACCAAAGTTATGCCAAATTTACTCAAACAACACATTTGAAATTGGAATAAATTTAAACATGTTAAAACAGAAAACTAAAATGCCAGAAAGATTCTACACGTACTAAGGATTTCAAATATATAAAAAAATTTGAATTTGGCCATGTAGATAAAAAGATATGATAAATCTAAGATGCAGGGGCTTTTCTGCAAAACAGACAGATTAAAATAAATCTAGAAAATTCTTCTCCACGCTGGCGCTGACTGGATCTGACTTGGCGGCCTCTGATTGGCTGGGGGTGCTGACTAGGCTACCACGGGTGCGCTGACTGGACCGTACCGGCTCGGTTTAAGGAAATAAACAGCAGCCGTCGGATCTAAATCGAACGACCCAGATCTAAACGGCCAAGGGCGGGCGGCGCAGCCTCGCCGGAACCCTAGCCCGTGCGGTGGCGACGGCGGCGACGCGCGTTCCGGCGAAACGAAGGGGATAGGGAAGGGGGTTTCGTTACCACGAGTTGCAGGACATCGAGGCGGGCTTGATGGCGCGGTGGTCGGCGCCTAGGTGCTCCGGTGCTCTTGGAATTCCTCACCGGAGTTGGCTCCCGCGGTGGTTGGCGTCGGTCAAGGACGCTCCGCTCGATCTGGCGGACAAAAGATCACCAAAAGGTGTCAAATAGAAGCGCGGGCGGAGGAGAAAGAAAATAGGAAGGAAGAGGAGGTGCGGGGCATCCTGGTTACGCCGGAAACGGGACCTCTTGTCGGCGGCGGGCGGCGGACGGCGAGCTCGAGTGCGGCAGCCTGGGGGCGCTCTGGTGGTGCTATTTTGGGGCAAAAGGAAGAGGAGGGGGAGGGCTATATGAGGCGCACGGTGGAGGGGAGGGGGAGCGGCTTGGTGGTCGGATTGAAGAGGGGTGTAGTGGGGGGGGGGTTTCGGCCATGAAGAACACGAACGGGAGGGAGAAGGTCGGATGTACGTCATCATATTTTTTTCTTTTCTATTATTTCTTTTCTGAAATCTTTTAATAGCTTCTAAAATACAAGTCCAAAATTTATGAAATAAATTTGTAAAAACTTGTAATAAAAATCTTTACTAGGATAACTCATTTGGAAAATATTTTACACAATTTTTATTTACAAAAATGCCACTGGCATTTAAATGGCCTTTAATTGGCATTTTACTTAAAAGAAAATATAGATAAAATTATTTCTGTTTTTAGGCAAAATAATTAATTACAAATTTTTAAACCAAGTTTATATTTAAGTCTTTTTCAAACAATTTGAGAAAATACTTTTTAGAACACTTCTTGCAAATAGAACACTTAGGCACTATACTTGGCCATCAAATACAATCATAAAAGTCAAAATATTTAAGAGAGCATAATAGGCCCCTTTTATCATTTTCTCAAATAGGGTTTAAAGTGGAAATAGAATTCCAACTTTTGAAATTTCAAAAGCAACAAGCCAAGAAAAAGATGAATGCTTGCATGATTTTGGATTTCCAAAACAAAATATAATAATTTTCAAAAAAAGTTTTTTGATTTTTCTGATTTTTCAAAAATTTGAAAATCTTGGGATGTTACACCATAAGCCATTGGGGAAGCTAGGAACGACTTGACCCAAACAAAGGTCGAGCAGAAGATCAGACAACCAATCAATTTTTCAAGGCTATAACAATACTTCAAACTACCCCGATGCGTAGACCGTAGAGAGTTGGAGCACCGAGAGGAGAAAGGACACCTTTTGGACTCCACGCTTGTGACATACAAACGTTTTCATAAGGTTTGAAGCTCGGCCCTAACGGGACTGAGGAATTGACCTAACGTCCGTGCGAGTGGGCAAAACCTTGGGTTCACTGAGGAGGGAAAGATATAACACTGGTCCACCATTAGATAGGGAGGTAAAACCTCAGAAGCGAGCTATTTCCACGAGATAGATGGAGTAGGAGATTTGACCTAGGGACAGTTAGTAACTCCGTCGTAATGTTCTCCTTGAGGTTCTAGATATCACACTCCGGCTTCGGGATAGCCTTCAATCGATCATTAAGCGGAGGTCGTACTTGAAGATAGAGAAAAGACCATATGGTTAACTCCTAGGATAAGTTACACATGATCCTCAAGGATAGTGGTTGATGTTAAAGATTTTAGGATATTTCGTCAATAGGCCTTCCGGTGAGGTGCGTGAACCACATCATCGGACTTGTCGGGTTTACAACTAGGCCTAGGTCATGCTCTTGATAACCCACCAAGCATCATTTCCACTTGAGGTTCAGAGTTGGGTAGGTGTACAGATACTTCGGCTTAGCAGGTATGGAAGGAGTTTGCGGAAGTTAGCCGCAAGGCAGGGTAACTAGCTTCTCAAGACATGGGCTACCTTGTCAAGCTCCAAAACACGAGCTAGATTGGGAATTCCAGGCGGTCACAACTACACAGAGGAAATTGAACCAGTATGAACTCCAAACAATGAAGCACAATTGATTCTGATTGAAAAACACCAATAAGATGTTGAAGTTCGACAACTTCTTCTTATTCGAGAACGAATCGACTATTGGCTTGGTGCGGATACATGGCTTATTCGGAGAACTGGAGGTAACAACCCACCAGCTCAACAACAAAGCACATACGCATGACAACTTGTGATTTATTCCCGGGGAGACAAGTGAACTTCACTCGGACTCCTGGCGACATATGTCACTGGTTGCGGAAGGAAACTTACTTTTCAAGGAAAAAGACATGGTCTTGAGAGTTTCGACACGAATCTAACTCGTTGACCGAAGGTGTGCACCTGAACGAATGGACTTGGCAACACAGACAACTTAGCTCGATGATATGACTACCAGTCATGTTAAGAGTGCCATCAAAGGCTGTGGATTTCCAAAACAATAACACTTGCTAAGAATATCCGATTTACCACAATGATATTCATCCTCAACATTCTCGAGCCCGAGTGGCTTGGAGGTAGATGGATAAGGAAGGGTAAGAGCATCACTTTATCAAGTACGTCATGAGACTAAGCACGAACTATTGATATAAAAGAGTGTGACACTCCAAGGTGGAACGGAACAAAAGCTAGACAAGCTCTTACTCCGCGAATCACAAAACTTTGACCTTTTTCCGGGAAATGGAAGAGGTACCGGAGTTTGTTTCTCGTGACATCCCGAAGTGGAATGCCTTGACGAACCACAAGAATAACATGCATTGGAGCACCCAATGCATGATAAAACTTGAAAGTCAACTGACAGATAGGGGGCGAACAACAGATTTAGATTAAGGAATGGGCTAACAACAATTTCAAGATATTGCAGAAGCCCTTGTTAGCACTCTTCCGACAACTAGTGCCGAAAGGGTTTCAGGGAACGGTGTTACCGGAGGAATCACAATTATTGAGGGAAAACACGCTAAGATCAATCCTGGCATGATTTAGATGGTTCCATGACAGAGAGCCTAGATAAAGCTAGTGACAGCGAAGAGCATTGGCGAGGAAAACAATTACGGCGGCAACCTCGAGTTTGAAGACTAACTTCAAAATTTGCCAACCTGATGTAGGGTTTGACCATTAGCACCAGGGTTCGACGGAAAGATCTTGGGTTAAAGATCAGCTTCATGCACCGGGACTCACAATAGCATAATGCTCACAAGGGCGACAACCCTCATAAATCATTACACCAGAGCCCTAGCACAATCCGGGACCTTCGGTTCAAGATCTTGGACTAAAGCAAAGGAATTGTCTTGATGATCCGCAATACTTCTTCTCTTCGGGCATAGAATCGGCAGACGAGCAGAGCTATCCAGTACACTAAAGGTAGAAGCCAACCCCGTGATCCTAAGGATTAGAATTTTGCAGACGAGCAGAAAAACCATTAAAACAAATAGAGGTAAGATGGCACCGAGATCAGAGTGAATTGGGTTAGAAGTAAAAAGAATCCTAAGATGGTTTTCACAACTCATTTTTAGGTTAAAAATAATTTTCACGAACTAGACTCGACATCGACCAATAAAAAGGGTTTCCTACAGGAAGTCCTGCTCTGATACCAACTTGTAGCGCCCCGACCCCAGAACTATACAGTGAAGCTTTGTGTAACCGGTCATGCTACACAATCGAAGGTTACTGGGTTTACCAATCCCAGGCCAAAACCTTTGGCAGGCGTGCTCGGAATGGATTATCGGCACGCAACACTTCGATCATGCCATAAGCTCAGACATAGCTATCATGTATAGCAGAGAGATCAAGACTTGTGGAACAACTGGCACATTGCGGACTCTACGACACAAAAACTCATATAGCAACTCATATATGAGAAAGATACAAATATTACACAAAAAAGGGTCACATACCATCAATACAACATGCGGAAGCGAAGTAGCATTGTCTAGTACAGCAAGATGCAAATATGGCCTAAGAGGCCTACAAATAAACATAGACCCAAGCCAGCTTGTTCCACGGTCCCAAGCTGCCACCTGGGAACCCTGAACTACTCGTCGACGTCCAGGAAGAAACCACCTAGCTGCTCGGTGTCGTCCTCCTCTGAAACAAAGTTATAAAGGCAGCAAAGAGAGACTGAGTACGATGTACTCGCAAGTTAAGTAGGGCGATATAGACCCAATGCTGACGGAGGCTCTAAAGCTGTATGTATCTATTTTGCAGAAAGCTAGATTTCATTTATAAAAGACATAAATGACTCAAAGGCATCGTCTACTCAGAATGTTCTTGAAAAGGGGTAAGAGTGTAACTTTTTCATCTTCGGTTCTCATCGAACCAACTTGTATCCAAAGCATCTCTCATCTCCACCAAAGGCACTCCCTCGAATCACTCTCGAGGAAATGAACCTTTTAAACACACGTTGAGTTGCAACCTTTAGCTGCCAAATTAATTAATTAAGGTTAAGGTTCTCTATGAGCTAATCCGCCTTTCCCAAGAGTTTATCCATAACCGTGGACACGGCTTTTCGAAAAGATTTACCCTGCAGGGGTGTACTAATTTACCCATTGGTACCGTCCGGCTCACCTGATTGGCCCTCTTCCGGGGAAGGCCGGCGAGTGGGCGCGGTTAAACCTTTACCTCGCATGAGACTATCCAAGAGTCATCTGTGGCGACAGGGAAAGTTTACCCAGCCTATTTCAGCCCCTGCCCCCATCGCCACGCCCTAAACACAAATCCTCCGCAACATTTTCTTTTCCACTCACACGCAAATGGAAAAATCGAACTAGAGGACCCTTGGATACGCCCGCACAAGTTATTCAGTTAGTAAGGCGCCCATACACCCACCAATGGCAGCATGCTCGGTTCTTGGTTCTAGCTAAAAGCACTCTCAGCCTAGGCGGCAAGAATGAGGCAAAACACCATCCCCGATGGCAACTCATCCAAGCCTTTTAGCAATTTAATTATACACCACAAGTAACCATCATGTCCGAACATTCCATCATCAAACATCAATATGGAATTTAATCAACGGACATAACTAGAATTTGACTAAGCATGGCTAAGCATAGCTAATCATGTATAACAACAATTATATTTTTGTATCCGGCCAACACATCATACCTAGGGTTCATAGGAGGGGAAGCATGTGATGGTTCAGGGGATAAACATGCATTCATAGGATACTCTACTTCTTGATCAAAAATTGATATTGGAATTGCATGCAATATTATGGTGGATAAAATAAGTTTATAAAACCATAGGAGGCTAGATGCCAAGAAGGTTAGGTTATCTCTTGCCTTGCTGCCGGGGCGTGTAGTACGGCTCGTCGGGGTAGGTAGAGGAACCCTCGACTCCGAAATCTATCGATACCCAAAAATAATACAAAAGAACAAATAAATCACACGAAGTCAAGTGCAATGCACAATCACATGATGACATGTCCAGCTTATGCTAAGATATCCACATTTAATTTATTTAACAAATTAAATGGAGTTCCAAATAATTAGTGCAATTATTTGGTAACAACCCCATACTTATCTTAGTGACCTCCTTATTTATAAATTATTACATTATTAGAGAAGTGGATCAAATATGCATGATCATGACATGATTGGGTAGGTTTTGTTCTTCCGATCATTTTGGTACCTCATTT
This sequence comes from Puccinellia tenuiflora, assembly GCA_012064385.1. NCBI lineage: Eukaryota > Viridiplantae > Streptophyta > Magnoliopsida > Poales > Poaceae > Puccinellia > Puccinellia tenuiflora. Next base: position 316,748 of record QRDG01000295.1, on the reverse strand, counting down.
GTAATTTTTCGAGTAACGATGAATAAATAGCGAATTAAATAATTAATTGAATTTAATTATTTTAACCAATTTATGAATAACATCAAATAAATATTTGTGATCATGATTTGATATTCACATGATTGGATAGCATTTGAAACACTGATCAATTTGATATTTAATTCACAATTTTTGGTTAAATATTTATCGAATTATGAATTTCCTGAATTAGTTATTATTTATACCATTTTAATAATTCTTATTAAACAGCAAGGAATTAGTTTCAAAAGACTACTACAATTATTCTAAATTGTAGGGTTTGTTTTACTGAACATTTTGGTATTTTATTTGCAAAATTTGAAGCATTATTCGAATAGTTATGATTTCTTTTGTTTGATTTTTATTCCCAAAAGGAAAATCAAATGCACTGTCGGGCCGGCCTCCAAGTCGGCCAGGCCGGCCTCAAGGCCGGGCACCGACCCGAGACGATCGGCCCACTGGCCGGCCCAAGACCGACACCAGGCCGGGTACAGGGTTGACCAGGTGACGGGCCACGACCGGCGCGTGCCGGCGCGGTAACCACGGCACGGTGGCGCTCGGCTACGGCGAGCGGTGCGCGAGGGAGTGCGCGGAGGGAGAGGAAGGAGAAGGAAAAGAGGCGAGCTGCTCACCCTCGGCCGTTGCTGCTCGTGGCGGGGACGGGAATGGCCGGACGATGACGCAATGGAGCTCGGCCGGCGGCGGGCGGCGTTCGGGGCGGCGGCGCACTTCGCGCCTTCGTGCCATCCCAGCAAGCTCCGCTTGCACCGTGAGGAAGAGGGGGTCGAGGCGGTTCTGACGGGCTACTCCGGCGCGCCCGGGGAAGCCCGGTTCACCGGCGATTAGCCGGCGTTGGCGGCGGCCGAAGGCGGAGCGGACCGGACAGTGAAGCCGATTGGGGCGACCCCGCGCTGATTCCTAGCTCGAGGGGAAGAGGACGACGAGGCAGAGATCTTGGCCTGCTTCGATCTATTCTGGGAGGCTCCAATCATCGGCGGCGAGCGGCGGGCAGGGCTGCTGGGTCGCGCGGGGAGAGACGAGAGAGAGAGAGAGAAGAGCAGGGGAGCAGGTAAGGCAGATGAGGGAGAGAGAGAGCGTCGGTGGGCGTCCTCCTTAACCACGCGCGACACAGGAGGGGGCGGCGTCATGGGCGCGGCGTCGACCGGCAGGGCAGCATGGCGCCAGGAAGCCATGGCGCCACAGTGACGACAAGTTTCTGAAAAACCCCCTGCCTCAATTTCTTTTATTTACAAAGAGGTCCAACAGCAACTTGAGCGATTTAAAAGGGGCTCTTAAACATTTTTATAAAATTTACAAAAATTTATAGAGCCTTCCCTTGACAGGTAGAAGCTTCACAAAAAGTTTGGCTTCAAAATAAAATTTTTAAAATCAGATTTATTCATATTGTTGCAATATGGTCATTTTTGACAAGTTGCAAAATACATTTATTTGAAGCACTTAAACATTTCAATAAATTATAAAAATATTTATGGAGGCTCATAATATATTAATGAAGTTCCCCATAATTTTATTTTGAATTTTTGGAAAGTTTAACTTGGTTTCAAAAATATAATTTGATTTGAACCAATTTGAAATCTCAATTTTATTTATTTGCTTGTTAAGAATTTAGCCTTTGGCAATTTCTTTATAGAATTTATCCTTGAGCTTCCTGGACAAATTGGAGACTCAGGAACAATTGGTTTTGCCAATTTGAGTAATGTATTTGGGTTTGAAAATTTGGGAAGGGTTTTGCTCCCCTTTTTATTGTTTTCCAATTGTTGCTTTATTCAACTTAAGCAATTTAAATATATATGCCATGATGCAATGAAGAGAAAAAGTGAAAATTTGGCCCATATTTTAGGGTACCAAACTGGGGCTGTTACACGTCGGCATTATTGATGATGTCCCTTAGTGGAGCTTTGCTAACCACCATGATTGTGTGATCCTGGAAGTAATGTCGTAGTTTTCTGGCGGCAAAGAATACACCATAGGCTAACTTCTGGTAGTGAGTGTAGCGTTGCTTTGAATCTGAGAACACCTCGCTAATGAAATAGACGGCGCGCTGATCCGGCCATTGCTTCCCTTCCTCCAGGCGCTCCACTACAATGACGACACTTATCACGAAATTCGTGGCTGATAAGTAGAGGAGAAGCGGCGCTTTTTCCCTCGGAGCTGCTAAGATTAGAGCATGCGTCAATGTTACTTCTGCTGAGCCAAAGCTGCCTCTGCTTCCTCTGTCCAAACAAAATTGTCCGACTTTTTGAGGAGCTTGTATAATGGCAATGCTTTGTCAGCAAGCCGGCTAATGAATCGGCTTACAGCCGCGTCGGAACCCGTAAGCCGCTGTATGTCCTTCAGACAAGTCGGCCTCTTGATGTTCTGAATCGCCTTTATCTTTTCCGGGTTAACTTTAATTCCTCTTTGAGAAACAATGAAGCCCAGAAGCTTGCCTGCGGGAACTCCGAAGACGCATTTTGCCGGATTAACCCTAGTTCGCCGTCACCGAAAACCCTAGTTCGGGGTCCAATCTGGTGCCGACGCATTTTGGTAAAATGCCCGTGCGTTGCTACGGGAGCGTGAATATTTGACCGTGCGTATATCATTTATACACACATGTTGTTAAAATCTGCATAAAACTGGAATAACAAATCTGAGCCGCTCTCGGTTCCAAAATCGACAACGCGCATGGCGTCTCAAGTTTTGAAAACTATAGTGCGCCCAGTGATTTTATTTGCCAAAAGAATTGGACACGCTAACTTGACCGGTTTTCCTGAAACTAATGTCTCAACGAACTTTAATGATCGGTTTTCCCAACATCGCTAGCTAGTTGCCCGTGTGTTGCAACGGGACATGAATATTCAATTATGTTAATCGGGTGTCCATTCAACATTCGTGTCGTTAAAATTCAGGTAAGATTCCAATCACCATTGTTTAATGTGAAGGTTGAAAGCACAAGATCATCCATGGTTCGCGCAACACCTCAAGCTTTTCGGTCGCCTGCTTGAGCAATTACGGTTGTCGGAGTTCAAGAATTATTGAACAACTTAACATCTATATAAGCATGATGTACCCAACCTGAATTGTAAATGTAGATACTATGCACAGTCTAGAAGCCACAAACATGACTGTTATGAATAAAATGAGGACATGTATATTAGCTAAAAACCTGTCTATCATGTGCTTCTAATTTAATTATCTTTGGTATTATTTTATGTATATAATTCTGTGAGAGAACCAACATCCAACTGGGATATTTTTGTTACTACTTATAGCCTTGCTAACAAAATGATCCATTTTGAGAGACGCAATTTGATTATTTATAAAAAACTGAAATAGCGGTATCATGTAGAATGTAGAGTAAAAGGTAGGTGAGTATAATATAAAACTTCAGGCCGTACTACTCTCCTTAGACTGGAAAAGCACAAAAAAAAAAGTTGGAGTGGATATGGTAGTGCTTAGCACGTTCTGTCTTCTACGTCTGCTCGTCTGAAACTTACCGCCGGAGCAGCTGCGGGCCTGCGCCCTTACGCCGCACCTGGACGCTCCGTCCACGCCGTCCGGGATTTGGCTGCCAGAGCTTCTGCGTCTAACCCACCTCTGCGCTCTGCCTGCTCCCCGTCCGCGACTTGGCCGCCGGAGCCGCTGAACCCAAGCCGTCTGCCGCACATGGTGCCGGAGCTGCTGCGCGCAAGACGTACGATGCGCCTGGATGCTCCGCCTGCGCCCGTCCGTGACTTGGCCGCTGCGCCCATGCCGCCCAGCGGCGTTTTCCTCTGTACGCCGCTTGCTGCCCAAAGCCAGGCAATCTTTTTTTCCCCTTCTCTTGTTAACTATGTTAACCATGTCAAAAGGGGGCATCGTCGAAGATTAGACCAACCAATGGGCATATTATCCAGGGTATATACGAAGAGGAGGGCGTATGATCAAAGGCACACGAACTGCGGGGGTCATCATCAAATCCCCCTTCGATGCCTCTTCGGGTTGGAGTCAGACGACTCCGATTGCTCCATCGATGGATGGAGCCGCAGGTGCCTGAATTGCAGACGGAAGGTTACCCCGAGACATGCTTCGCTGTCCTCGTTCCGTGCTACCGCCACCACGCCGAGCAGCCCAGCCCCCATGGCCTGATGGCAGGTTCCTGGGCGCTGACGATCTCGCCGACGGACGCCTCTCAGGTGAGCCGAACTATCTACTAAGTTTGCGTGAGAGAAACCAAGCAGATGAATAATGACTCTGTTTTTTATTTGCAATCGATCGGTCAGTGTCATCACCCGAATCACCATGTAGATGAAGTAATGCTTGGGTAAATAATTGCATATGGTGTGCAGTTAGTGATGGAAGGTTGAGTTCCGCAAAGAGTGTAGATCATGTTTCAGGAGGGTTTGGATTTTTCATGACATGAGTATGAGCAGAGGGGAGATATTTTGAACTTCTGACAAATAATTGTGTTGCTTTGTTCGCCAATCTGGGCTTCAACTTGAAGCAATAAAACATTTGAGGCCTTCTAAGAGGGTGCAGCTTCTGGATCTTCTTCCGGAATCCTAAGCCAAAATTCTGGATGCACCAGCCATGTAGATGCACTAAGCCAAACTTGGAGTAGTCCACATAATCCTATGTTTCCTTTCAGTGAAGTTCATAGTTATCTACAGATATATAAGAGCATCCCGATTCTATCAGGTTAGCAGTAATTGTATACAAAAATCTCATTCTTAATTGTTGTCTTATAGACACATGGAATTCTGAATGCTGTGAGCTGGGGATACTACTGCACATGAGATATATAGTTGCTAGATATATAAAGACATTCAGCCAACATTGGACCATTTCTCGCTGCACAGGAACATTGGAATCACAGTATTTGCTCTCGGCACTCTTCAGGTATCATCTTCTCCACACTCTCATTATGTTAACTATCGTTTAAAATTCGAATTGTTTTTCCACAACCACAGCAACAATTCATGTGTAAGAAGAAAAAAAGACAGAAGATTATTTTAAAACCCATAAGATTCCACCTTGCTTGAAGTGTATGGCTTACTCATATGTACAAAAGTGCAACCACCAATATGCTGAAATTCCCCAGACTTAAGGAACAATAAATCTGCCTACATGAATTCCCCAAAACAAGCATTGTGTCTGTATTGATAAAACATATGCTTGTATACCGAGATAAGAAAATCATGTAGTTTGTACTGTATACAGTACACACTTGATGCAGCTCATGTGAGCAGAATAGAAAAAAAATATTTCGAGAGATAGCAAACTTGCAGTAGTGCTTAATATGCCTGACATGAGTCAAGTCAAGAACTGAACCTTGGCTGATACATGCATGTAACTTTGTCTAGTTAAATTACCCAACGGAAAACAGTACAAACTGATTAACCATGTTTTTGTCACTCGTATCTCACTTAAGCTATACAAGTGAAGATAAAACACTTATTTAAGGATGAGCTCCGCAAGAAGCCAGCAACAACAGGTTCATGTCAATAGGTGGATCGTTGCATCCTCACTGACCATGGAAATTGGCTAATACCACGATCTGAAAAGATAAGAGTGACAAAAATCATAAGCATTTCCATTGCTAAACTTTCAAGTGTGCAAAGAACAAAATTTGGGACATACACAAATTGTCTCCGCTGGTCTGCTTCAGGTTGACTACAGAATACAACGAGTCAACAAAATATAAGAATGCAGGGAGTTGATCTGCACAAAACAAGTTACGTAGCAAATATAAGTATGCATAATAAAAAAATGATAAAAGTATGATTACTTAAATTTTAAGTGACAAATATCTCACCTATGATGTAAGGATCTCTCTGTAGACGATGTTCTTCGTGTACGTACCAATTGGACTACGGGAGCTCTTGTTTTGGCTATCATCTTTGTTCTTCTTTTTGTTACCAGTGTCGGGGACAACAAGAATCTTCACGTTGTTTCTGGCGGTGGATCTAGATAGCGCGACGTACAACTGCCCATGAGAGAACACCGGCTCGGGCAAATAAATACCGACATTCGGGATAGTCTGCCCCTGTGCCTTGTTAACCGTCATTGCGAAGCTGAGCCTAATAGGAAACTGTTTCCTCTTGAACTGAAAAGGGAACATCTCGTCATCAGAGGGGCAAAGTGGAATCCTTGGCAAGAATATCCTCTTTCCAGCATGCTGACCCAACACAATTTCTGCATCGATGACATTCCTTTGAAATCCTCGAACCACCAACCTCGTGCCATTGCAAAGTCCATTCGCGGGGTCAATGTTTCTGAGCAATATGACCGGGCAGTTAATCTTGAGCTTCAACAAATGTGGAGGCAACCCATTAGGGGTCAATGTGTTAAGGAAATCCTCCGGGTAATAGTTATGAGGGTCGTCCACCGCAGAATCAAAGCTATGGTACACCATCTCATCTCCTTGAAATCTATTGATCATCTTCAAATTAACCCTATCCACACAATCATTTCGTGTTGACAAGATTGCCCGTGAGGTGATGTAGTTTGGGTCTGACATGTTAGCACCAAGATTGGGGAAGACATTTTCTATCAGTGTATCAAGGTCGGTGTCCTTCCCGGTATACGACACACATATCTCATCTGGAAGGAGGACCTCACCATCACCATTGGTTTGTTCCTTACCATCGCCAATGCGCAATAGGTACTCCGCAAACCACGGGTCACTATGTGCCCTCATATTTCGGACCAGCTTGAGGTGACGCATGCAGTCCCAAAGATAAGACCGACATAGCGATGCGTCAATTATCTGAGCCCTCGATCCCTTACGAACGACAGGGAGGACCTGCCTGAAATCTCCACCGAACACAACCGTCTTTCCACCAAACGGTAGGGGGGGCCTTTGAAAAATCCCTTGCTCGTCTGGTCGGCCCATTATGTCGCGCATACTGTTGTCCAGCGCCTCCACAGCCTGTCTCTTTGTCATGGAAGCCTCATCCCAAATAATTAGAGAAGCTGACTTTAGGAGCTTGGCTGTCCCACTCTGTTTAGTGAAGCTACAAAAACCACCATCATCAATGCTCAATGGTATCTTGAACCGTGAATGAGCCGTTCTCCCTCCGGGCATTATGGAAGCTGCTACACCAGATGTTGCTGTTGCCACATCAATCTTTTTTTTCCGCGTACCGTTGCGAGCAGTGCTCTGTACAGAAAAGTCTTTCCAGTGCCTCCAGGTCCATCCACAAAGAACACACCACCCTCATCTCCATCAACGGCAGACATAATTTCTTCATATGCGGCCCTCTGATCCATATTAAGCGAGTCTGATAGATTTTTATCCTCATCGTTGATCTCGATGGTGGACTCCTCGAAGATCTCCCTTGTCACACCGATGGCACTTTCAAATTCCTTATCGATAGCAGGAAGAGGAAATGATGTTATTTCCTTGCCCATTGACTGAAGCATATTCCTGATATCTATGAGAACCATTTGCTCAACTACAAGTTCGGATGGATTGTTACGGCGATAGTCTTCTGACATTGCGTCCAAGTGCTTCTCCCAGAGTCCGCGCACATCGCTAGGCTCGCAAAACACCAGTATTGTTGCAAAGAGCCTTCGTAGAGATGACGACATCTCGTACAATGTAGATTCAGTAAGGGAGTCATCCAATGTGTTGTCCCCTTCAATGAGTCCCCTTCTCTCTGCAGCTTCACGAAAGGTTGGTAGAATCTCACCATTAACTGTCCTTAGATCCTCGTAGCAGGTGGCCCCGCTGACATTGTTTAGAAGGACACGCAGGTAGTAGCGTTCCCCCTCGGCGGGATGAGCAGACACAATTCTTCCAACCTGTCCACCTGTATCATATTTCCTTCTTCTCCAGTATTTGTCCTTACCTTTCTGCCAGTATACCATTCGGGAAAGTCCCTGTACAAGATACAACGAGCCTGAGAGTGCAATCTATTTACCTCGAAGTACTCTGTAAGCATTGACTTCTCAACACCTTCATGGTTAACTACTCCTTGGATATCTTGGCCCTGTTTGAATGACACCATGTGTATGTTTGGAAGATGGAGTTGTAGCTGCATCACTGGTGGACCGTGCTTACTCAATGCAAAGCCATATATCCTCCACAATGCTTCCGGAGGAGTCACCCACCTCGCATCTCTATATTGTTTGATCTCATCTATGTCTGCATTGCCATCTGTCTTGTCAACCTGACTCATTGAAATAGACGCCCGATCATGGCCCTTGTATATGTACTTGAAAAGATACTTAACGGCCTTTATGCTCCCACATGCCTCTACATTGATGTGGCAATTGAAATGACGCAGAAGGTGAGGATTGTATGGGACAACCCACCTATTATCGAGCCATTCCTTTCGAACCATTACCGTATGACCATCTTGACGTCTTCTGTATAGAGGGTAGGAGTCCTTGCCCTGTGAGGTAGCCGCATTGAAAGGCCGAGGATAGTGATTCTTGCAAGCAGGACGACCCTTTGTGCACGGACAATCACGGTTTAAAGCACCACATGGCCCATGTATCATGTGCTTCACGACCATCTTATATAGTTCTGGGTACTTCTTCTTGTTCGGGAGCTCGGCTGAGATAAGACGGTCGTACTGCTCGGGACACGTGAGCTTGTACTTTCCTTCCATGATCAGCAGGAAGTGTGCATGGGGAAGGCCCCTCTTTTGGAACTCCACCACATACACATAGGTTTGAGACGTATCAGCATCCCCAAGGTTAACTCCTACTCGTCCTCGAGTAGGTAAGTGATAACAAATAAATTTTTATGAGACATGCGACCAACACATTCTTGATCAAGATAGTGATGCAAATCAAAGGATGTGAATGAAGAGATACAAAATAATTGTCTATAATTGATAGCAAGAAAGCAATGAATAAACAAGTTGAATCATCCAAGCAAAACCTTTCATAAATAGTATGTCAAAGACATGAAAACAATGTGATCAACATATTTGACTAATTCACAAGGATATAATTCCATGACAAAAGTGTTTGAAATCAACACAAAGGAAGATGTAAGCATTAGCAAAGAGCTTCAACTTCCAACGACTTATCTTATAGATAAAGTCAATATAAAGATTCATGTTTAATCTTGATAATGTAATATGCTCAACGATACCCAGGGTCAATGCTAGATGTTTGCTTTTGTGGAGATAGAAGGAAAAAGGGAAAACTGACTCAACATTAAAAGTAAAAGAAAGGCCCTTCGCAGAGGGAAGCAGTGATTAGTCATGTGCTAGAGCTTTTTGGTTTTTAAAACAGAAGTAAAATGATTTTGAGGTATGCATGCTTTCGTCAACGACTTCACAACAGAGAAACTATCTAGTCCCTCATGACAAGCAAGGTTTTTAGACTTGTGAGAGCAGCTGGTTCTTAGAAGAGCGAGTCCGCTCTTCTTTCTCCTTGGTTTCACCACTGTCCAATGTTTGGGCTGATTTCTCAGATTTGCATTGCGCGGAGGAGAATTGTGAGTTATATTTATATTTTTGCTTAATCTGCTGTCGGGTTGATTCAAGTGAAGACGTAATCCATTAACACCGGGTGAAAGGGGGGAAATGACTTCGCTTGTCATAAGTTATATCTAGCTCTCTACCGCTCCCTCGTGAGCTTAAAAATAGAGGCACAAAGAAGAAGTATTTTGAATTTTTAAATGTAGCACATGACAAATTTACTTGGAATGGTAGGAAATACCATACATAGGTAGATATGGTGGACTCAGCTGGCAAGAAAGTTTGGCTTTGGAGATTGCATACACGAGTGCACCATACACCCAGTATGAATTTTTAGGCTTAACAAAAAGGGTGTTTGAAGTAAACATCTAACAATAACCGGTAACAGAACAACATAAGACATTTACCGGTCATAACCATAAAAACTCTACACCGTCTCCCTTGTTGACCAAACAATTCTTTTGATGGAAAGATTAGCACTATTAATTAACAACTGTGAAAAACCATACAATTTCAAGCTTTCAACCATATTTCGTTACTAATCAATTTCACTCAAATAACAAGCAAGTTTGAGCATTCAACTTAACATCTCAAAACAATTGAGAAGCATCAAGTATCCACACCATGATCTACAAAACTATGTAGGCTTTTCATTTTATTCTATCATCACACAAACAGCATTTTGTCGCATTGACAATTCAAGCAATTTTTCAACAACAACTCTCCAACAAGTATAAGTGAAGAACAAGAGAGTTTAACTTAACAACTAGCAGCTCTAAACAAGATAAAAGCTAAAAGCGAGAGCTTACTAGAAAACAGACAGTAGCTAAGAATACTCAAAAAGATATAAGCGAAGCAAAGGAGTATTCAAACGAAAAAGCGGAGCGTGTCTCTCTCCCACACAAATAAAGCTAGGATCCAACAAGGATATGACTAGCAAACAAACAAGAAAAACTGAAAGTAAAAGGACGCTCCGCTTTTATAAAAACAAAGTTCAACGAAGACGACCTTATGATAGTCGATGAAGATGAGGGGATGCCTTGGGCATCCCCAAGCTTTGACTCTTGATAGTTCTTGATATTCAGAGGGGGTGCCATGGGGGCATCCCCAAGCTTGAGCTCTGATCCATCCTCGATTTATTCATATTCCTCTCCTTTGGAACTTAAAAACTCTCTTCACACAAAACTTCTCATAATTTGATTAGAGGGTTAGTGCTCATAAATTAAAATGCACATGTGTTCAACTCATGACAAATTACAAACCAACTTCATTAAACATTATCTACTGTTTACTAAGCCTCAATGTTGCACTCTACCCCCAGAGTATCACATATGACGATGGTAAAGAGACAAATGAATAATAAAAGCAGAATCTGTCAAAATCTGAATAGTCTGTGAAGATCGAATTTTTCGAGGCACTTCTTCAGCTCAAATAAAAAAACTTAAAACTAATTAAAGATAGACAAAAGAATCAGGCTTGCTGTAAAAAATTATCAGAAAAAGATAAAATTCTGGATATTTTAGAATTTTCGTGCAACAGGCGCACATAATCTGTTTTTGGACAGCAACACAATACCTCGCACTTTCAATGCATTAGAGGCTAAACTTGGCTCAAAAAACCGAAAGAAAAAGATACAATGAAGTTGCTACAGAGGTAATAACTTCATGACTCAAGAAAATCAAAAAGCAAACTGAAATTAAAAGATGGGTTGCCTCCCAACAAGCGCTTTTCTTTAACGCCTTTTAGCTAGGCGCAATGCCAAATATCAAGTTTTTTCGGAGGCCTTTGCAACATCAAGAACATAGCTTGACCTTATGATTGATTCAAAAGGAAACTTCTTTCTCTTTCTAGGGAAGTGTTCCATCCTTTTTTTAAGGGGGAACTGAAACCTTATATTTCCCTCTTTCATATCAATAATAGCACCAACAGTTATCAAAAACGGTCTTCCCAAAATAATATGACAAGAAGCATTGCACTCAACATCCATAATAATAAAATCAACGAGAACATAATTATCATTAACAACAATAAGGACATCATCAACTCTACCCAAAGGTTTCTTCTTAGAAGAATCAACAAGATGAACATTTAAATAGCACTCTTCCAAACGATTTAAATCAATCATATTATAGAAACTTTTAGGCATAACAGAAACACTTGCACCAAGATCACATAAAGCATTGCAATCAAAGTCATTTATTTTCATCTTAATAGTGGGTTCCCAACCATCTTCTAACTTCCTAGGGATAGAGGTTTCAAGCTTTAGTTTTTCTTCCCTAGCCTTGATAAGAGCATCGGTAATGTGTTTGGTAAAAACAAGATTTATTTTACTAGCTTCCGGTGTCTTAGCAAGTTTTTGTAAGAACTTAATGACTTCAGTAAGATTGCAATTATCAAAATCAATTTCATCATCTTTAAATAAACTAGGAGGATCCTCTTTAGTGGTTTGGATAGTATAAACTTTAACAGTTTTCCTATTCATTTCAGCAATTCTAGCTTCTTCAGCCTCTCTAGCCCACCTAGCTTTCAAGAGAGCCATCATCCTTTCATTTTCATTAATTTGAAGAGAGATAGTATTTAAAGATTCAGTATGTTTGTCTTGATTTGGAGTGGTTCTAATTTTCAAAATTTCAACATCATGAGCAAGAACGTCTATTTTAGAGACTAGACTATCCAGTTTTTCCAACTTCTCTTCAACAGTTTTGTTAAAAGCTTTTTGCGAAGTGATAAATTCCTTTAAAACATTTTCAAGATTAGAGGACACATTATTATTAGGATTATAAGAATTACCATAGGAATTACCATAAAATTTGCCATTATTGGGAGGATAAGGCTTATAGTTGTTACTACCAAAATTATTTCGATAAGCATTATTGTTCAAGTTGTTTCTATTAAGAAAATTAACATCAACTTGATCCTTTTCTTGGGCAATTAATGAAGCAAGTGGAACATTATTGGGATCAATATTGTACTGATTGGTAGCAAGCATAGACATAATCATATCAACCTTATCACTCAAAGAGGAGATTTCCTCGACAGAATTTACCTTCTTACCACTTGGAGCTCGCTCGGTGTGCCATTGTGAATAATTTGTCGTCATCTCATCCAAGAGTTTAGTTGCTGCACCTAATGTTGTGGACATGAAGGTGCCTCCCGCGGCCGAGTCCAAAAGGTTCCTTGAAGAAAAATTCAAACCTGCATAAAAAGTTTGGATAACCATCCACATAGTTAATCCATGCGTGGGACAATTCTTAACCATAGATTTCATTCTCTCCCAAGCTTGAGCAACATGTTCATTATCAAATTGTCTAAAGTTCATAATGTTACTCCTTAGTTGTATGATTTTAGCAGGTGGATAAGATTTTCCAATAAAAGCATCTTTGCATTTAATCCAAGAATCAATGCTATTTTTAGGCAAAGACAATAACCATTCTTTTGCTCTTCCTCTCAAAGACAAAGGGAAAAGTTTCAGTTTTATGATGTCACTTTCTACCTATTTATACTTTTGCATATCACATAACTCAACAAAGTTATTTAAATGAGAGGCGGCATCATCAGTACTAGCACCAGAAAATTGCTCTTTCATAACAAGATTTAGCAAGGCAAGTTTAATTTCATAAGATTCTGCTTTAGTAGCGGGTGGAGCAATTGGAGAGCATATGAAATCATTGTTATTAGTGCTAGTAAATTCACAAAACTTGGTGTTTTCAGTAGAAGACATAACGATAAGATAAAATAACAAGACAGGAATAAAGACTACACTAATTTTTTGGGATTTTAAAATTTTGAAACAGGGAAATAAACTAAACGAGATATAAAGCAAGCAAGAAAAAAATAAAGTAAAGAGATTGAGGGTATGAGACTCCCCTTGCTGTAGCTCCAAAGTCCCCGGCAACGGTGCCAGAAAATAGCTTGCTGCTGTATTAAAATAAGTTGGGTGGTGCCCCAAGCGAAGGCGGAATTGTAGCTAGTAGCAGTTTTCCCTCGTTTAACGAACCGAGGTTTATCGAACCAGTAGGACTTTGAAATCAACAACGAGGTGAATGTTGAAGATCTTTGGCGCTTGACCTTCAACAGACGTGGACCTGCACACACTCAACCAGAATACTTTGCCCCCAACGGCGGAAAGGTTGTCAATCTTTCCGGTCTCGCAGAAAACAAAGCGGTTAATTGTATGATGAAATAATGAAAAGTGACCAGAGGAGTAATGATAATTAAAAGCAAGTAAATGAGGTTATAAACAATATAAAAAGATCGACCGGGGGCCATGGGTTCACTAGTGGAGTCTCTCAAGTAAATAAAATATGCATGTGATGGGTGAACGAATTACAGCTAGGCAATTGACAAGATCATGACACAAACCCAATTTAGCTATGACAAAAAGGACATGATAATATTTATGGTGGCATCACGACAAGGAACAAAGACCGTTGAGTCCAACTGTGTCTTTGTCTAAAAAGTCCACCGTGGGATCGCTATCCAGCCTGTCACCCAACGGTATTAAGTTGCAAGCAGCAGACATTTGCATTAAGTAAAGTGCATGAAGTAAGCAATACTAATATCAAAAGAGACATTAACACCGCTGTTTTACCCTTAGTAGCAACATCACACCCTCGCCCTTAGACGTTTCTGTCACTCGTGCCCAGGAACAAAAGGGGCATGAACCCACTATCTAGCATAAATACCCTCTCTTGGAGATACACACAATCACTTGGCCAAAGTAACTACGCACATCGGAGAGCATGCAAGAACATAAATTACTCATATAAGAATCATGCACAATCTGAACATAACTTCATAATCCATCGGATCCCAGCATACACATCACATAGCATTACAATAATCGATCTTGATCATGTTAGGCAGCTCACAAGATCATAAGACATGAAGCACAAGAGAGAGAGACTACCAACTAGCTACTGCCATGGACCCGTAGTCCAAGGTGAGACTACTCACAAAGCATCCCGGAGGAAGGCATGACGACGAAGAGCCCTCCGGGATCGATCTCCCCTCCGGCAGAGTGCCGGGATCAGCTTCATATTGGACCCCGAACTAGGGTTTTCGGTGACGGCACGTCGGGGTCGAGTTTCTGGAAAATAATGGCCGCCTCGACGTTTTTAGCTTAGATAGCAATTTATAGGCGTCGGAGGGGGCCGAGGAGGTGCCCCACGGGCAGGGGCGGGCCCCACCCGCGGGTGGTGTAACAGCCCCAGTTTGGTACCCTAAAATATGGGCCAAATTTTCACTTTTTGTTTTGCAAACATTGCATCATGGCATCCCTTTAAATTGCTAATTTAAAATAAAGCAAGTTTGGAAAGCAATTAAAAGGAAACAAATCCAAATCCCAAAAATCTCCAACCTCAATGTAATTGCTCAACTTGGTGAAACCAAATTAATTTGAACTTCCAAATTGTTCAGGAAGTTCTAAGTTTTATTATTATAACAAATGGTCAAAATTCAATTATTGACAAGCAAAGTTATAAATTTGAGAATTCGAATTGGTTCAATACAAATTATATTTTGAAACCAAGTTAAACTTTCCCAAAATTCAAAAATAAAAATATGGGGTGCTTCATTGTTATAATATGAGCCTCCATAAATATTTTCATAATTTATTGAAATGTTTGAGTGCTCCAAATAAATACATTTTGGAAATTGTCAATTTTGACCTTAGTTAAACCCTATGAACAAATGTGGTGCAAAACAATTTAAATTGCAACACCAATTTTTGTGGAGGCTCTAACTGTTAAGTTGAGCCCACATGAATTTTTGCAAATTTTATAAAAATGTAAGTGCCTTTTTTAAAATCGTCAAAGTCTGCCGCTGGACCTTTTTGCAAATAATTTAAAAGTGCCAGGGGGTTTTCATGAAGACCATGGTCTTCTTCTCCACAGTGCCGGGACGGCACTGGCGCCATGCCGCGCTGCCGGCCGCGCCGCGCCACCTGCTCCCGGGTGGATAGGGAGGCCCCCCCGACGCGCCTCTGATCCCTGCCTTTCTCCCCCCCCTTAACTGCTCCCTCTCCTTCCCCCCCCCCCCCCGCACCCGGAAACCCTAACCCTAGGTGTCTCCGAGCTTCTGTCGCTGTCGTCGTCACGGAGGCCGTCGATTCCGGCGGCCCTGGATCAAGTCGATGCCGCCATCGCCTTCACCGCGTCGTCCCAACCCTCCCCGCCAGTTGAATCGAGCCGGGGCGCTCTCTACCGCGAGAGCGCCGCCGATCCCTTCCGCCTCGGGTCGCCGCCGTCGATCAAGCTCCCGTCGCCGTCCTGCCATCCCCGACCTCGCCGTCCGTGCCATCTTACCCAGGGTGAGCCGGGCCCCTCCGAGACATAGTCTCCCTCTCCCTCCCGCTCCGTATCTAGACTCCACCGAGAGCCATCGTCCACCGCCACGCGGAGTCTTCGCCGGAGCTCCTCCGGTGACCATTTGGTCACGGGCCACCGCCACCAGGGTCTCCTCGCCGAGTAGATTTCGTAGATGGTTTCCGTTCATCCGAACCACCACCGTAGCGACGCCGCCGTGCATGCCCGCGTCACCGCTCCGGCGAGCTGTCGTGTCCACCGACGTGGCAGCCAACCTGTCGCTGAACTGGCCGCCACCGTGGCCTGGGACGGCCAAAAGGCCGGACCCCTCGGGTGGTTGCCCGGCCTCGCATCCCAGCCTGGGACGGCCAAAGGCCGGTGGCTTCGGGAGCCCCCCCGGCCTGCAGCCCGGCCTGGCCGGCACGAGGCCGGCCTGTCTGCCCAATTTGTTTTCCTTTTTATAAATGAAAACAAATTTAAATAATTGATATCTTTTAACTTAGTGATCCAAATTTGACAAATCAAATATCAAATTGATCAGGAAAACAAAATCTACAAGATGGAATCTTTGTAACATTCTTTTGAAGTTATATTCTTGCTGTTCATATATGAATTCCTAAAATGGTTTAAATAATACCTAATTTGGAAAAATCATAACTTGTTAAATAATTAACCAAAATTTATGAATAAAATATCAATGTGATCAACACTTCAATTGCAATCAAACCTTGCTAATATCCCATCATGATCACAAATATTTATTTGATGTTTTTCCTTAATTGATTAAAATAAGTAACTTCAATTAATTATTTATTTCACTATTTAACCATCGATAATTGGAAATTCACAAATGAGGTACCAAAATGATCGGAAGAACATACCCTATCCATTCATATCATGTTCATGCATATTTGAGCCATTTCTCTCATAATGTAATAATTTGACAAATGTATGAACAATGTGGTCACTAAGATAAATATGGGGTTGTTTCCAAATTATTGCACTAATTATTTGGAACTCCATTTAATTTTTTTAATAAATTAAATGTTGATATCATTGCATAATCTTGTCATGTCATCATGTGATTGTGCATTGCACCTTGTCTTCGTGTGATTTATTTGTTCTTTTATATTATTTTTGGGTATCGATAGATTCCGGAGTCGAGGGTCTCTCTACCTACCACGACGAGCCGTACTACACGCCCCGGCAGCAAGGCAAGAGATAACCTAACCTTCTTGGCATCTAGAATCCATTGTTTTATAAACTTATTTTATCCACCATATTATTGCATGCTGTTCCAATGTCACTTTTGATCACAATGTATAGGATCCTATGAATGCATGTTTATCCCCGAACCAATACATGTTTTCCCCTCCTATGAACCATAGGTTTGATGTGTTGGCCGGAGACAAATAAATAACTGTTGTTGTATAGAAATGCTTAGCTATGCTTAGTAGAATGCTTAGCTGTCCGTTATTTAATTCCATGATATTGTTGTTGATTGGAATGTTCGGACATGGAGGTTACGGTTGGTACTTAATTAATTTTGCTTAAAAGGCTTGGATGAGTTGCCATCGGGGATGGTGCTTTGCCTCATTCTTGCCCCTAAGTGCGAGTTCCTGTCTTCGGAACCAAGGTCTGAGCGTGCTGCCATTGGTGGGGACATATGGAATCCCCTTTAACTAAATAACTTGTGCGGGCGTATCCAAGGGTCCTCCAGTTCGCTATTTCCATTTGCGTGTGAGTATGTGGGTGGAAAAGGAATGATGAGGATGGTGGTGTTTAGGGCGTGGCGATGGGGCAGGGTGTTGAAATAGGCACTGAACTTGCCCTATGGACACAGATGACTCTTGGATAGTCTCACGCGAGGTAAAGGTTTAAACACGCCCACTCGTCGACCTTCCCCGGAAGAGGGCTAATCAGGTGAGCCGTACGGTATCGGTGGGAAAATTAGTACACCCCTGCAGGGTAAATCTTTTCGGAAAGCCGTGTCCGCGGTTATGGACGCCTTGGGAATGGATTTACGGGATCATAGAAAACTTTAACCTTAATTAAAATTTGGCAGCTAAAGGTTGCATTACAACGTATGATAAAAGGTTCATTTCCTCGAGGGTGATTCGAGAGAGTGCCTTGGTGGAGATGAGTTGTGGTTGGCTGCAAAAGGGTTCGATGAGAACCAAGATGAAAGTTTACTCTCTTACCCCTTTTATGAAAACTATTCTTGAGTAGATGATGCCATGGGTCAATCATGTTTTTAGTGATGAAAACTAGCTTTATGCAAAACAACTACTCATACAGCTTTGGGCCTATATCGCCCTACTAAACTTGTGAGTACGTCGTACTCAGTCTCTCTTTGCTGCCTTTATACTTTGTTTCAGAGGAGGACGACACCGAGCAGCTAGGTGGTTTCTTCATGGACGTCGACTAGTAGTCCGGGGTTCCCAGGTGGCAGCTTGGGACCGTGGAACAAGCTGGCTGGGATTATTTTATCTGTAGGCCTCTTAGGCCATAATTTGCATCTTGTTGTTAGACAACACTACCTCGCTTCTGCTTGATGAATTGTTGGGTCTGTGACCTTTTGTGTGTAATATTTGTATTTTTTTCTCGTATATGAGTTGCTATATAAATCTTTGTGTCGTAGAGTCTGTGATGTGCCAGTTGTTCCACAAGTCTTGATCTCTTAACTATACGTGAAAGTTATGTCTGAGCTTATGGCATGATCGAGGTGTTGTGTGCCGACGATCCATTCCGAGCAGACCTACCAAAGGTTTTGGCCTGGGATTGGTAAACCCAGTAACCTTCGATTGTGTAGCATGACCGGTTGCACAAAGCTTCACTGTATAGTTCTGGGGTCGGGGCGCCACAGGTGGCCCCCAGGCCGCGGCAGCAGGCCGCCCCTGGCCTGTGGGTGGCCCCCAGGCCTGCCCTTTGGTGTCCTGGTGCCTTCCGTCGAGTAAAAATTCCTCGTAAATTTTCATCCAATTCCGAGAATATTTCCAGAAGTAAATTTCTGAAACAAAAAGACAGCAAAAATAGGGAACTGGCACTTGGCATCTTGTCAATAGGTTAGTCCGACAAAATGCATAAAAATGATATAAATGACAGTAAAAACATGTGACAATATCACAAAACTAGCACGAATCACTCAAAAATTATAGATACGTTTGAGACGTATCATCTATTTCCTTGTGGAGGACTTTTTATTGCCTACGGTGAGAAAAACGAAATTACTGTAGCTACAATACCGCGAGAAAAAATATCTGAAAATAGCTGCGTCAAGTTCTGTTCGTGTGGCGGATAAAGTAGATGACATATATCATGACTATACTACTATCGTGATCGGCTTGGACTTGAATGCAACTAAAGTCAATTGGAGATTAGACTGTTCCGCAACGTATGCAGAATATCAGTCTTGGGAGTCTGACATGGTACGTGGTTTTGCAAAGTGTCGTATACTTGATAGTAAATCTTATGGACATACTGCATTTGTTATTGCGCACCGGCGTGTGGATGCAGAGGTGTCTAGTTGGTGGTATGCAGAAATGTGTGCGAAGGGCATGACATGGAAAACATCCAATTGGGAGGTTTTCAAAGAATTCCTGCGTACCAGATTTTTGGAGAAATCAACGGAGATGGACAAGGCGGATGTTCCAAAGGACAATGTCAACAAGGTAGCAACAACGATGACTATTTCAGAGAAGGAGGATGATGTTGGCAACGTTCTCGTGGAGGAGGCAGTTCCATTGAGTGGGCTGAATGTGCAACTCAAGAGAGTACATGATGACACTTGCATGCCAGTTGACAGAGGTCAGTGTTGGACTTTATTTCAGACTCGGTATATGATAAAAGGCAAGGCGTGCAAGTTGATGATTGATGGTGGTAGCTGTACTAATGGCATTAGCAAAGCAATGGTGGCAGCATTGGGGTTGTCCACCTAGCACATTTCAGAACCGAAGCATGTTGAGTGGCTGAATAGTTGCGGGATGCTGAATGTTACACATAAGGTGTGTGTGCCATTTACAGTGAGTGATTATGTTGATGAGGTGGAGTGCGATGTGTTGCTAATGGAGGTGTGTGGATTATTACTTGGGCGTCCATGGCAATATGATCGTAATGCTATGCATGCTGGGCAAGCCAATACATATACATTTGTTCATGATGGCAAACAGAGAATGTTGAAGCATATGATGAATGATAAGATCCAGTCTGATGTGGTGCTGGTTGTGCGCAAGGAGAAGGTGCACAAGACCACGCCGCGACCGAGGACGGTCACACTTCAAGAAGGGGAGAATGATGTGAGCATCAATGCACATGTTATTTCAGCTATGCCTGTTCATGACAAGCCAGTTGTTTCAGCTATGCCTGTTCATGACAAGCCAGTTGTTTCAGCTATGCCTGTTGGTGACAAACAAGTTGATGTCAAGCCTCTTTGTGATGAAAGGAAGGGTGCTGCAGTGTGTTCTACACTTCCAGTTTGTGTCGAAAAAGGCGTTCAGACCAATGATATTTGTGATGATCTTGTATCGATGCACATGGAGGCGAGGGTCATAGATCGCATGCATGTTGGAGCAGCAGTGCGCATGCACAAAGGGAAAGATGGACGTGTTCGTCAGTTGTGTGGTCCTCGCATTGCACCTGTTTTGCAGGGTTACACAAAGAAGGTTGATTGCTACTGATGAAGAGTTGGGTGGTGCCCCAAGCGAAGGCGGAGATGTAGCAAGCAGCAGTTTTTCCTCGATAACGAACTGAGGTTTATCTAACCAGTAGGACATTGAAATCAACAACAAAGTGAATGTTGAAGATCTCTGGCGCTTAATCTTCAACAGACGTGGACCTGCACACACTCAACCAAAATACTTTGCCCCCAACGGCGGAAAGGTTGTCAATCTTTCCGATCTCGCAGAAAACAAAGCGGTTAATTGTATAGTGAAATAGATTAAATATGAAAATGGACCAGTGGAGTAATGATGATGAAAAGTGATGAATAAAGGTTGCAATCAATGTAAAAAGATGGACCGGGGGCCATGGGTTCACTAGTGGAGTCTCTCAAGTAAATAGAACAATCATATGATGGGTAAACAAATTACAGCTGGAAAATTGACAAGATTATAACACAAACTTAATCTAGCTATGACAAAGAGAACATGATAATATTTAAGTAGGCATCACGACAATGAACAAAGACCGTTAAGTCCAACTGCATCTTTGTCTAAAAAGTCCACCGTGGGATCGCTATCCAGCCTGTCACCCATCGGTATTAAGTTGCAAGCAACAGACATTTGCATTAAGTAAAGCGCATGAAGTAAGCAATACTACTATCAAAAGAGACATTAACACCGCTGTTTTACCCTTAGTAGCAACAGCACACCCTCGCCCTTAGACGTTTCTGTCACTCGTGCCCAGGAACAAAAGGGGCATGAACCCACTATCTAGCATAAATACCCTCTCTTGGAGATACACACAATCACTTGGCTAAAGTAACTACGCACATCGGAGAGCATGCAAGAACATAAATCAACATATAAGAATCATGCACAATCTGATCATAACTTTATAATCCATCGGATCCCAGCAAACACATCACATAGCATTACAATAATTGATCTTGATCATGTTAGGCAACTCACAAGATCATAAGACATGAAGCACAAGAGAGAGAGACTACCATCTAGCTACTGCCATGGACCCATGGTCCAAGGTGGGACTACTCACAAATCATCCCGAAGGAAGGCATGGCGATGAAGAGCCCTCCGGGATCGATCTCCCCTCCGGCAGAGTGCCGGGATCTGCTTCCGAATCACCCCCGAACTAGGGTTTGAGATGACGGCCCGTAGGGATGACTTCTCTGGAAAATAATGGGCGCCCCGTCGTTTTTAGGGCTAAAGGGAATTTATAGGCGGCAGAGGGGGCCAAGGCGGTGCCCAGAGGGCAGGGGCGGGCCCCACCCGTGGGTCCTAGGGGGGTCGCGGCCGCCAGCCGCCTGTGGCCCCCCAGGCTGCCCATTGGTCCTCTGGTTCCTTCCGTCGCATAAAAAATCTCCGTAAATTTCCAGCGCAATCCGACGATATTTCCCGTGGTGGACTTTCTGAAATACAAAAACAGCAAAAACAGGAAACTGGCACTAGGCATCTTGTCAATAGGTTAGTACGACAAAATGCATAAAAATGATTAATATGATAATAAAAACATGTAACAATATCACAAAACTAGCATGGATCAATCAAAAATTATAGATACGTTTGACACGTATTAGCATCCCCAAGCTTAACTCCTACTCGTTCTCGAGTAGGTAAGTGATAACAAAATAATTTTTGATGAGACATGCAACCAACATAATCGTGATCAAGATAGTAATGCAAAGCATAGGATGTTAATGAAGTGATACAAACAATTGTCTATAGTTGATAGCAAGAAAGCAATGAATAACCAAGTTGAATCATTCAAGCAAAACCTTTCATAAATAGTACGTTAAAGACATGAAAGCAATGTGATCCACATATTTGATTAATTCACAAAGGTAATAGTTCCATAACAATATTGTTTGAGAATCAAAACAAAGAAGATGTAAGTTTTAGCAAAAAGCTTCAACTTTCAACGGTAAACTCAATATAAAGATTCATGTTTAATCTGACGATGCAATATGATCAATGATATCCAGGGTCAATGCTAGATGTTTGCTTTGGTGGAGATAGAAGGAAGAGGAAAACTGACTCAACATTAAAACTAAAAGAAAGGCCCTTCGCAGAGGGAAGCAGGGATTAGTCATGTGCTAGAGCTTTTTATTTTTATCAAACAGAAGTAAAACAATTTTGAGACATGCATGCTTTCGTCAACGACTTCACAACAGAGAAGCTATCTAGTCCCACATAACAGGCAAGGCTTTTAGACTTCTGAGAGCAGCTGGTTTTTAGAGGAGCGAGTACGCTCCTCTTCCTCCTTGGTTTCACCACTGTCCAATGTTTAGAGCTGATTTCTCAGATTTTCATTACGCGGAGGAGAATGGTGAGTTATATTTATATTTTTGCTTAAGCTGCTCTCGGGTTGATTCAAGTGAAGATGTAATCCATCAACACTAGGTGAAAGGGGGGAAATGACCTTGCTCGTCACGAGTTATATCTAGTTCTCCACTGCTCCCTCATGAGCTTAAAAACATAATCACAAAAAGAGAGTATTTTGAATTTTTAAAGATAGCACATGATAAATTTACTTGGAATGGCAAGAAATACCATGCATAGGTAGATATGGTGGACTCAGCTGGCAAGATAGTTTGGCTTTGTGATTTGGATGCACGAGTGAACCATACACTCAGTACGAATTTTTAGGCTTAGCAAAGAAGGTATTTGAAGCAAACATCGAACATTAACCGGTAACTGAGTAACATAAGACATAAGTCAATCATAACTATAAAAGCTCCACACCGTATCCCTTGTTGACAAAACAATTCTTTTGATGGAAAGATTAGCTTAATGAATTAACAACTACGAAACACCACATAATTTCAAGCTTTTAACAGTATTTCTTTACTAATCAATTCCACTCAAATAACAAGCAAGTTTAAGCATTCATCTTAATATCTCAAAACAAATGAGAAGTATCAAGTATCCACACAATGATCTACAATACTATGCAGGCTTTCGTTTCATTCCACTATCACATGAATCGCATTTTGTCACTTTGACAATTCAAGGAATTTATCAATAATAACTCTCCAACAAATATAAGTGAAGAACAAGAGAGTTTAACAACTACTACTAGCAGCTCTAAATAAGATAAAAGCTAAAAGAGAGAGCTTACTAGCAAACAAACAGTAGCTAAGAATACTCAACAAAATATAAGCGAAGCACAGGAGTATTCAAACGAAAAAGCGAAGCGTGTCTCTCTCCCACACAAACAAAGCAAGGATCCAACAAGCATATGACCAGCAAACAAACAAACAAAACTAAAAGTAAAAAGACGCTCTAAGCATAGCACATAATATGTAAAGTGATAAAAACATAGTTCAACGAAGACGACCTCATGATAGTCGATGAAGAAGAGGGGATGCCTTGGGCATCCCCAAGCTTTAACACTTGATGGTTCTTGATATTCAGAGGGGGTGCCATGGGGGCATCCCCAAGCTTGAGCTCTGATCCATCTTCAATTTCTTCATTATCCTCTCCTTTGGGACTTAAAAACTCCCTTCACACAAAACTTCTCATAAACTGATTAGAGGGTTAGTGATCAGAAATTAAAAATGCACATGTGTTCAACTCAAGACAAATTGCAAACAAATTTATTAGGCATTATCTACTGTTCACTAAGCCTCAATGTGGCACTCCACCCCAAGAGTATCACATTTGACGATAGTAAATAGATGAATACAAAATAAAAGCAGAATCTGTCAAAATCTGAACAGTCTGTAAAGATCGAACTTTTCGAGACACTTCTGTAGCTCAAATCAGAAAACTCAAAACTAACGAAAGATAGATAAAAGTACCAGGCTTTCTGTCTAAACATTTCAGAAAAATATAAAATTCATAGATGTTATGGAATTTTGAACAATGAAGGACAAAAATCTGTTTCTGGACAGCAAAACAACACCTCACACTTTCAATGCATTAGAGGCTAAACTTGGCACAAAAAACTAAAAGAAAAGGATACAATGAAGTTGCTACAGAGGCAACAACTTCAAGACTCAAGAAAAGTAAAAAGCAAACTGAAAGTAAAAAATGGGTTGCCTCCCAACAAGCGCTTTTCTTTAAAGCCTTTTAGCTAGGCCCAGTACTTTCAATGATGCTCACATAAGAATAAGAGTTGAAACACAAAAGAGAGCATCATGAAGCAAATATCAAATACATTTAAGTCTAACCCTCTTCCTATGCATAGGCATATTGTAAGAAAATAAATCAATGAAGCATAAAGCATTAAGTATAGGAAGGTAAAGCAAGTGCAACTTCAAAACTTTTAGCATAAAGAGAGGTGTTTTAGTAACATGAGAACTCCGATAACCATATTTTCCTCTCTCATAATAATTTTCAGTAGCATCATGAACAAACTCAACAATATATCTATCACTTAAAACAGGCTTTTCATGATCTACAAGCACATAATTTTGGTCCATCTAAAAAATAGTAGGATTAAACTCACTTTCAATACCATTATAATTTTTATCATCAAGTAATCTAGGACCATCATCAAGAGCTTTATCATAAGAACTTTCTAAACACAACTCCTCATTATCATGCATCTGATAAAATGCATACATGAACTTTGCATTATAATACTCATATTTCAATCATATTTGCATCATATAAGGGTTATATCATTGTTTTATAATGATTTTGGGAGTATTTCACAGTTTCCCTATTTTTCTGGAATTAACCCTGCACTGGCAGAAAACCCTATTTTCTATATTTTGATGTTTCAGGGACCCAAACGACGTCCAAATGACCTGAAAATTTACGGGGATCAGTTTTTGGAATGAAGAAAGCGTAGGAGCGAAGGAGGCGAAAAAGTGGAGGCCCGAAAGCCAAAATACATGGGCCCACGCGGCCAGATTCCTTGGCCGTGTGGGACTCACCACTTTGGCCCTTGTGGCTCCGTTGTCGTCGATCTTTCTTCCCGAAGCTTCCTTTTGACCTAAAAACGACTATAAAAATAGTCCCCCGACGTTTTCCAGAGGGGAGCGCCGCCGAAACACAGAAACCACGAAACAGAGACCTGGAGCTGCAGATTGGAGGGGGAGAACTCCAGCGAGGTGCTGCCGGGGTGGTCTCCATCTCCCCCAACGACATCTCCACCGTCTCCATGATGAAGAGGGAGTAGTCTCCCTTGGGGCTGAGGGCTCATGCCGGTAGCTATGTGGTTTATCTCTCTCTCCCATGGTGTGATCTTTATGTGATCATGAGCTTTGTAATCTAGTTTAATCCATAGATGTTACTCTTCATTATCTTATGAATTATGCTACTCAAGTGGTTTTATGAATGTAATCTCCGGAGTCACCTTTGTCCCATGGTGCGAAGTTGACAGTGTGCGCACCATGTGTGGCTCTTAGGCTAAAGATTACAGGAATACTTATCATGAATTATTATTTGTGTTGAATGTCTCTATGAAATTGTGGTGTTTGTCTAGTACTATCTTAGGGCGCTCAAGTTGACAGTTTGTGGGGTTCCCTAGATGTGGAATGCGACTTTAAGGTGTGCTTTTATAGCCCTACGCAATGGATTGGTGTTTGTTATCCAACCGGAGGATAGTTCGGGGTAGCATAGTGAAGAGGAAATATCTATGTATTCAATTATATTATTATTGTTGAGAGTGTCCATTAGTGAAAGTATGATCCCTAGGCCTTATTTCCAAGCATTGAAACACCGTTTACTCTCAGTTCTGCTGCATGTTTGCTTGCTGCCATTTTTATTTCAGATTGCAATTACCACTTATAATCATCCATATTACTTGCATTTCACTATCTCTTCGCCGAACTAGTGCACCTATACATCTGACAAGTGTATTAGGTGTTGGGGACACAAGAGACTTCTTGTATCTTGATTGCAGGGTTGCTTGAGAGGGATATCTTTGACCTCTACCTCCCTGAGTTCGATAAACCTTGGGTGATTCACTTAAGGGAAACTTGCTGCTGTTCTACAAACCTCTGCACTTGGAGGCCCAACACTGTCTACAAGAATTGAAGTGTGTGTAGACATCAAAATACATGATGATAAACCCCCAAGTTTGAAGGAGGAAATTTGCTTTGATGATACTATGCCTCCTATATATGATGATTATAATGATGAATGTGATCTTTTCAGTCCACCTACTATTGAGCATAAAATTGCTTATGATTATGATATGACTCCAATTTATGATGATTACAATGATGGCTATGATAGTTTTACTCCCACTATTACTAATGAGAAGAATTTTGCTTATGTGGAGAGTAATAATACTTTTATGATGGTGAATGAAAAGAATGCTTTATGTGATAGTTACATTGTTGATTTTGATTATGATGCTACTGAAAGTTATTATGAGAGAGGAAAACATGTTTATAAATATCTCAATAATACTATGTTTCCTATCTTTATGTTGAAGGTTTTAATGTTGCACTTGCTTTAGCTTCCCATGCTAATTACTATGTGTTTCTATGATTTATTTTCTTACAAGATCCCAATGCATAGGAAGTGGGTTAGACTTAAATGTGTTTCATATTTTTCTCTTGATGCTCTCTTTTGCATTTCAATTCTTATTCCTCTGTGAACATCATTAAAACTATCATGTCTAGCTAAAAGACGTTAAAGAAAAGCGCTTGTGGGAGACAACCCATGATTTTTTATATTCAGTTTCATTTTTGGTTTTTGAGTCAAGGTGTTTGTTTACTACTGCAACATCACCTTTGTATCTTGTTTTTCATCTTAATGGCAAGAATAACCTCTTTTGAGAGGTAGGATTAAACAATAGTGATTTGCTGTCCAGAAAATAGATTCCTGAGGTTCACTGCGAAAAATGTATAAAATAACATAAGAGGAATTTTAACTTGATATTTTACGACAGAAATATCCAGTTACTAATACACATTTCATTAGTTCAACATTTTCTGATTTGAGCAACGTAAGTGCCTATTAAAATTCACTCTTTACGGGCTGTCCAGTTTTTAACAGATTCTGTCTTTATTTTGCATTACTCTCATTACTTGTGTTTTGTGCGGTTCTATTGATCAAAGAGCAATACACAACCATAGTAATATTATCTAATGTGTAGAATCAACTCATGATATGTCTTTTCTGTACCTATCAGGATTTAATTTATGGAGACACTAACCCCTCTAATCAAGTTTTATGTTGAGTTTTGTGTAAAGAGAATTTTTCAAGTGGAAGAGTTGAGGGTGATAAATAAACATCACGAGGGACAAACACTCAAGCTTGGGGATGTTACCCCTAGGATCACCATACATATATCAAATAAGTACAAGAATTCAAGCTTGGGGATGCCAAGCCACCTCACTCCAATCATCTTGATAACAAGTAAGTAAGCCTAGCTATATGGCTATAAAGAAAGCGCTTTACGGGAGGCAACCCGGTTGTTTTTATTTTTGATTTTATTTCTGTCCTCTTGCTGTAACGAGAGACTTAGTTTTTAGTTAGTTTAGTGTATTCGGAGATTTCATTCCAGCACGAATCTGTGCACGGTATGATTTTTCATTCCTAATATGAAACTCCGAATGAGCTCATATTTTAACTGTAACTGAAACTTTTCATCCTATGTAAGCATGAATTGTTTCGTAATTTTTAGACATATATAATCAGGTAGAAAAATGCGTTACGCTGCTGCTGTTTTTCTGGACAGATTCTGTCCCATTTTGTTTGATGCATTCTTTGAACTTTTAACTTGAATATTTTTGATCCAATTGAGTTTATAAGTAGGCATACAACATTATACACTTTCAGGACATTCATATGAATTTTTGTTTAAGGATTTTATGCAGCAAGCAATTCATTTGTCTATCACTACTAATGTCACCCCACAGAAAAGAAATGGGAGAACAGTGTTTTGAAGTTTTTTCACAGGAATTAGAGGAGATGCACCAAGAGCTATCCAAGGATGGTGAAGACCATAAGCTTGGGGATGTGAACACAACCCCACTGGACCAACACACTCTCGTTTTGCACACGTCTAACTTCTGTTTTTCGATCAATGCACTTTATCGCATAAACTTGGAGCGTCTTTTAGTTTGATTTTTGTTTGTCTTAAGACCACCACTATCATTTATATATGAGAGAGATACTGGAAATTTGGGATGAATTAAGTTGGATGCTATTAAAAATATTGGGAAAGGGATGTTTGAGTTGATTTAAAAAGATACATATAGTTGCATGATTCATGTGCTTTGTAATGAATATTAAATTGCAAGTGTTATATCAAGAGCTATCTCTTATTCATGTTTTGATGTTGAATGTTACTTTACTTGGTTTTTGTAACATCCCAAGATTTTCAAATTTTTGAAAAATCAGAAAAATCAAAAACTTTTTGAAAATTATTATATTTTGTTTTGGAAATCCAAAATCATGCATGCATTCATCTTTTCTTGGCTTGTTGCATTTGTTTTTTTTTTCAAAAGTTGGAAATTCTATTTCCACTTTAAATCCTATTTGAGAAAATATTATAAGTGGGCCTTATTAAGCTCTATGTATTATTTTTTATCTTTATTAATTTATTGGTTGACCAAATAGTATCTAAGTTTTCTATTTTAAATAATTCTTCCCTAAAAACAGAAATAATTTTATCTATATTTTTCTTTTAAGTAGAAATGCCAATAAAGGCCATTTTAATGCCAGTGGCAATCTTGTAAATAAAAAGTCTTCAAAATATTTTGCAAATAAGTTTTCTGGTAAATATTTTAATTACAAGTTTTTACAAATTTATTTCATATTTTTTGGGCTTTTATTTTAAAAGTTATTAGCAATTTCAGAAAAAGTTTTTTTTTTAAAGGGGATGACGTCATGCTGATGTCATCATCTCTTCCTCTCCCGCTGGTGGATTTTCATGGCCGAAGCCGCACTCAAATCCCACTCAATCCGGCGTTATGCCGCACCCCTCCCCCTCCCATGACGCCCATATTAAAGCCCACTCCCTCCTCTCTCTTTGCCCCCTGCTCTCACCACCCCACCGCCACCAGGCCGCTCGAATTCGAGCTCGCTTCTCCGCCACGGCCGACGGCCGATTTCGTCGATTCCGGTGAAGCCCGGCGTCCCCGCGCCCTCCCTCCACCTCCTCTCCCTTCCGTTCTTCTTTGCGCACTTTTTGACACGGTTATCGCCCTCTCCCGTGCCCCAGGTCGACGGGAGCATCCTCGACCGACGTCACCGCCCGCGGGAGCTTCTCCGGCGAGCGATTGGAGCCGGACCAGTGCACCAGAACGCCGCCGCCTTCGCCACCGCATCCGCCTTGAGTACCTACACGCCGTGGTGAGCTCCCCTTTCCCCCTTTCCCTCTAGGTGCGCCGGAACGCGCCGTGCCGGCCCGCCGCCGCCGCTCGGGCTAGGGTTTCGGCCGGCCGCGCCGCCCGATTCCGGCCATTTGATTTTCGGCCGTTGGATCTCCTTTGTACGGCCACGATTAGATCCTTTAATTTCGAACCGGTACGCGGACGTCGCAGCCCAGTCAGCACCCCCAGCCAATCAGAAGCCGCCAAGTCAGATCAGTCAGCGCCAGCGTGGAGAAGATTTTTCTGGATTTAGTTTTATCTGTCTGTTTTGCAGAAAAGACCCTGCATCTTAGATCTATCATATCTTTTTAGTGGTTTGGCCAAATTCAAATATTTTCTGTTTTGACTTGTTTAAAATTATTTAAATTTCAAATGTGATATTTGAGTAAATTTGGCATAACTTTAGTTTAAAAATAGCTTTTTGAGTGAATCCAATTGGGTTAGTTTAGTTTTGAAGTCCTCTGTCCAGTAAGACCACTCCCATATTTTCTGTAAATATTTTGTTTAACAGTAGTTTTAAATTAGTGTTTATGCCCTTTTTGGGATTTGTTTTGTATTGTTGTTAAAGTAAAAATTGTTTTAAATGCATTTTGACTTCATGCATATTTTCACAAACCAGAAAACTTAGTGTAATATTTTTCTTGTGATTTTAATTGCATTTCATACATTGCATATTTTATTGTATTGTTATTTTGTTTGTATGTTTATTTGGGTGTTTGCAATTTTGTTAGATTATTCGGAGAGTCACGAAGACTTTGGTGGTTGCTGCTCCTGTCACTCTTGTTGCCAAGGCAAGTGGCACACTTGCATATCTTTGTCCTATTAATTTGATATATGCACATTGTAGTTTTTACTTAGAAAATTGCATGATAGGTTTATTAGTATTGCTATGCTAAAACTGTTTAGAATAGTACTCCTATACTAGTTGGTCTACAATCCTATTATAACTTGGTAGAATTATGGAAATGCTATGCTAAGTGCTGTTTTGTGAAAAAGTAATATTCTACTAAGTTAAAGAAACTCCTGGGTGGATGTGGTATGTGGATGGAGGTTTATAGTTGAGTGGCTACTCGGGGCCATGTCTATGGTTTTACTCGAGTATGTGCACTTGTGGATGGCCACCCAGGGACAAAGAGACCGATGTTACTCCAAGTTTAGTTAGCTTACCGTGCAGCCATAAGTCATATGGGCTCTGGCTTGACTAAGTATGTAGTGTGGAACCGGCCCGGCCTGACAGGTGGTGGTAGAGGTTTGTAGGTGGAGCGCGTCAGGACGGCAGTGGTCGGGAAAACACTTCGGAAAGGTCTCGGCTTCATCTCCTCCTTTCCTTTTCACTTCAAGAAGGGTCAAGGTCAGAATGGGTTGATGAGGTCTTATGGTGAACGAGCACAACCTCTGCAGAGTATCAAACTAAGTACTTAGCCGTGTCCCCGGTTACGGACAATTCTGAGCAAGCTGGACAAGGACGTCAACGGAGGATCTCATCATTCCAATTTCCTAAGTTAAAATTTTGATGGGTGAACAAGGGTAGTTGAGACAATGGCTTTTATGCCATACTTGTCTCGTTTAGATGAAAAAGTGTTTTGAAAAGAGATAGGAAAAATTGGCTTTCTGCAAAATAGCCTTCAAACTCCACCAAGCCAAATATGCATATAGGTTATTAGAGTTTTCCTCTATGAGTCCACAAAGTGTCACTTGCCAGTTCCATTTTATATGGTTCTGACCCACCTTGTTGATACACTTTATCAGGTTTTTCTGACGAAGAGTGAGGTTTCGTTAAGGGTTTCGAGTCTGCAACCAACATGTTTCGCCTGTGGCTACATGAAGATGATGGAGACTCCATGCAGAATAATGTTTTCCGCTGTTTACTCTTTCTAGCTAGCCTCGCGCTATGCAAAGTTGTAATCAAATATTTTCCTAAGTCTGGATTCGCCTGTAATAATTGATACATTGTTGTGATATTTCATCGTAAACTGTGTGTGCAAATGAATCGATCCAGGGGTTTGCACTATACACAGGGATCTTGCCTAATTTTAAGTGCAGGTCCGCTACAGTTTTACATAGATTGGTTAGTTCTATGGACACTTGTGCATGCATTTAGACGGTCAACTTTCTTCCTTTTGCTAGCCCAAAAATTCCAATAAGTAAAAACTTGTTTTCCAACACCTTCAACCAAAGTTTTTCCAGTGAGTCCACCATATCTACCGATTAGCTTTATGCTATTCCGAGTATGTTTATCATGTTATTTTGTATTATCTATACCTCTGAATTAAAATGCTTATGTTATTGATTGTTACGGGAAAGTTGGTTAAAAAGCTCTCGCGAACTTGATGCACACCTTACTTTTATTGCACTTAATAAACATGAAGCATTGTGATTAAAATTATGAAGTTGTGAGCTTGACAAAAGTCTTGGTTGGGGGTTAGCCCATATGTGATGTCACATGGAAGCTTTCAACATGCTCTTAATTGTATTAAGTTGATATCATGTACTTTTGTTTATGGATGCCTATCATAGTGCCAAATAAATGTGGAAACTAAGTAAGTTTAAGTAGTTTGTATAAATGGCTAGAGAGACACCTGGGCCGCTAATCTAAGCCATGCATCATTCATGGTGGAAATTTACTTACATGCTATTGTGAACCTTCAGTGATGCACCTCATAATAAAAAGCTATACCAATAGTAAATAAAAAGGGTGTTGAGATTGTTCATTATGTTTGTTTGTCTTGTCATTTTGACATGGGCTTGTTCCATGTCCTGGGACAAGAGGTACCCCAGTTGATCCTCTTTATGTCGCTATTTTTACAATGATTTAACTTGAACTTTCTTGGTAGCCCAAATTGAGTAACACCATGGTGTAGGTACTCGTATTCACGGGGCATGAAGCTTTCAACCTTATACTTTGTCAAGCACACTACTCATATTTGCTTTCACTTTAAACCTTAACCATTCAAGATGCTATGATAGGGGTAATGAGAGCTTGACACCAATGAATACCACATTGCAAACATGACTAAAGCAGAAGCATTTGGAAGTTAGATGAAACTTATTCATGTTTTACCTCTACTCATTTATATATCTTTCCAAAGTGTCCACCTTTTATATTCAGATTTACAAGAGTACTCTATGACCATTATAGGATGTTTTTACTTTTCATTATGCATACATTTGGTCCATAGTACTTTCTTCTATGTTACACTTTGTGAATTATCATTGAACATCCTTACATTGAATATTTGATACCACTTCATAATCTATCTTGCATATTGCTACTCCCTTGAAGAATGAATCATTTGACTCTATGTAGCAATAGTAATCATCTTTGACATCCTTTGATAGTATTAAAATGCAAAGTCCATGTTAGTTTTATCACCTTCATACTCGAGGACGAGTATAGGTTAAGATTGGGGATGTTGATGCATGTAAAATGCATACATGAACTTTGCATTATAATACTCATATTTCAATCATATTTGCATCATATAAGGGTTATATCATTGTTTTCTAATGATTTTGGGAATATTTCACAGTTTCCCTATTTTTCTGGAATTAACCCTGCACTGGCAGAAAACCCTATTTTCTATATTTTGATGTTTCAGGGACCCAAACGATGTC
This sequence comes from Puccinellia tenuiflora, assembly GCA_012064385.1. Taxonomy (NCBI): domain Eukaryota; kingdom Viridiplantae; phylum Streptophyta; class Magnoliopsida; order Poales; family Poaceae; genus Puccinellia; species Puccinellia tenuiflora. The sequence continues at coordinate 283,434 of QRDG01000295.1, read as the reverse complement.
CAAATGACCTGAAAATTTACGGGGATCAGTTTTTGGAAAGAAGAAAGCGTAGGAGCGAAGGAGGCAAAAAAGTGGAGGCCCGAAGGCCAAAAGACATGGGCCCACGCGGCCAGATTCCTTGGCCGCGTGGGACCCACCACTTTGGCCCTCGTGGCTCCGTTGCCGTCGATCTTTCTTCCCGAAGATTCCTTTTGACCTAAAAACGACTATAAAAATAGTCCACCTATGTTTTCCAGAGGGGAGCGGCACCGAAACACAGAAACCACGAAACAGAGACCTGGAGCTGCAGATTGGAGGGGGAAAACTCCGGCGAGGCACTGTCGGGGTGGTCTCCATCGCCCCCAACGACATCTCCACCGTCTCCATGATGAAGAGGGAGTAGTCTCCCTCGGGCTGAGGGCTCATGCCGGTAGCTATGTGGTTTATCTCTCTCTCCCATGGTGTGATCTTTATGTGATCATGAGCTTTGTAATCTAGTTGAATCCATAGATGTTACTCTTCATTATCTTATGAATTATGCTACTCAAGTGGTTTTATTAATGTAATCTCCGGAGTCACCTTTGTCCCATGGTGCGAAGTTGACAGTGTGCGCACCGTGTGTGGCTCTTAGGCTAAAGATTACAGGAATACTTATCATGAATTATTATTTGTGTTGAACGTCTCTATGAAATTGTGGTGTTTGTCTAGTACTATCTTAGGGCGCTCAAGTTGACAGTGTGGGGTTCCCTAGATGTGGAATGCGACTTTAAGGTGTGCTTTTATAGCCCTACGCAATGGATTGGTGTTCCTTATCCAACCGGAGGATAGTTCGGGGTAGCATAGTGAAGAGGAAATATCTATGTATTAAATTATATTATTATTGTTGAGAGTGTCCACTAGTGAAAGTATGATCCCTAGGCCTTATTTCCAAGCATTGAAACACCGTTTACTCTCAGTTCTGCTGCATGTTTGCTTGCTGCCATTTTTATTTCAGATTGCAATTACCACTTATAATCATCCATATTACTTGCATTTCACTATCTCTTCGCCGAACTAGTGCACCTATACATATGACAAGTGTATTAGGTGTGTTGGGGACACAAGAGACTTCTTGTATCTTGATTGCAGGTTTGCTTGAGAGGGATATCTTTGACCTCTACCTCCGTGAGTTCGATAAACCTTGGGTGTTTCACTTAAGGGAAACTTGCTGCCGTTCTACAAACCTCTGCACTTGGAGGCCCAACACTGTCTACAAGAATAGAAGCGTGTGTAGACATCAGCATCTCATTGGTTGTAGCAAATAAAGGATTGTCATAAGATTTATCAATATAGCACGGATTATCATATATAACAAGATCATTTTTGTCAAAAAGGGATGTTTCAAATGAATCAATGGGATCATAGCATTCATTCTCCTTTTGTGAGGAAGGAGGACAATGAAATAATGTATAAGTTAGAGAGTTACTCTCATTAGAAGGTAGAGATGGGTAGCTACTCCATTCTTCCTCGTTTTGTTCATCACTCTCCTCCTCTTTTTCATCCAATGAGCTTCCAATTTCAGCAATTTCTTCTTCCATAGGCTCCTGCATGGCATTAGTGAAAGGTCGCAGCATAGAAAACAAAAAAATTCCTACGCGAAGAAGGCGGAATAAACCCAACACGAGATCTGATCTACGAGAGGTTGGTAGCAAGAAGGAGATCGAATATCACCCTCGAAGAAAACCATGAGCATTTTTTCGAGGCAGGGGTTGGCTAGTCGATCCCCGCAACTAGACTCGTCTAGTCGCGAGGAGATGTATTATCCAAGCGCCGCACGAGCAACGCCTCCGAGAGATCCACACGTACAGCTCGATGAAGACTCCACGTTCTTGATCCCGCAAGAGGTGGTGGAGAGGCTCGCGAGATCAGCAGCACGACGATGGTGGCGTGGTGTGTATTGTGGAGATCCGACAGGGCTTCGCCAAGTGGTGTCGGAGAGAGAGGAGGAGGAGGGGGCGGCTAGGGTGAAGGGGGCGGCGGCTAGGGCACCTTGGGGTGGAGCCAAAAGGGTGCCGCACCCCTCCCCTTGCCCCTCCTTATATAGGTGGCAAGGGGGTGCGCCCCAACCCCACCATGGCCGGCGGCAAGGGGGGTGGCTTGCCCCCCCAAGCAAGCCCCCTAGGGTTAGGGTTTGGCCGGCCGGCCCCTTCCCCTCTTGGGCTTGCCCGCATGGGCCCCTTAGGGCATGGTGCGGCTGGCCCATTAGGCCAGTCCACCACCCCTTAATTCCATGTGGGCCCCATACTCATATGGGCCCCACTTCTAGACCCCTCTAGAACCTTCTAGAACTTTCCGGTACTTTACCGATAAATTCCCGAACCTTTTCGAACCTCCGGAAACCACTTTCCTTATATGAATCTTATTCTCCGGACCACTCCGGAACTCCTCGTGACGTCCGAGATCCTATCCGGGACACTGAATCAATATTCTTTCTCACCATCATTTATCTCGAACCCTAACTACATCGAACGTTAACTGTGTGACTCTGCGGGTTCGTGAATATGTCATATTAATAGCGGGACCGGGATGCCCATATTAATTCCTACATATTCGACGAAGTACTTTACCAGTCGAACCACAATGTCCAGGATTCAATTAATCCATATATGATTCCTTTTGTTTCACGATATATTACTCGTCCGAGATTCAATCCACCGATATCTCCATATCTTATTAATCTCGTTCCCGACAAGTTCTCTTTACTCGTTCCCATAGAATAGGATCCCTTATGACTAACCACTTAGTCATATGCTTGCAAGAATTTGGATGCTATACTACCAAGAGGGCCCAGAGATATCTATCCAACTGTTGGACGAACAAATCCCAGTCTTGAAACATGCCACCCAACAACCTATCATCGGAGAACCTGAAAGCCACCTTTATAATCACCCAGTTACGAAGTGACATTTGATGTCCACAAAGCACTCCTCCGATAAGCGGGAGTAACATAATCTCATGGTCTAAGGAAACTATATTTGACATCTATTTAATTTGAGTCTTGTCCATTATATCATCACCCATGATACAAACTTCGTTTATCAAGTGATTCATAAATCCATGATTAGGAAACATCTAACCATCACTTAATCAAAAAACTAGTTACAAGAGGAAAGACTAGAGACAAATTTACCGTTTATATTCCACGCATGTATGTGTTTCCAGTTAATACAATTCTAGCATGGAATTAAACATATCATGAACGGGGAAATATGATAAACAATAATCAGTATTATTGCCTCTTGGGCATATCTCCTACGCAACAACCGGAATAAACCCCAAGGATCTAGATCTATTAGACGAAGGTAGCGAAGTGGAGATCCAATCTCTTACCCTTCAAGATCGAACAAACGCGTTTTGTCGGTGCAGGGGTTGGCTAGTCGATCCCCGCAACTAGACTCATCTAGTCGTGAGGAGATGTATTTCCTCGAAGATCCAATCCGATGAAGTGCCGCAAGAGCAGTACCTCCGCGGTATCCACACGTACGGCTCGATGTAGACGTCCACTCCTTGATCCCGCAAGCGAGGAGAACGTGGCTAGATAGATCTCGGCACCACGACGGTTGTGGTGGCGTTGATGGTGGAGACCTCCCACGAGCAGGGCTTCGCCAAGCCAAGCAAGAGGGAGAGGAGGAGAGGGAGGCACAGCAGCCCCTTTGGGCAAGGGGGGTGGTGCGGCTAGAGGTCTAGATCTAGGAGGCGGCAGCCCTCCGGGGAGAGGTGGCGTGCAGCTAGGGCTAGGGTGGAGGAGGGGTGCGGCTAGGGCAAGGTGAGGGGAAGCCAAGGGTGTGCCGCACCCCCTCCCCTCTCCTCTTTATATAGGGGGCGGCTAGGGTTTGGAGGAGGGCTGGCCGGCCCCCTTTGCTTGGCCCCCAAGTTGAGTCCTAAGTGGACTTGGGCTTGGGCCCTTTCCAACTAGGGGTGGCTGGCCACCTAGTCCAACTAGGACTTGGCCTCCCCTTCCCTTGCCTTGGCCGGCTAGGCCCATGTGGGCCTTTGGGTGGTGCGCAGCACAAGTGGTTGTTGCACCCCCTTTGGTCCATGTGGGCCCCCTACATTAGGTGGGTCCCACTTCTAGACTCCTCTAGAACTTTCTAGAACCTTTTGGTACCCTATGCAAATATTCCGGAACTTTTCCGATACCTCCGGAAACCACTTTCCATATATGAATCTTATTCTCCGGACTCTTCCAGAACTCCTCGTGACGTCTAGGATCCCATCCGAGACTCCGAATCACCATTCGTTCATACCATCAATTATCTCATCGCTAACCCTAGCTACATCGGAGCGTTAAGTGTGTGACCCTACGGGTTCGAGAACATGCAGACATGATCATATCAATAATCAATAGCGGGACCGGGATGCCCATATTGACTCCTACATATTCAACGAAGTTCTTTATCGATTGAACCACGATGCCGGAGATTCTTAATCTCATATACGATTCCCTTTGTCTCACGATATTTAATTTGCCCGAGATTTGATCGTCGATATCTCCATATCTAGTTCTATCTCGTTACCTGGCAAATTCTCTTTACTCGTCCATAATATAGGATCTCCGTGATTAACACTTAATCACATGGTTGCAACCTTTCTGATGCTATATTACCGAGAGGGCCCAGAGATATCTTTTCCGTCACAAGGAAGGACAAATTCCAATCTTGATTCATGTCACCCAACAAATACCATCGGAGATACCTGAAAGCCACCTTTATAATCACCCAGTTACGAAGTGATGTTTGATGTCCACAAAGTATTCCTTCGATAAACGGGAGTGACATAATCTCATGGTCTAAGGAAACTATACTTGGCATACTAAAAGTGTTGGCAATGAAACTGTGTGACACTATCAATTGCAACTCTTTATTATTTGGGTCTTGTCCATCATATCATTAATCCTAATGAGATGACTCCATTATCAAGTGACTATAACAAGTCCATGGTTAGGAAACTCTAACCATCTCTTGACTAACGAACTAGTCTGGTAGAGGCTTACTAGGAACAACTGGTTGTTTATATTCCACACATGTATTATGTTTCTGGTTAATACAATTATAGCATGGAGAATAAACTATTATGATAAACATGTATATGCTAATAAACCATTTTATTATTGCCTCTAGGGCATATTCCCAACAGTCTCCCACTTGCACTAGAGTCAATAATCTAGTTTACATTTTTTCCGATCCAACACTCATGGTGTCTAACACACATGGAGTCTCAGTGCTGATCATGTTTGCTCATGGAAGAGGTTTTGTCCGTGTTCTATACTATACAGTTCTTTATGTTCTTTGCAAAACGTCAATGTCACCTACTTTGACATTACTTTATCATCACATGATAAACCTCTTATCATCACATGATAATTTCATCATCATATGACGAATATAATATATTTGGTTACAGAGTGAGATTTTCTTTTCCCTTTTATGCCTACATGACGTATGATCAGTCAAGAGGACTTTCACATAGCATGTGCACCCGGAACTCACTCAGTCTTGAAACAAAATTTCTCAAACCAAAATATTATATCTTTTAATCCTTGAATTAACCATATACTCCTATATGTTGTAGACTCAACAAATCGACAGTGCAATCATGTCACTTCGATATTTTTCGATCATGCTTTCGCTGCGCTTCTGCTATTATGAGATCCCCAATCTAGTTTGGTTTTATGACTTCAACCAAGTCTACCAATCTCTAGATTCCTTTATCTCATCTTTATGTTAAAATGACTCCTCATTCTATCACGTTCTTCTAACCAAGAACTTGGGTCACATATCGTCAAATACAAACACATGGTTCTTATATGTTTTAGTCCTATGAACAATTCATAGCGAGCACTAACATATCCTCCAACCATCATTTTTGTACTGAGTTATCAACTCAATGTTTCACCTATTTCTCACAAGCAGATGAACCTTTCTTCTCTTGTTTTATTCTGAATTCCTTCAAAATCTTACTTAGGTTAAACATCATGACATAATGCTTTATCAAACATATCTATCCTCCATAGATACATCCACCTCCATGGATATTTGACATTCAAACTAACTTCATAAGTTATACGTTGGTTCCTGACTCATTTACAACATTTATGAAATCTCCATTTCACTCAAACAAGATGTTGTGAACTCCCACTCAAATATACACCATACACATATTAAATTGTGAAACCACTTTGGCTCCCACTCAGAAATATGTTACCTCTATATTTGTCCATGATTAACTAGCTCCCACTCAAACATATGTCACCACATATTTTGATCATGGAAAATAGTTTCTGCTCTAACTTAATATATGTCACCACATATCTTAATTAGATCACACTCGTGTATTTTCTCGATATTTTGGACACCTCCAAAAATTCTTAATTAACTATTAATATCGAGAACTCTTTATACGAAATGCTAGTACTTTGCTAGCTTAAATCCTTTTGACCTTAAGCACAACTACACCATGTAGTTAACAACATTGAATATGTTAAAGAGCTTTACCTCTTGTGCTTTTGTCTAGTAAGTTTTATTTATTCCTTACAAACCCTTTTGAAGAATAAATATGTGAAACAACGCTTTCACAAAATCAAGTAACAATTACTTTGTGATTTAAACTTAACATAGGATGACTCTCAGTCATTTTCGTATTTAATGCTTCTATTTCTTCTTATAGTTTCGTAGGTATGTCTTGTTTCTCAAACATGACAAGTAAATCATGAATATTATTTTGCAACCTGACAAAACTTTAATATTCTTGAATCCAACTTTTCTTTAGACAAGCTAAACCGAAATTCAATGATCACCATCATTAATTCCTTTATGTGTCAAGTTTTAACCAACATAGCACTTTACATATGTGCCACTTGATACATAAACAAGCAAGGTTTTAGCTTTTCCACTCCATCAATTCTTTTATCAGTGAAACCTTTTCATGATAAATCACTAAAACACATAGCACAACCAACAAATTGGTTTGCCCCTTTTAGTCTCATATTGTGGAATCACATTCATAGTCATACTTATGAATATACTACAACATTATTCGCAACAGTCTCTAATTATCTCATAATTAATGAAACCACCTTTTCTCATAACTCATATGAAAAATAATGCGAATCATACATAGACCCTTATTTATAAACGGAGTGTTATCAAATAAATCTAAATGCTATTATTAAACCCCCGAAATAAAACCCTTCCTTGAGACCACACAATATCAAATAGTGTGTGATTACAATATCTTAGGACATATCAAACGCCTTTGAAATATTCTAAACATTGTAATTTGTGATAACACTTCTCACAAGTCCACATACCAACATATAACTCAAATATTTTGTCTCTTTTGATCAAATAAAAAAGACTCAATTTTCTTGTTAACTTAATATCCTAAACTCCAGAATTTTATTTGATCTCATCAAATATCATAACTCGAACAAATACATATATTTACTCATATCACTTATGATGGAGCGCACAAAATAATGACATCTCACATTTGCTGAAAATACAACCAACACTTATCTTTATCTTCGGCAACTCATGACACACTTCCAAAGGCGCATCGATAAAACATAAAAATGTTTATTCAATCTTTAGCACGACTAAAAAAATAATTGTCATTATTAAGTTTTGGATATCATTAGTATGTCTTTTATTTATAAATGTTCAACCAATTTATCATTTAGATTATAATAAGAATAATACACTTATAATCGAAACTTGTGATTTCCAAAAAGGATCACTCATGAAAATAGAACAACCATTGTCTTTAACATGAATAACCGTCTCACATAAGCAAGACACACTAATCAAAATCACACTTAATTCGATTACAAAACTTATTCAAATCCTCTAATCAAAAACGATAAATGTAGAGACAGATTGTTGCCAGCATCGACTCCTTGATTGCCATCATTCCATAACGTCTTCCTATATCCTTTATGCTAATCTCAAGCAGCAGGTTCTGTTTTCATAAAACAGAATGAGTATCAAATACTTATTGAAACCGCCACAATTGCAATTTGGACTTAAACACTTATAACTTGTATATCAATATATACTTTCTGCATTGTCAACTTCTCTTGCTGTGGGTTCCACTTTGACATGACGCAGCCGAGACACAAACTCATAGAAAGTGATCCAATCCCTTCCCATGACATAGTCTCCGGCATAATTCTTGAAGCTGGGGAGAAGCTAGCGTATCACCCCATCTATCGCGAAACCGTCATTCATCTCGTGGTTCCAAACAAGCACTAGACGATGATGTATCTCATGCATTATCCTCAGGTGTTGTTCCAAGCAAGTGTTCTCTTCCATCTTGAGTGAAAGAAAACCGTTCAGACATTCGAACCTTACAATTCTAACTTGTGCTGAAAATCTATTTTTCAGCTCACCTACAATCTCCATTGCAGTCAAGTTCTTGAATTGTCTACTTAGGTCAGAATTCATGAAGGTGCACATCATCCACTTGACTTTCAAGTAGGTGGTTCAAAACCACTCCATGTACTCTTCATAGCTTGCAGAAATGTTTGGGTTTATCTCCTATTGGTTCTTCTAGCACGTAGAGCTCAGCATTGGTATGTAGGACTTCTTCAAGGCGCAGGTACTACTCAACAAATTTGACCCATCGAGACGCAGTCATTCAGCAACGAACAGACTACCGTAGTCGACCATGATCTACAAGGATTTTTGCAAAGACATCTTAGGACTTTTGTTTATGATAATTTTAGTTCATCTTAATCAAAATTACTACATGAACTCCCACTAAACTCAACATCTCTCAGGTTGCTTTAGTGACACACGATCCATATCCACTACACCACAACCGATCATCACGTGAGATGATGTAGCTTCAATGGTGAACATCACCATGTTGATCATATCGTCCATATGACTCGTGTTTAACCTTTCCGTTCTTGTGTTCCGAGGCCATGTCTGTACATGCTAGGTTCGTCAAGGAAACCGTAGTATTTCCGCATGTGTAAACTGGCTTACACCCGTTGTATGTGAACGTTGAATCTATCACACCCGATCATCACGTGGTGTCTCAAAACGACGAACTTTCGTAACGGCGCATACTAGGGAAGAACACATCTTGATATTAACATGAGAGATCACCTTATCATGCTACCATCGCGATCACATCTAAGCATAACAATAAGGTGCATAAAAGGATTGACATCACATGCAATTCATAATTGTGATATGATATGGCCTTTCTTCTTGTGCCTTTGATCTCCATCTCCAAAGCAGCGGCATGATCTCCATCTTCGTCATGATCTCCATCATCGTGGCGCCATCACCATGGCTGTCCACCAACTATTGCAACTACAACTAATGCTAGTCTTAGCAATAAAGTAAAGCAATTACATGGTGATTCAAATGACACGCAGGTCACATAAAATAATAGACAACCATATGGCTCCTGCCGGTTGCCGTACTTATCGACATGCAAGTCGTGAAAGATTACAAACATGATCATTGCATACATTATCACAAATCACACGTTGGCCATACCACATCACATGACCCCCTTCAAAAACAAGTTAGACGTCCTCTACTTTGTTTATGCAAATTTTGTGTGGCTTGGGTCAACGAGATAGAACCGTTCTAATCTACGCAAAAACCACAACAGTGATATAGTCGTTGCTTATTTACTCATCCTTTTGAAAGGCCTTCCATTGAAAATTGCACCCTCACTAGAGCAAGAGAAACAAACACCCGCCAGCCACTTATGCAATACAAGTTGCATGTCAGTCATGGAACCGGTGTCTCGTGCATGAACGAGTAAGGTTGGTCCGAGCCGCTTCAATCTCACAATATCGCAAAGATGCAAAGTGCACGCTAGAAGGTAGCAACATAAAATATCAACGCCCACAACTCCTTGTGTTCTAATCGCACCAACATCTACGAATAGATCTAGGCTCTGATACCACTTAAGGGGTCGTTGCATAGAAAACAAAAAAAAAATTCCTACGCAACAAGCGGAATAAACCCCAAGGATCTAGATCTATTAGACGAAGGTAGTGAAGTGGAGATCCAATCTCTTACCCTTGAAGATCGAACAAACGCGTTTTTTCGGTGCAGGGGTTGGCTAGTTGATCTCCGCAACTAGACTCATCTAGTCGCGAGGAGATGTATTTCCTCGAAGATCCAATCCGATGAAGTGCCGCAAGAGCAGCACCTCCGCGGTACCCACACGTACGGCTCGATGTAGACGTCCACTCCTTGATCCCGCAAGCGAGGAGGATGTGGCTAGATAGATCTTGGCACTACGACGGTTGTGATTGGCGTTGATGGTGGAGACCTCCCACGAGCAGGGCTTCGCCAAGCCAAGCAAGAGGGAGAGGAGGAGAGGGAGGCGCAGCAGCCCCTTTGGGCAAGGGGGGTGGTGCGGCTAGAGGTCTAGATCTAGGAGGCAGCAGCCCTCCGGGGAGAGGTGGCGCGCAGCTAGGGCTAGGGTGGAGGAGGGGTGCGGCTAGGGCAAGGTGAGGGGCAGCCAAGGGTGTGCCGCACCCCCTCCCCTCTCCTCTTTATATAGGGGGCGGCTAGGGTATGGAGGAGGGCTGTCCGGCCCCCTTTGCTTGGCCCCAAGTTGAGTCCTAAGTGGACTTGGGCTTGGGCCCTTTCCAACTAGGGGTGGCTGGCCACCTAGTCCAACTAGGACTTGGCCTCCCCTTCCCTTGCCTTGGCCGGCTAGGCCCATGTGGGCCTTTGGGTGGTGCGCAGCCCAAGTGGTTGATGCACCCCCTTTGGTCCATGTGGGCCCCCTACATTAGGTGGGTCCCACTTCTAGACTCCTCTAGAACTTTCTAGAACCTTCGGTACCCTATGCAAATATTCCGGAACTTTTTCGATACCTCCGGAAACCACTTTCCTTATATGAATCTTATTCTCCGGACTCTTCCGGAACTCCTCGTGACGTCTAGGATCCCATCCGAGACTCCGAATCACCATTCGTTCATACCATCAATCATCTCATCGCTAACCCTAGCTACATCGGAGCGTTAAGTGTGTGACCCTACGGGTTCGAGAACATGCAGACATGATCATATCAATAATCAATAGCGGGACCGGGATGCCCATATTGACTCCTACATATTCAACGAAGTTCTTTATCGATTGAACCACAATGCCGGAGATTCTTAATCTCATATACGATTCCCTTTGTCTCACGATATTTAATTGCCCGAGATTTGATCGTCGATATCTCCATATCTAGTTCTATCTCGTTACCTGGCAAATTCTCTTTACTCGTCCATAATATAGGATCTCCGTGATTAACACTTAATCACATGGTTGCAACCTTTCGAATGCTATATTACCGAGAGGGCCCAGAGATATCTTTTCCGTCACAAGGAAGGACAAATCCCAATCTTGATTCATGTCACCCTACAAATACCATTGGAGATACCTGAAAGCCACCTTTATAATCACCCAGTTACGAAGTGACGTTTGATGTCCACAAAGTATTCCTCGATAAACGGGAGTGACATAATCTCATGGTCTAAGGAAACTATACTTGGCATACTAAAAGTGTTGGCAATGAAACTGTGTGACACTATCAATTGCAACTCTTTATTATTTGGGTCTTGTCCATCATATCATTACTCCTAATGATATGGCTCCGTTATCAAGTGACTATAACAAGTCCATGGTTAGGAAACTCTAACCATCTCTTGACTAACGAACTAGTCTGGTAGAGGCCTACTAGGAACAACTGGTTGTCTATATTTCACACATGTATTATGTTTCCGGTTAATACAATTATAGCATGGCGAATAAACTATTATCATAAACATGAATATGCTAATAAACCATTTATTATTGCCTCTAGGGCATATTCCCAACAAACATGTGTATCACTACTATCGAGATTCAATAGAAATAAACCATTCCTCTCAGGTGCATGACCATAAAAGGTATTATCCATATAAATCGAAATACCAAAGTTTTTCAGATTTAAATGAATAACCGTCTCGCAATAAACAAGATCCAGATACATGTTCATGCTTAACGCAGGCACATAATAACAATTATTAAAGTTTTAAAACTAATCCCGAAGGTAATCGCAAAGGGAGGGTGCCGACAGCAATGACTTCAACTTTTGATCCATTTCCAACGCGCATCGTCACCTCATCCCTTGCCAAGCGTCGTCTATTTCCGCAGCTTCTGTTTCGAAGTTACATATATTAGCAACGAACCAGTATCAAATAACTTGTATATCATATATACCTTGTTTGACGGTGCCAGCCTTCTTGTCTGCCAGATACTTGGGGCAGTTCTGCTTCCAGTGTCCAGTTCCCTTGCAGTAGAAGCACTCAGTATCAAACTTAGGGCCCTTCCTTGACTTCTTCGCAGGCACGACAGCTCGCTTGCCGCCCTTCTTGAAGTTGTCTCTGTTGCCCTTTTTCTTGAAACTAGTGGTCTTGTTGACCATCAACACTTGATGCTACTTCTTGATTTCCACTTCCGCGGTCTTTAAACATCACGAAGAGCGCAGGAAGAGTTTTTTCCATTCCTTGCATGTTATAGTTCATCACAAAGCTTTTGTAGCTAGGTGGAAGTGACTGGAGAACACGGTCAATCCCCAACTCATTGGGAATCACAACACCCAGCTGCGCCAAGCAATCACCGTACCCAGACATCTTGAGCACGTGTTCACTGACGGAGCTGTTCTCTTCCATCATACAGCTAAAGAACTTAGAAGAGGCTTCATACCTCTCCACCTTGGCTTGAGTCTGAAACATAGCTTTCAGATCAACTATCATCTGATGAATGCCATGGTGCTCAAAACGCTTTTGAAGCTTAGGTCCTAAGCCGTATAACAGACCGCACTTAACTATCTCGTGGCCCTCAGAACGGGCTGCCCAGATGTTCCTAACGTCTTCAGCCGCACTTGCTGCAGGGGGGTTACCTAGCGGTGCATCTAGGACATACAGTTTCTTGGCAGCAGTGAGGATAATCTTCAGATTCATGAACCAATCTGAGAAATTTTTTCCATCGTCTTTCAGCTTGTCTTTCTCTAGGAACGCGTTAAAATTCATGGTGATGTTGGGAAGGGCCATTGATCTACAACATTATTTGCAAGGTGTTTAGACTATGTTCATGATAGATTGTTCGAAATATAATCTAATTATAAAACGAACTCCCACTAAACTCAACATCTCTGGTTGTTTAGTGACACACGATCCAAAATCCACTACACCACAACCGATCATCACAGTGAAGTGGTGCAGCTTCAAAAGGTGAACATCTCCATGTTGATCATATCATCCATATGACTCGTGTTTAGCCTTTCGGCTCTTGTGTTCCGAGGCCATGTCAGTACATGCTAGGCTCATCAAGAAA